>OX457130.1:15806689-16142875 GCA_949752895.1 Dendrolimus pini
GAGTAAGAGTAAGTTTGTAGGTTTGTTTACGGTTCTTAGAGGCCTGTAAATTTACTCTAACTCAATATGAATAAGACCGATAAAGTTCAACAATTCAATTCTTTCAGACGAGCTGTTCAAGAGCGAAGTACGTTGTTGTCTGTTAGCGAATCATTAGTCCGCGAGATCGAACGTCTGCGACATGATCTGGATGCGCGAGCTAGCATTATTAATGAGATGCGTGAGATCCGGGCTGAAACTGATGCAGTCAAGGCTCTCGAAGTATTTATCTTTAATTATTAAAGCATATTAAATATGTTATGAGATATACGACAATGTAGCTTTTACTCTACTGACTGAAATAGTTTAGTGAATAATGAATAATTAATAATGACCACGGCCACTGAAAAGCGGCCGAAACGTCGGAGAAACCAAAATAAAATAAATAACCGCGCTTAAAACCGTTAAAACGTAGTTTTATTATAATGAATAATTATTTAAAAAAAGTAATACAATTTTCAGGAAACTAGACGAGAGTTGGAAGATGAAAAAACAGCGCGTATAGCAACGAAAGATAAATTATCGACCACTGAAAGTCAACTTCGGCAAGCAAGAGCGCGTATTGCGAAAATGGATCGCCAGTTACGAGAAGCCGAAGCTAGCATTGCAAGTCTTACTGGGACTGTAAAAGGCTTAGAAGATCAGGTACCTTAAGATTACTTTAGAACATAAGTCAATAATTATATGCATTTAAAACAAAGTAATGGTAGTCCTAATTATTTTGAAATACATTTATGAAGTATACAGTATATGTCATAATATTTCCAGAGTCGTCAAAGAGAAGTTCAGTTAGAAGCTCGTGCACGAAAATTAAAGGAATCATTAAAAACTGGCGAAGTAGCAAGTAGCCATTTATCACAACAACGAGATGTACTGCAAAATGAGTACGTCGTATCACTAGAATTTCACTAGTCTTCTGATCAATGTATGTGATTTTTATTTCAATGATGTTCTAGGGTGTCCGAGTTAAAAGAACAAATAGAAAAGATGACCTCCGAGAATAAATCTACTATACAAAATTTTAATGATCAATTAAAAGAACTAAAGAATTCTCTAGAAGAGAAATGCAGATTATCTGAACAAGAAATAAAAATGAAACAAATTGCGGAAGAAGCTTTAATAGAAAGTAAAAATACAATAGAGGAGTTAAAGACAAAAATAATAGAACTTGAAAATAATAAACCTAATCCAGGTAATAATATTTCTTACCCGCTAACCATTGATATATAAAAAACCATTTTTTATATATCAATGCCGCTAACACAATATGTCCAGATGCTGTATTAAAATAGTATAATGAAATTACACAATTAATATTGTAGATTTACCTACGGAAAGAGAAATGGACCTATGGGCAGAATTACAAGCGACTAAAGATACTTTACGTATGACCGAAGAAGAGGTGACAGTATGTAAAAGGGAGAAAGTTCGGTTCTTGGAGACTCTTACAAAGATTGCTGTAATTATTTGCACATTTATTTTAGTATACTGGTTTGTACGAAAATAAACATGATATCATGCTGATGGTATGTAAATATTTTTTAAATCCACTATTATTACACTACTTTATTTCTTTTCAGTCACATATAACAGATATATTTTTTTCCAAGCAAATAAGGTTATAACTTTTACAAAAGTTTACACCTGACGTTTGGTTCTTTTTTAAGCTTTTCTACCAAATAATAATATTTTTTAGGAATCAGACAACAAGGTCGGCATGCAACAGAAACTAGCTGCTGAATTATTAAGTAAAGAAGAAATTATATCAAAAATGCAAGTCCAGATAAGAGAACTGACGAAAAATATAAAATTAAAGTAATTATTTTGTTATTAAATTAAACTTAGCTGCTAAGAAACTTATGTCTTATTCCAATAGCAAGGACTCAAATCATGTATGGCTGGGGTAGTTTTTTTACCTAATTTCTACATTCTCACAATTACCATGAAAATTGTGAAAGAAAAGATTAAGATGTAAGTATAGGAAACGTTGATAAACATGGTAACTATATCGTCCCTTAATCTGAAACTAGGAGGCCCCTAAGCCAGTATTGGGAGAAGTAATATTGTTATTTAGTAAACTGTCAAATTGAAGGTAACTTTTCTTTGTGTTATGGAGTGGGGTCATTTAAGAAGGGTCTCGTAAAATTATTTCGAGGACATTATAGGAGAATCTTGCCATCAAGCGGATATTGAAAAGTTAGTGACATGTTAAATTAATTATACTTTTCAGCGAGCAAAAGGTTATTCAGTATGAACAATATGTACGTGATTTACAAGCCCATAATAGAGCAATAGCCAATTGCCAAGAATCGCCAAACGGAATCAGCTATCAAGATTTGCAGCAAGAGGTACGTGAATGGGTTGTTGATGATTGAGATTTTTCTTCTTTCCGTATTTGGGAATAAAGCGTTCAGTACTTTTTAACCGACTTTGAAAAAAGGAGGAGGTTCTCAATTCGTCGGGATCCTTTTTTTTTTTTTTGCTTTTTTTTATGTATGTTCGCCGATTACTCCGTGATTTATAATCCGATTTACGTGATTCATTTTTTGTTCGACGCGGAATAGCTTCCAATTGGTCCCCTAAAAATTTTACATAGTTTGGTCCAGTAGTTTTCATTTTATGAACATTTTTCATGGAAATAATTTTCACTTCGTTCCATATGTACACCGATTACTCCGTGATTTATGATCCGATTTACGTGATTCTTTTTTGTTCAACGCGGAATAGCTTCTAATTGGTTCCCTAAAAATGTTACATAGTTTGGCCCAGTAGTTTTCATTTTATGAACATTTTTCATGAAAATAATTTTCACTCCGTTCCATATGTATACCGATTACTCTGAGATTTATGATTCGATTTACGTGATTCTTTTTTTGTTCGACGCGGAATAGCTGCCATGTGGTCCCCTAAAAATTTGACATAGTTTGGCCCAGTAGTTTTCATTTTACGAACATTTTTTTGTTCCCGGTTCTTGGGACCTATATTTTTTAAGAAGCGCCGCACCATTCGTATGTCCTCCCATACATAGCTAGACACTAAAAAGTAACAAATAAAAAATAAAACTTCGTTTAAAAAACCGACTTCAAAACCTAAAAAACTAAAATGTATAAAATAACTTATTTCTAAAGCTATTATTATTAATATATATTATCTAAAACATCTTGAAGTCGGTGCAAAGTAAAACATAAAAATTACTATATTTTGAAAATTACTAAGCACCGACTTTAAGATGTCTTAGATAATATATATTAATAATAATAGCTTTAGAAATAAGTTATTTTATACATTTTAGTTTTTTAGTTTTTGAAGTCGGTTTTTTAAACGAAGTTTTATTTTTTATATTAGGTGAACACAGGGCCGTTTTCAGTCAGGGGTGCAAAGAGTGTGTGTGCGCTCGGGCGCACCTAGGGGCGCTAGCCGATCAATTAATACCTGTTTATACATCTAATGCGTTATTTCCTACTTTTAAAAATTACTTAACATCATTTCAACACGATTACTGAAAATTAATCGCTAAATAGTTAATCGCTTATTAAAATTCACGGATTATATCGATTTATTAATTTTAGGTTAGGTTAGGCTAATCTTCCAACCCTGGCGCCCAGTATGGTTAACACGGCCCTGGATGAACATATTGTAATGTTACTTTAACAAACGGACTAAAAATCCCTGTAAGGGCTTCTTGTTCCGTTAAACCAAGTGGTCAACGATCTGATCTCTACCGCAGAGGTCAGATTTTAACGAACTCCTTTCCATATACACATAATAATATATCGTGATAGATAATGAACCTGCGCATGAGTCTTTTGGAAGCTGTGCATAGAAATGAAGAGTTATCTGAGGTGCTGGTCCGAAAGGAGCAACAGTTAGAACAACAGGACAAGACTTCACGTGCCCAGGCAAGGGTCATAAAGGTTACTAAATAAAAACTTGTTAATAATCATCGTTACATCGGTGTTAGAACAGAGAAAGAATACAGTTTCCTGAAGCTGGGCGGCATGTCGTAAGAGGCGATAAAACAACCTACAGCCAGGTGGCAGGGTATTTGCCTGCTCTGGATAGCTACCACCCCTGGTCTAGAGTATGCCGCCATAACATTCTTGCTGCAAATGTTCATAGGCGATGGTAACCGCTTATCATCAGATGGGCCATCTGCCTGTCTGATGAAGTACTTAATACTTTAATAATAATAACATCGTAAAATAAGGAACAAAAAAAGTAATTTTACATTTACTTTATGGTATGGATAACAACTTTTTAGAGTTCCGTAGCCTTGTTTTAAATTGGCAAATCACTACAGGTTCGTGAGGAGTTGATTAACATGCTCAAAAACAAGGAGACTGAACAAAGTCGCGAGCTGGCCACATTACAACAAGATCTTGAACATCGAATGAAAATTGTTGACGAAGTGAGCCATAAACTAATTTTTTTTAATTATTATTTTGCCCACTTTACAAAAGTTTGAAACAAACTATAGCTACAATTATAGCAAAACATGAAACTACTAAAGTATTGTTATTATTTATTTACGAGTATATATAGATACTTAGACAGATGTTTAAAAAGTGCTAATGCTATTTTCTAGGCTGTAACAATGTTGTTAGTATTCGAAATTCATTTAAAATTAGAATAATACCCATGCCGATACATATCCTTAATTTTAGAGGTTTCTGTTAGTTAAGACCATACAAGAAAAGTCTTGCTCAGGCAAATTGCACCTTTTGATTCCGTTAAATAAAGATCTTGTGGCAATTCGAAGAGTCATGTGTTACCAATAAAATTATTCACCAAATATTGTCTAGTATAGTATGGAGTGTTGTGTGTAATAGTCGGTCTAGTAGGTGAGAGTACATTTTTTCATAGGTCAACAAGCAAATAGCGTCGAAGGCGGTTGAAATTCAAGAGTTGTTTGCTACGTTGGAAAACAAACAACAGCAAATACATCGATTGGAAAAGATAGTGTTGGCTTTAGAGGAACAACAAAGACGTGCACAAGCGCAGCGCACAAGACATGAGGAGAAAATCGCTGCACTAGAACATGAACTAGCTGCTGGAGGGAACCGGCGTGACAGGTTTTTTAGATTTTATTTTATTATCTAGCATTTTCCGTGAAAAACTTTAGGTAGTAGCTCTACTTTACTTACAAAAACGTTATTAGGTTAATTAGGAAAATAACTTTATAATTAATTAATGATTTTGTTTCAGAAAATTCCTGTTCTTTTGAAACATACTGGGATCGAATTCAAATCTATGGTTTATTACAAAAAAATGTTCAAGTTTATTGTAAATTGTATTGTTCGTGTTAATTTGTGTTGTGTAAAATAATTTTGCGCATAAAATAAACAAATTTATAAATTTATATAAACTTATCACTTGTTACTCTGCCTACCCCTACCCCAATGGGAAACAGGAGTGACAATATGTATGTATACTTTCTTTCTTATATAGCAACACAACACAACAATTTATATACAACACATAACTAACAACAACAACAACAACACACAACATAACAATTTACAATTTGATAACAATTTGATTGCTCAAATCGACCTTATCTATGGGGAGTATGTGATTCACTACGTTGGGGCGGCACTAGCACTGCAAGTAAGAAGTGTTGGGGCTACCCACTAAAACCCCTCGGCGTTCCGCACTTCCCGAGTGATACACTATCCTGCATCCACAACCCGGCAGTCGACAACCCAAAATGCAGAATTGTGAGTGTTGTTGCAACTTGCATTGCGTCCGGCAATACTGAGCAAGGTGCCTTTTGTGTCCTTCACAGTCCACCCACTACAAGACTGCCCTGCAGGTTAGTGAATGGGCACGTTAAGATGATAGTGACAACTTTTAAGCTGTGTGCAAATATATATGTCGCGTCTGACTGACGTGGCTGAGGGGTGTGGCTTATAACGTATGTAGATAAGGAAAGACCATTGAGTTGTGCACGTTATAAGTCGTAAGTCGCGATCGTGACCTTGAGCGTTCGGACGTTCTAAGGCCCCAATACACTATCATAGTTTTATCATATAAATAGGATCTTATATCTGTCAAATTGTAGGATCATATTTAAATGATGGCTATTCTTCATATACTACACTTAACTTACTATCATATAAAAGTCATACTTTATCTAGGTGGTAACGATTTAGCCGTGTTTTCCGTTGATATGAGTCCAATTTTATTAATTATATTAAATGAGAAGGTAAAATCGGTCAAGAAAAAATAAAAGACAAATTTGGATTAGATCATGGGTAACAAAGGCAATCGGAGAAAGGTGGACCCCTTTCACTTTATTCGAAAAACATAAATTGAAAGATAAAAAGTCTGAGAAAATAATTATATAAAATATTCCAGTCAAAATTCTTGCATTTTGACATCATTTTTGAGGCTAGATGGATGATACGGTCATATTTGTACGCTTGCTGTCAAATACAAACCCTTAATGGAGTTTTTGGCGGGAACTGAAAGGGGACGTTGTGCTGTTCAGTTTTATTTTCTAAAAATGTGTATAATTACTCTAAAATGAACAATAGTTGCAGGATATTGATAGTTTTTGAGTAGAAATTATGTTTTTGTGAGAAATGTGAACTGTATAGTCAGATGTGGCCTTTCGAGTTTTCACAAGAACTCCATTGAATGGCGTCGGTTGTAGCCTGCAATACAACTGCGTTACTATACGAAGACCTATTGAACATCAGAATTGGCTGTATGGACTAAGATTCCTTTGCCTGCCTTTGTGGCGAATAAATAAACAACAACAACAAACCCTTAACTATGATCATAGACAATATGAATCACGTGTTATACATACATATATTAAACAGTCATAGGTTCTTCGTATAGAAATGACTCTTACTTCTATGATCATATTCCTATGATAGTTTAATAAGGCTCTAAAGTCTAAAGCAATCTGGACAGTGTGCTACGGTTCTGGCAACGCCTTTTGAACCATAGTAAATTGGATATTTTCAGTGTTGCCACGTTCCGCCACGTCCGATGCGTCCGACGCTGGGTGGGATGTGCACATTGGTCGGACGCGTCCGTCAGCTGCCGCTAACGACGCGCCGTAATGTGAGGGCAACTCGTGTCTTGGCATTGACAATCGCTGACATATTATTATGTCATGTTAATTATTAAGTTTACTGTATCTTCAATCTTCATGAGAATTTTTTTTTAGTCTTCTTTCATCTTCCTCGTCCTTATTTATCGTTTGTTTTGTTGTTTAGAATTAGTTCAACCCGATTTAACTTACTGAAATAAGATACAAATAACTCAAAATGTCTGAAAGAAAAGTATTAAACGTAAGTACATACATACATACATAACTTTAAAAACGTAAGTGTTTTTAAAATTTACTTTCTTATAAAAATTATTCCTTATAGAGAAATTTGTGTAATTTAATTTTTACAGAAATACTATCCACCGGATTTCGATCCTTCGAAAATCCCTCGCATGAAACTTGCGAAGAATCGTCAGTACACGGTCCGACTGATGGCTCCATTCAATATGCGGTGTGCCACTTGTGGTGAATACATTTACAAAGGGAAAAAGTTTAATGCTAGAAAAGAGGATGTGGAAAATGAAGATTATCTTGGTATACGCATATACAGGTTTTATATTAAGGTTTGTTTTAAACATTTAATCAGGGTAATCATGTATAAACAGGGATTTAGAAAATTATGCGTTTTCTTATATTGAAAGACTATCACTATGGTTTACTATGGTATAATACTGACGCTAATATCATCGGACACCCATCATTTAGGAAAAAAATTAATAAGCAAAACAATTGTGTATGTTTAATATGCAAGTCATATAAAAATAAAATTATGTTCACGACTGAACTACCCGACGGTGGGGTATGGGTACATTGCACATTTATATA
Organism: Dendrolimus pini; assembly: GCA_949752895.1. Classification (NCBI taxonomy): domain Eukaryota; kingdom Metazoa; phylum Arthropoda; class Insecta; order Lepidoptera; family Lasiocampidae; genus Dendrolimus; species Dendrolimus pini. The sequence goes on from OX457130.1 coordinate 15,814,617, forward strand.
TTATGAACAGATTGATACTTGTTAAATATAGGTTAGACAGCTAAGCCTTAGCCTAATGACCAAAATAATTAGTAATTTTAAAATCATGTACTTATTCTGTCATTGCTAAAAAGTGGCCAGGGGTTGGCAGAACGAACCGGTTACCATTTATTCATTGATAACTATACTAGTTAAAGTCGGTTCGGCTTTTGTCTGCAAATAAACTAACCTAACCCACTATCCTTGTCACACACTGATCACGACCTTCAACCGCCCCTCACACCTATACTTTGTTTTGCTAAAATTAGTATTGAATGTTGTCAGTATATGTATAAATTACATAAATATACTAATAAGCTTAATCACAATAATGCGAAAAATCTAAAATTACATATTTTCATGTCAATCAAAGATGAATGAATGAATGAATGTTGTTTATGGCATACATAAGTTATGCATACATATACAATAGGAGTTCTTATTGCCATCATCAATATCTTCCAGACCACCTTTACAATGATTATCTTCAGTTTGATTAAATAATATTGATATTCATGCTTTTATGATTTATTTCCTTTGACTGACCTGTGCAAAGTGAAGTAAAAACTTTGTCTTTTAATATTATTAATCTGAAGTTTACTTACAAATTACAAATATGGTGATGATTTTTAGCACTGGTGTTATAAGTAGTTGATTTATCATTGTTATTTTGGTTATGTCATATACGTTATATTTGCAGACTAATCCTAAAATAAAATAAGTAATTTTGTTTTTATTATACTTAGTAGGTAAGTCACCACACTAAAATTGGACATTATTTCTATTGATATGCTTTACATATTTAACCTAATTAATTGTATTATTAATTTGTTTGTCTATATTATGGCTTCCGATGATCTTAGTGTCGTTATTATAACACAGCTAACCATATTTAAAGTCGTTGATAAAAAAAAAACATAATTTTCTTGTTGCACATTTATGCATGAGGGATGAGATTGGGTAGGGAAGTGGGCTATCAGAACTCTCATTATAATATAAAAACAATAGGATAAAGGCTCTTTTACATCAATAGTCTCTGAAAGTGTGGTATCACACCCGTGGAGCCGACTCTTAGAGTTCTTATCAAGATAATGATTTAAGCATGACTCCACCCGCTGAGTTTGTGGATAATCTTTGCTACCTAGAACATTGGTATGTTGAGATATATGAGGAAGCTAGTTGATTTACTCTTCAGCTGCAGAAAGAAAGCTCATCCTGATTTTTTACAAATAGCTACCATGTGGGGTTTTAATGTGGTTACTTGCACAGATTCATATTATGAAACATATCAAGCATCAAAATGCACTGTATTTCTAGCCCTATGAAACCTAGTTACTACTACCATTACCAAGTTAACTAGCTGTAATACACAACAGACAGACACCAGACCTTCATGTGTCAAAACACTATAAAATTGTAAAACATAAATGCAAGTTGGCTGTATGATGTCCACATGAATAATATATTGGACTTCATTTACTAATAGAAAATGCATAGATATTAGTACCCTGACATTCTGGTGACTCTGGTGGACTTTATGATAATATCTCAGCTCTTTTATTCATATCATTTCAGTGCACTCGATGTCTTCAAGAAATATCATTTAAGACAGATCCTAAAAACACAGACTATGAAATTGAAGCAGGTGCTACAAGAAACTTTATGGCATTAAAATTAGCAGAGGAACAGGCAAAACGGGAAGAAGAGGAACAAAAAGAGGAGGAAGCTAACAATCCAATGAAATTGTTGGGCAAGTATTACTGTATAATCAGCCTTTCAAAGCTGCTAAATGATCATTTTTATTGTTACTGGCTATATATCTAAATGTGATTTATGAAACTTGTTTTTTCAATACATTTTATATATGCACTCTTAAATAGTTATTGAATACAAAAGTAGGAAATACTAAATTTCCTCAGAATGATTAGAATCTGCAATGGCTGGGCCCTGTTGAGCCAGGTGACTATAGCAATTGTTATGAAATTGTTCTTTATTGTTACTCCACTGAAGCCATATTTTACAAAAGCACATATTTGCAACCAATGCTGATAATTGTTAAAATTGAAATGTCAAATATTTTTGTTACAATTTAATCTTTCACATCATTTCACATATTTTTTTTACAGATTAGTATACCAAGCATTTTAGTTTATGATTATGGATCCTGTGTAAATTGTAAATATTATTATTGTACTTGTAATGATTGTGTGTATAATGATTATTACAGAATACAGAACTGAACAATCGAGGCAAGAAATAGAGCTACTGGAAAGCCTTGAGGAATTAAAGGAGTTAAACCGTCGACAAAAAGCAGTTGATTATGAAGGGATGCTGAAACAGTTCCAACCTGAAACAGCTGAAGAACGCAAGGCAAGGGAAGAGAAAGAGGATAATGAATTTATTAAGTAAGTCATCTCTTACTAATATGCAAACTAATCATTTAAATTTGGTACACATATACTAACTAAATTTAAGTGTTTCTTTGAGAACCTTAAAGAAGCATTCAAAAGAAGCATTCAAACTCACTCTAACTCAATATGAATAAGACAATCAGTTCAGATATCAGAGATAAATTTTAGGTACTTATTTCATCATTTTATATATTATGGTTTTAAATATTTTTTTTAAAGTCATTATTAACCATTTATGAATATATAAGTTTTAAAATAATTTTCAAGCAAGTTGGTAGTGAAAAGCAGTCTCATATTCTATCCTAGCCTAAGGCAAGTGTTAAAGCCTTTGTCTCATTCAACAAAGTTTTTATGGGAACTAAAAGGCTATAAATTCTACTCATACACACAGTTCTTGCACAAAAACCTACAACCTTTGTTAATTATATACAAAAATTATTCATGTCTTCAAAAAATAAACGTGCACAACAAAATATCGCTATTTAAGTCTTCACCCAAATTTCCAAAATACTGTCTAGGAAAATACGAGATTGCTCTAGCTAGGCATAGTAAACATTATGTGAGCCATATTGCACAAAAAATTTAGTTGTGTAATAAATTTTCCAATCTTTGCAGATCTGTGAAATTTACCAGTTCATCATCTAAAGTTATTGCTGAAGAAATATTAGAAGATGTGGTTGATGAGGATGAACCTCCTGCAAAAACATCCAGGATAGAAATATTACCACATACTACGCAAGTTAAAAAGAAAACACAGTCATGGGATAGAAGTATTGGTGTAATGTCAAAGAAACCATTGGAAAATTTGGTTAAAATCAAAAGTAATGTAACTCAGACAAAAGGTGGTACAGAAGTGAAAATAAATAATACTGAAACTGCAAGTAAAACTGTTACTGAAATAGAAAATGCAAGTGGTGTGAAGGAAAAAGAGGTCACACCTGTTGCAACAGGACTTTCATTATTGGCTGACTATTCCGGCACTGATAGTGATTCACAGTGAGCGCAAACAAATTATTTTATAAACATTTAATGTATTTAAGATATTATTATGTTTTTAAAAAATATACCTCCATATAACTGTTTAGTTCATTTTTATATGTTATTTAATTATTTCACATTATTATTAATGGAAAAACTGCAGCTACTAGATGACATTATCAGTAAAGGCATTTATAAGATTTGTATTGTCTCTATTTGCGTGCGCATCTATGTGCTATATAGATATTTAGCAGGTGAAAAAATTCAATGTACAGGACTTAGATGTTGGGCCACTGTTAGACATGACTTAAAAAACCATAGTGTTGTTCCTTAATGACATATTTACATCAGGATGATGGTAATGGTAGTATAGATAGTAGAAGACTGCTTGGTTCACACATTTTATCAATTTTGCAATGTTTCTGAAGTGATAGTGAAGTTATCCCTAAATATTTTCATAGAATTTATAATCTGCTACTATATAGCACTTGTGATGTATAATAACAGATTATAAATTCCCGCAATTATGGTGGGGCCGTCGAAAAGAAGCTCCACTTGAACTTTCACATTAATTAATGACGAACTTTCATTGTAACAGTACAAAATCATTTCTATACTTTACTGAACACTGTTATTTATCAATAAACCGCTTTTCTCAATAAAAATGTTATTAACGTACTATTTAATACAAATTTGATATTTCCGACGACTTCTGATATATCTATATATTATTACGTGAAGCAAAAACTTTGTACCCCTGTTTACGAAAATTGCGCGGACGGAGGAGTATGAAATTCCGCCCACTTATAGTTTATATAGAGAAGGAGTGCAGAATGCTAATATTTTAAAAAAAATACATTATAATATATACAAATACAAATTAATATATACAAATACAAATTAATATATACAAATGTATATATTACATACAAATTAATACACTAAATCATCATGATCATAATACTTTTTTTTAATGTTAGTCAATCAACAGTGTAGCCTTGGCGAAATCTGTGATTATAGGAGTATAGTCTTGAAAAAAGAACCTTAATAATGTCCAAACTTATAATTTTAGATTAATTATTACCGTCGAATTTAGTCCAGGGGCGACCACTAATTGAAATTTAAACACCAAAATTATTAGATTATTATTTTAGAAACTTAGACATCGTGACGTCTGAGCTGGAGATTAATCGAAAAGTGTAAACATAAATCATTGTTTTCTGATGGTAAAACATCTCTATCAACAGTCTTGTAATCAATTGGGTTAGATAACAAATATGTAATAAGCGTAAAATATTAATGGAGCGCTTTTTTGCGGGAAGCAAAATGTAATACCAATCAGGACAATGTGGTATTCGGGTACGAAATGCGGCTGGAGGCAAACTATAAAGTTAATACGATTGCTTACTTGTAAGCAGATGATTTAAAGCTTCCACATTTATTAGTGCCGTCGATAAAAGGAGTCGTCATGCAGCTTCAGATTCTCAAGCATTCTTTAAATATTGTTTAGTGGTATTTACATCATAATACTCCAAAATATTGTTATCATGAGATGAAATCAAAAACTATTAAAAAATGATTTACTGAATTACTAATAAGTCTTCTTGAAACATCAAGAATAATAATGCATAATACTCCTTATCACTGAATTCAGATAAACATAATAAGAACGACAAAATTATTGCATAGTTACAAAGAAGTAGCGTGGAAGGAAATACTAACCTTATAAATACAGAGCTGCAATATTTCATCAAATAAAATAAACCTACTACTAATTACTGTCGTTATGCTATTGATGAATTAGCCGAAGAATATGGATATCAAGTTTTACGACTGCTACAATACCACTGCCAGTACAAAGTAATTGAGTTAATGTGGCCATAGATCAAAGGTAGCTCTTTAGTTATACTTATATAAATCTTTATTACTCGGACCTCGGCTTAGGGGCGGTTTCTATATTTTACTATTCATTGGCTTGGCTTACCATCGGTAGAAACTTGATATTATTGTATGGAGCTTATGTGAAAAAGCAAATGAATGGCTAGTAAGGTATCGGTGATTATGCAATTTGAATTGCTTGTCGTTCAAGGCGTTTTCAGGGAATTGTTATAACCTGTGGATACGCCACACGTTATAACAATTCCCTGCCCATCATCACTACCAAAATGCTATAATTATGAAAATGCATGTAATAATGTAAGCAAAAACGATTGCATAAAAGTCATGGAAAAAACAGAACAAGTAATAATGGACGATTACGATTGGGATATCCAATTGATTAATAATGCAAAATGAAATCATTATATCTGTTACAGAAAATAGTAGTTATGATGATTGGATTGACTGTGATTGACAGCAGTTGAAACACCGCTGTATAAAATATTGTAATAACTTTGTTTTATTTTTATAGTTACATTTGCAACAATAGATTTGAGTTATATCCTTTCTGTCTTTTTTTTAACGAAGAGAAATCTTTTTACGAACTTTTCACCACTCGGGAAATGGGTGGGGATTAGCATGCTTAAATCAGAGGCGGCTCTAGCCCATGTAGCGCCCGTTTGCAATCTATACTCTGGCACCATATAGCGCGGTCGTACACGTTGAAAACAAGAACTCTCATAGAAACCGTGCTAAAATAGCAACAATATTGACTGTTTTTTCATTTTCACTATGATACAATTCAGGGTGTGGAGAGAGGGGTACACAATATTGTATGGAGTAAGTCGAATGGACTTCTTGTGAATCCTAAGAAAACTCAAGTAATTATCATCGGTAGCTCACGGATGCTGTGTAAACTTGACTGGACCTGTATGCCAAGTTTTCTTTTTGATGGGAAGCTTATCCCTATCAGTGATAAAGTCAAAAACCTTGGAGTTATATTTGATAGTGAGCTGTCCTGGAGACCCCATATAACGGAGTTGAGTCGGCGGTTGTTTCTCTCCTCCAGATCACTCTGGCGGCTGAAAAACTTCCTGCCCATTGCCACCAAAATTAAGCTTGCAGAGTCGCTACTTTTGCCCTTACTTGATTATGGCGACGCCATCTAGATTTAACTCAAGAACAACTTAATAAACTTGAGCGCCTCCAATTTTTTTCCGTAAGGTTCATATTTAGGTTACGCAAGTATGACCACGTTTCTGAATTTCGAAGACACCTCAAGTGGTTGCCAATTCGTTTTCGCCGGAATACTCATATTCTTTCATTGCTTCATAGTATTTTATTCATCCCTAATACTCCACAGTACCTTAAAGAACGCTTCGAATTTATTTCATGAACGTCAACAGTCAACATAGACTTTTTACTCCTATTCATAATACAACGTTCTTCAATAATTCTTTCACGGTTAAGGCTGTCCAACTTTGGAATTCATTGCCTGGTGCTGTCAGATAAGCAAAATCCCTATTAACATTTAAGAACTTGGTCAGGAAATTCTATCTGCAATATAATGATATATAATTTTGTATAATTAGTAGATATTATATTGCGTATATTTATATGTTTATTAAGTTTAAATAGTTGCATATTATCACCATATCTTGTATATGTATATAACTTATGTGTATATTTGTATATATAGTATAGTTATATATTTATTATTGAAATGTAAGTAATCGTGCAATAATTATGTATACCACCATCGCCGCTCCTAATCAGAATATGCTTGCCACGGGTTGTCTGGAAGAGATCGCTTTTAAGCGATAAGACCGCCCTTTGTACCCAATTAGATTAGTTCGTACGTTTTCTGTAATGGCGTACAATAAAGTGTTGTTATCTATCTATCTATTTCTTTCACTCCTAAGTTGGCCCATAGTGATAAGTGAGATAAATATATGGTAACGTAACATTATTTTTTCCTTAATTCTATTCTCTCTCTTATTCCTCTATCTATGAGACTTCCTGTTCTGAGAGGGTACATGAATAAAAAGTATTTTTTATGAAGGAAGGGGTAAAAAAATAATAGCGCGACACAATACTAATATAATCTTTAATTATGACCCGCTCGTGGTGCGCCTTGTTATGCTACTGCGCCCAGCGTCCGCCATTACGGGCGCTGGCGCCGTGAGCTACACATGCTTTTTGGTGATGTCGTGAGCGGCGCTCCGTAGCCCCAAAGCCCTGCACCCGTTGGCGCTGCACACCCTGCACTATAGGTAAAATCCAGGAAAATCCAAAACAGCCAGGTATTTCATTATTCACTTTTTGCCAATAATGGTCGCGGGTAAACGGTTTGAGCAACACCGGAACCCTGACAAGTGAGCAAAGGCATCTTTCTTTACCATGCGCGGTGTGTGCATTTGTTCCCCCCATTAAAGATTATTCTTTATTAATCGTACCACAATTGACAATTGGGATTGTTCACTTTTTTTTCAATCTAGCTATTTGAAAAACCATTTTAATAGGATTTGCTTCGTAAAGTAGCCATAAAATACATTTACAGCTTTAATTGTGGAATATTTTGTATTTATGTTTAAATAATTACCTACATCGATGTATGGGTTAGCCAATGATTACTCTGAGAGGATTAAGTATGGCGATTGTAGCGCCGCGTCTGTGGGACTTCTTTTGTGGCGTGGACCCTAGAGCCGTTCTAGGAAGCCCCATTTGAAGCTTCACATAAATACTGAAGAGCTAACTTTGTAACAGTATAAACATAATTTATATTAAGTAGAGACACCATAATTAGTTTATTTCTTTAGAAACGTAACATATGACAAAGTTACGTTTTCCAATACCTTTTTTAAATATGAGGGACGTGACCTGGAAGGTTAAAGTATAATCAATAAGTTTAAATATAAATTGTAATTAAGTGCTGCATATTTATTATATTATTTATTAAATGCCGCTCTGTTGTTCGTGCCTACCCCGCAAGGGACCTGGCGTGAAGTTATGTATATATGTATGTATTTATTATTCTAATAAATACGCTATAGCGCGTTTATTAAAATAATAAATCGTTTTATTTTAATCGATTCGGCAATGTATGACTTGCTGTACGATTCCAATCTTAATTGTATCATCATCGATAGATCACGTGACTACTAAAATGAATTTGATAGATGCCATTACCTGGCTTAAAGGCCTAGTTGCCAAGCCATAAATATTACAAAAAAAATATGCCATTACAGCCATGTGTGGCTTTATAGAACCGCCGAACTATAATTAAATTTTGACATAAGCTCCATATAATGTCAATTTTCTACGGATGGTTAGGCAAGTGAATTAATAGTAAGATATAGGACCGGCCAAAAGTGCAGTTACCCATCAACTTATTGATTGTTATTCCTGATTTGTTTCATGCTTTCATTGCCTTAGATTTTTATTGCCAAATTCTCAGCTGATCCTAACTATAAAAAAAATGTAATGTAAGACAAAACGGCCTTTTTGACGACTAGAATGTTTTATTCAATGACGAATGCATGCATGTTATTCTCATTTAAGCGACAAAGCTTGTTGGTAATGAATATAAATATATAATAAATTAATTCTTGCCTATTATAAGGTAAAATATCTCTCCATTAACTTTGCTATCTACCCTCATTTTTGTGTGAGGAAATGGTCAACACGAAGCGCAGAAATGGCAGACATTTCATACATTCATCCACCACAGACGATTTACCATGATTATATTTAAATTCTCTCATTTTGTGAGGTATCAATCAGACTTGATTTCTTGGCACTTATAAAAAGTGTGACGTAGAACTAGTATCGTGTGCTTTTCTTAAAAGTTGCAACCTGAACCTAACCAGGAGATATTCTTGTAATAGTGCCTTAATTAAAAAAACAGCATATTTTCCAAGGGGCACTCCCTCCTGGTTTACCATGGGGTACAGTACAGTAATATTCTAGAACAATTGTTTGTACATTCAAAAATTGTTCTTATTTATGACGGAATTAGGTTTCATCTGATAACTTTAAAATGATTTTACGAACATGTAAAACAATTGGTGCTGCATTGATTAAAGTATATACAAAGTCATCTTTTAAAACTCGTGTATACCAGTTTTAAAAGATTTCATTTTTCATTTAATATAAAAATAAACCCCTATTTAAAACATGTCTGATTAAGTATTAAATTTATAAAAGCTAAATAATTAGCGGATCTCCAAAAAAATGGTCTGCATGATTCGTCTGTTGGGCTACCATGAGTTGAGGTGAAGCATCATAACAAAAACAGATTACGCGCCGGCATAGTTAGATCGGACGACAATCGGCTTATGTTCGGCTGTCAAAGCGCCGAAATGCCTTCAACCGCCCTTTGTTGCGTTGCCTTCCATTTATTACGGTGTCAAGTGCATTCACGCGGCCGATTTACGTGGCGCTTTCTTATACCCAGTGGACTATTTTTATACAGGCTGATGCAGCGCCAGAATTATATTTTCGTACTATGAATGTTGCATTTCATGACTATAGTGCTTATAGCATTTTATTTAGAGAAACAGGTCATTCAATGTTGCTCCTAAAATACCTGCTAGTAGAATTTGTATGACTAACAAGAGTATAATCTTAAAATTATAGAAAATAAATGTTTAAAAGAACTCTAACCCCTCCCGCGGTTTCCCCAGAGCGCTACAATATGGCGCACTTCAAAAAGGGCGTGAACAGATACCTAAAGTCTCACGAGATAGGCAACGCATCGGCTCCCTTAGTGTTGCAGATGTCAATGGGCGACGGTAGACACCTATCACCAGGTGGTCCATCTGCCAGTTTGCCTACCAGCAAAAGAGTTGTACCCGCAAATTATCTTCGCCAAAACAATTCATCATTATCCAGAAAATTTCATGCAATTATATTAATATAGATATACTTAGGTACTAAACGTTGGAGTAATAATAATGATACTTTCGTATTTATAAAACGAGTTAAAATGCAATTACATTTTGAGCGTTAAAATTATATCAGCAGCAAACTTTATATGATGTTTATTGTAGAGAATTTTATGTAGATTAATTTAGTCATATACATTACATACTTTTTGCTGTCGATTATAGTTTTTGAGTTATTCGCAAAAAAACTGAAAAAAGGGACCTTTATGGGCCACCCCCTCCCTTAGCTCCACCCCTACCCATCAGTACTTTTAGTATGTTGTTCAGGATGCCTTCCTCTACGATTGTGCCAAAATTCGCTTACACACGAATTATTTCCCCTATTCGGCCTTTTCGTGTCTTCGTTGCTTAGACTACAGTAACATATGAATGTCGCTTAAAGCTAGGGCTGACCACGCAGCTTCATATATCATCCATGTCAAATTAAAAATAGTTTCAAAACCAGAATAAGAATCAAACAAACGAACCAGATTTCATATTTAGGTATATATTAGTATGAAATTACAGATATTCCCATTTAATATTATCCTTCGTGTCAAGAGAAATTTCATTGCCTTTGTAAAAATAAGGGAATATAAAAAATAATAAGAAGAGTTCTTTACCTCATCCTGTACGAGAGATTTTTTACATGTATACCTGCTCTTTGGAATTAATTGATCAGAAAGGCCGTTTAATAACATTGATGGACGTATATTGGGAAACGGCGTAGCGCTGTGGGGTAACAAATTATCTGAGAATTTAGGGGTAATAATGACTGGCTATAGTTTCTTTGACCCTAAAGCGATCTCTTTAAGTAACTTACTAACGAACTTATAGTTACATGAATTTTACCTGTAAACCCAGCTAAACTAATCCATTAATGATAATAGGCAAAGGGCTTTGTTTGGATGTTTGTATATTTGTTTGTTTCTTTATCATTGGGTATGCAAACATTTTCATTAAATAAAGGCCTGAAGAAGGAATAATAAGAAACAACGTCTCTACGCATATATGCACATACTAGCTGATACCCGTCCGCTTCGTGTGAAGTAAAATTCGTTCTTAGCTGAACTCTGCTTGGTGAAAGGAAGGTCCGTGCCATTAAGTTAGAGTAAGTTTGTAGGCTTCTTTATGGTTCTTAAAGAAGCCGTAAAACTTAGGTACAGTAACTCAATATGAATAATACAGTACATATACGTATTATGTTAACAATCTGTACTGTTATATTTATGTCAAGTATAAAATACTTACGTTGTGCGGATTATAATGAGTGCTGTAGGAATTGAAAGGTATTATTATCATATTTAGGGTATGTTAACAGGCAGTGACCACACCCCCTGACCGACGCATTAACAAATTAATGCTCGTGTACCAACCAAGCGGTACCTGCCTACGGTGGATTCCTGCAAATCGGGTCTAAACAAAAAGCGCATAGTTCATGGTGTTCAGATAAATACGGCTCGTATCCCGATTTTTTCATCGACATAAATATTGTTTTTTTTCATAGATGTAACGGCTCTGAGCCGACACGTCGATATTCAGTTCTGGGAAGTGGAGATGTCGCGGCGCCGGGCCCGCTCCGGCTAATAAATAAAAGGCTGCTTGGGAAATATTATGTTACGTCGCGGGGTGTTTTTGGGCGAATGCGTACGAATGGATTGGCCGGCATTACCATCGGCAGCCAAGCGGTTGAACCCAAGCGCCCGCTACCGACCGGCTTTGTCAACTCAAATTCGCGTAGGTAATCGCAGAATTGTGACTTAAAAAATACCGTGAGCGAATCGAATGCAAACATTTAGACTTGAACAGTAACAAAAAATTCATATTTTTATATAAGTTATAATGATCAAGTTGTTTTAACACTCGCTGCTGTCACTTTATTCGCGGACCGTTATTCAGTGATGAAGTGGATACGCCTATAGTTTTATAATATACCTAGGTGAATTTAAAAGGAATTGTATAACACAAACAAATACATTTATGTACTTATTCAAAAGCTTGTTAAAACGTATAAGCATGAATGAATACATGAAGGCAGACGTCTAAGATCATAGATGTTACTTTGTACTTTTTTTAAGTATCGGAACCATAGAAATGTAGACACATTTATTATCTCATTGAGCAACTAATCAACTAGCGATAATGCTTCTTTGATCTTTGTGCAAACTGAAGTAAAGTTTGTGTCGGTGATGACAGCCTAGTGGCACTCCACTCCGAGAACTAGCAGATAAGTGTAATGCGCTCTTGAACGCTCACGTAGGGGTTAATTAAGTAATACAAGCTACTGATGAACTCAAGTGGTTTGTTAATAAGTGTGTATTATGAGGTGATACGTTCATACGCAAGTTTTCTTGTGCTCTCTACTACAATATAGATTTTCTAAAGTAATAATCAATAATAACAGCCCATAAACGGCCCACTGCTGGGTTCGCGTCTCCCATTATAGGGGAATGGACAGTATAACCGCCACCCTTGTTCAAGTCGGCTTGGCGGTTTGACACATCGGTTATTCGTATAATTCGAGGTATCCCATATTTTAACTGTTGGTACATGGTAATTGTAACAATATGCACATTAGGTCAGAAAACTGCCTTAGTGGTGCATGCTTTCCAACCAGGATTAGGACCCCCCGCGCCTTTTGAGTTTCGAACGCCTGCGTTAACTATGAAGCTACCACGGCTTTTTAAAATAAAATTGTGATAAAATTGCTTTGTAACTAGTAGGGCGTTTGTAAGTCTTCTAGTGTTGCATGTGTGCTGAATCCAGAAAAAAATACAGTGCAATCGTTCGTATACATAGTACAGTCCAGCCCCAATTATATCGACGAGTATCTACGTAATAAAAATAGGATAAGTGCTTGACAGTCCATGCACAACAAAAGGTTTCGTGGAGGTGACAAACCTGGGGAGAAATACCATACCAAGGGTATTATTTAGGTTTATATTATTAGGTTAGGCATTTAATCGACAATACCCCATGTACGCCTGGTTAAAAAATTAAAGCTTACTACTAGTCCCCAAATGATCTACTAAGCAATCAAAAATATTCCCATTTTCTGTTTTCTCTTCAATGATTTTGGACTTGTGTAATCTATATACTGCATTTTTGAATGGAAAATGAATTAAATCACGGTTAGAAAAATAGACGATTAGTTTACCAAAACTAATGAGTTGAGTATGGCATACCAGACTATGTTTAACAGAGTACTCGAGCCTTGTATACCCTTTTTAACGTGTCAGCCTGCCCAAACGGCATTCCATATCGTCGGCCGTGTGTGAGATGGGGTAGTAGATAAATTAATTAAGATGAAGTCTTAAGGCGAGTATTTACTTCATTGCGGATTAATTATTGGTGATTTTCGGATTGATCAGTAGTCCAAATAATGATAATATTAGTTCATTATTTGTCTACTACTCTGACATCTTGGTATCAACGGAACGAATTTAAGATGGAATGACTGAGGGTCGTCCTTGATTATTCGTCGTATACTATGAAAGTAGACCTCCTCAAGTTTGTACCACAAATCCCAATTCAACATTTTCTTCGTCCAGACTCTACTCGAGTCGCCTTGCATACACTGTCGACCATCAGGCTGAAGGACGCTCAACAACATTTGCTCAGACACGGTCTTCATTCCAGGAGGTGTTTGCTCCATTTACCCTCCGTCTTGCGACAGATCTTACTTGCTAATTGCCACTTCAGTTTTCGTTGGTTCTCTTACATATATTCTCGTTTAGTACAGAGAAGGCGAAGGGTATTGTCCTTTTGTCATCGAAATTATAAATCTATATAAAGATTTTCTTCTCAATGTTTTTCATGAACGTTAGAAAAACTTCCTAAGATGTATATATCCTATGAAAGAATAGTAACCCAACGCATTAGAATAAGAAGCAGGAACCTTAGCAGGTTCACCACTAGATCCGAGTGACTGATTAAAAAGCCGCAAGTTATCCCACTATAAATAAAGTCGTTAATGGAAGTCGGATCGATAATTGGACTTTAAAATTCTTTCATCTCACTCACACGTTCACATGCCTTATGATATTTTATATGTACAATACTAATGCTATTAGAGTATAAATTCCTACATTATTGTATACAACACATTATGGTTTTATAGAGAACTGGCTACTAACTAGATCCTTTCAAATATGCAAATAGAACAATGTGTAATGTGTGGTAATGTACTATGTCATACTTTAAACCTTTTTGGCCCTTTTAAAATTATCGCATTTAATAAAAGAGACGTAAACAGGGCGATTTTTTTCATACTAAGAGTGGTATTGTGCTCATCAGTTTTATTTTCACAAAACGTGTAGGCTATTTAAAACGAATAGTAATACCTATAGTTGTAGAACATCTATTTATTGTATGAAAGAATATTAGAAAGTCTCAATTATTTTCTGAAATGTCACTTTTCAAGTTGCTACAAGAACTCAGTTGTTTAAAGTCAGTCAAAGACTAATGCTGGAGGCTAAGGCCAGATTTTGCCTAGTGCCTCTTGCAATGAAGATTAAAATGAATTTGCATTTTAATATTTACTGGCTGGCTGGATATACAACGCGTGCAGTCATAATTAAATAAGATGAAGACCAAATAAACAGATTGCAGTGGACTTTTAAAAGCACACACGTTTACTTTCACAAAGCAAGCTTATAGCCATTATGCAAAGACACAATCTAATAAAAACATATTTTTAAGGTGTCTAGTGATATTGGCCGTACCATTGTCTATTAGATACTGTTGCAAACATTAGATAATAAAAACAAACAATTTGATTGATTCCATCACCTGATAGACAAATTCAAACTAGGAATATAACCCAAGCTTAACTCAATGAACCCATGAGCTACCTACCTTCTACAGATTTATTTTACTAGCACAACAATAGATGCATGTTAGTTCTAATAATTATGATGAACTTATATCACACATACTTTAAGTGGATGCCGACAGAGACGTGGCTGTGTGCGTTTGTTTAGTGTTGGTACACACACATGCTTCCCGGTCCACTCACATTCAAGCCCTGAGACGATGTTCCATTCATAATATTAACAACCACTCATTATGCCCGCCTCAGAGCGAGATTGAAAGTAGCCTACAGGGTTTTGGAAAAAACCTTATCAACATAATGCGGTCTGTGTGTGTCATTTTTATATACCTTGCTATAAATCTTTTAAGGGTTCTTTAAAAAAAAATGTATTTACTGTAAGGAACTTACCCAATTTAGATACTGGTAGTGACTCATACAAAGACAATTTATATTTTTTTATCTTTAGCCTACATATCCATTTTAGAAATATATTTAATTATTTCAAATAATATTTTTTTTAACTTTATTTAGTTACATTGTATTCTACCTAGAATCTCTTAAAATAAAAGTAGGATCCTAGGTGATTGTCTTCTATGGACAAGGTGCCCAGAACGCTGGCTACTTTGCCTCGCTGAGGATATTTTATTAAGCTAGAATAGTTATTTTACATTTAGTTCTTAGGAGGACTACTATTTAAAATCCTATTTATGTTCAACAACACTATATTGTTACTACTTATACCGTTTATTTCTTCTGTATTGATATTGATTTTCTTTTTTACTTTTGCCAAGCGTTTGAATAATTTTCAATAATGTAATTAAAGCATTATAGAATATAACGGTGTCATTGCAATTAGAGCCATGTTGCATATTCAGGATGTGTTCACCATAATGGTTACGGAACGTGTGAGAGCCACCCATTAAAGTTATGACTGGCTATCGACATTCCTGAACAACAAAGCCGACCTACGATTAAAATAACACCTCCTTCGTAGAACGTATATCCATTTTACTTCACAAGGGTCTGTAACGTTTCCGCTGGGGTCCTATGATTCCTTTTTTCCGAGCAAGGTTGAAAAAACTTAGCGTCCCATTAACAATGAGATCAAAACTAGCCGCGCACCACAATGGCCGGCGAGCGTGAGCCTCCGACCGCTCGGAGATGCTTCCAAGAAACACGCCCTTTAAAAAAGATCCAACTCATGTTGGGTGTGTGATGGTTGGCGAACTTGAATTCCAGGAGAGGCCCAGCGCCCTCGCCGGAGGCGCCCCGGCGACGGCGCCTGTCCCATGTGCCCAAAACACCCCCCGCCCCTCATATATTGATGCCACACTAAAGAAACGACTGATACAATCGAATCTATTATACTTTTATAATCGGCTATTGTTATAATGCAATGTTTCTATAAATTTAAAACGTGTGCGTGAATAAACGCTATTAGGTAAGTATTTATTACCCACGACACAAAGGTCAAGTTTTCTTTGGGTGTGTTGATTGTTTTCCAATATCTACATAATTCTACCAATAATTGAATACTTTATATTATTAATATTAAGTAATTCAGTACGTGAAATAGCTTACATTTTTTCTGATAACTCCAGAGTGTCACTAAAGAAATGTGACTTCGATTGTAATAGGATTATTCTTCCGTATACAATTACACCGATTAATGTGTAATAGAGTACATTGAAAGGAATTCATATAAAAAGTTATACGTAACGTATGAATAATAGGAACCATTTATCGTCTCATGTTTTTGTTACGTATGCAGTGCAAAAAAATTGCGGACAACCATACAAAACTAATAATCTGGTCTGAAACGTCCATTAGTAGGAGCCACCATGATCGCTCCCACGCTCGATTGTGCTCTCTTGTGGGGTGGTTTCTTTACTTCAATAGCCTACATCCTATGTATTGTGTTCGGGATATTTTTATTATATTGCCTAGCACTCTGCCTGTTAGTTATGTATACCCATCATACCTTTTCACGATTCAATAATATCTTTTTACGAATTATTCAATTCTAGTAATAGACAAATTTATCCATATGCTGACTAAGTCTGTTGTATCTATAATAATGAAGAGTAAAACAATAATTTATTCATCACCATATCATTAAGAGTGCTTAATTTTAAAATATGTGCGTAGTGCGGGTCATTCCGCGTATAATATGGGGTTCTAAAGAGTTGAGGAACTTCCACGATTTTTGTCACCCTATTTTGGGTTACGGAATCTTAAACATAATTTAATCGAATATCCCGTAACAAAGAATCAACATATCTAGTTAAAAATCAATTTTCTTGTAAAGTATTTTAAGTTTATTCACCTTAAGTTTTTTTTAATATTTTGTACTCCATACTTTATAACTACATAGCTATGGGGTTAGACATTCTACATTCTCTTCCTCTCATAAAGTAAGAGTGAGAAGGGGTGAACAAAGTTTAATGAATTTGTAAGCGCGTATTTCACCAAATATTGTTCACTAAAACATTGTTATATTTTTTAAGACCTGTCTTTATATAAATAATAGTAACGAAGTAAGTAAACCTTTATTGCAGGCGAAAAAACCCGTATGATAATGATACACAATCCTTGTAATTAGCATGTAGTTAATTTTTTCAGCCATGGAGTGAAAGCACAGATCTACAATAAGCACCAAACTCACACAACACATATGTTATTATTTGTAAATTGTTGTGTGACAAAATAGATAAAGTTTCTGTTCTATTTTAGTATTGCGGAATAAATGATATATCCCTTCCTTTCATTCATATAGCGTCAACAAACTTTACGGATAAAAATGGCCGTAACATACTTACACGGACAGACGGACGGAAACAAACAAATTTTAAAGGGTTTCGTTTTTGCTCTTTGGCAACAAAGCTCTAAAAACATAATCTATACTAATATTATAAAGATGTAAAGTTTGTGACGTTGTAGGGGGTAATCTCTGGATCAACTAAACAGATTTTGAAAATTCTTTCACCAGCGGAAAGCTACATTATTCCTGAGTGACATAGGGTATATTTAATTGTGATTTATATATTTTTTCTGATGCCCAGCGAAGTGGGCACGGGTCAGCTAGTAACTATATAGAATAATAAAGCAATGATACAAGTTTTTGACGACCAAATTTTCCTTTTATTCTATTTGGCGTTTAGATATATTAGGTATCAAAATAGACATTTAATGGAATAGGTCGTCAGCGACTTGATCTTCGTGTAGTTTCTACCAAATGTTCCTCGCCGGACCCCCTGCAGGGAAGACGTTTATTTTTAACAAATGCGTTTGTTTCATATGGTAATAGATAACATAAATAACAATTTGTGTTTGATATAAGGCATATAATAGCAGTGTCACGATGTCACGAGCGCTTTGTGTTAAGGCGCGTATTAATTCAAAAATCGTCGCCTTGCTATCTCAATCACTTACCTTAAACTAGCTATTCCGATATCTAAAGATGATTAAGTAGAGTAACTAAGTAAAAAGCAAAAAATAAGTCTTTTCTACCTACATCTTGAAGTCGGTGCACAGTAAAACATAAAAATTACCATATTTTACTTTGTTGTTTTTTTATGTATTGTGTTGTAGAAAATATTTATTATTTGCTTCTTATTTAGATACTCTTGAAGTTAGTTTGTGCTAAAAAAAATATTTTTCACTTTTAAGTGATGTATGTTGTATCGAATGTCGATTAAATTTATGAACCACTGCGATTTCTGAAAAAAATAATTGTGATTATAAAGAGAGACGAGTAAACGTAACGAAAACATAAGGGATACGTACCATCCCTTAGTTTACTGTCGTGCCTCTGCTACGCCTCCTCATTTTAGGGAATGGACGAGATACCCGCCGCGCTTTTTCAAGGTAATTTTGCAAAACAACATCAAAACAAATTTAGACTACGATTATCTTGGAAAGAAGAGGAAGAGAAAATGTTTAAGATTTAAATATTTCTCGACTAGGATTCGAATCGATGACACTGAAATAAGGTGCGGATGCTTTAACCAACCACAGAGCCTACATGACTCATGCTGTATATGAACATGTTTGCTACAACTCCATTAATTTCGAAAAGTAATTGTGTAACATATTTCTGTATAAAATATATTTAAAAAAACAGTTGAGCTAGATAAATAAGAAGAAAAACAATTTTTAGCGAGACGTGTTGCTGGGGAGTTTCTTACCGCTTCTTAACAGCAATAACACGTTGCGAAGCGATGTTCATAGACTACGAAGTAAAATTAAATTTCAACATATATGTATGACCTTCAAAAAAATGTTTTCCAATGGAACTTATTTGGAATAAAAACTTTTGAATTTGACTTGTTAACGTATGCTAATATATAAATTAATGTGAATAAGAATTGTTTGGATGCTAGTGTCTTTCTGGAATTAATGCAAATTAATGGATAATTTTGAAATTTGTGATATACATATACTTTACTTTCTATGACGGGGATGGACATGGATACGAAATTCAATATTTTAAGAGCAAATCTTTGTGAAATTGTATACTGCGCGACATAAAGCAACAAGTATCAATAGAAATTCTTATATAAGCAATGTAATTTAATTAACCTTTACATGATACCTTCTTACTCGGTGTGAATTTCATCTTTGCTAGCATTTTTACCATAAAGTCAAATATTTATGTAAACTGTTTGGTTTCTATGAGAACTCAGTGAAATTCGTTACGAAATTATAGCTTCATACGTAGTATATAATATAGTATGCGGCGGCACTCGTCGGGAATGCTGTCTACGTTTTATTTCTCTGCGGGTTTGTATGCGTACACTCGTATGAGAACGTCTTTCCCTAGCGGTTCCCTCCACACACATACCTTAGTATTGTTTATGTTCTTATTTGAAACAAGCGTTAAAGCCTTATTCATACAACCACAGTGCGCGTCGATAAACTTAAATATTTCACCTGACGTTGGTGTGTGAAAAGTTCATTCTGAAAAATACCAGAACAGAATAACTGATTTCTCTTCGTAAAAAAAGGTGTCAAACCCTCTATTTTCAATTATAATCCTTATTCACGGTATGGTTGTTAAGATTTCTGTGACTTTTCGGGTTTGTTTAATAAAATTTAAAAAAAATGCTGCCAGCAAACAAAATACAGATATTCAATAAAATTGGTATTCTTCGTTCGTTGGTAATGTCTCGTAGACACACTTTCCTATAAGTGTAAGAATAGGTCTCGGTGATAAGTAAAGTAACCCGAGTGCGATAAGCTAATATTTAATTAAGTACTGCAACTCATATTACAACATAATACAGGTGAAGTTTTCAAGTGGGCCCCTAGTGCCAAATCCGAAACTATGCTAAATAACGAAAAACAATCAAATGCTTCTCGAAACAATTCGGTAGACCTGTCGATTAAAAGAGAAATTTTGAAAATTGGTGGACAACTGACGGAGAAATTGAGTAACTAATATACAAAAAAAAATGTGTGCATGTACTAGTGTACACACGTAAGAAGTGAAACTTCTTTAAATTGGTTAAATAAATAAAGAAAAAGATGGCGCGTAACGGAAAAATGTGACGCGTAACCGAAAAATGTGACGATAAAAATTTCCAACGCCGATAAAGAAGTTTCACTTCAATAAATCATACAGACGTATTGAGAACCTCCTCCTATTTCAAGTCGGTTAAAAATGTAATGAATGTGTTGCCAACATCATTTGCATCAAATAGTACTAGATATACATACATACAAACTGCTATTTTATCTATGACATAACAAGAGTTTGCACTCTAATCATGTCATCTTGAATCTCAGAGACATGCATCTAAATAGGTGAATTTTTCAAGTGAGCCTTCAGGGCCAAATCCTAAAATATATGAAACAGCGAAAATCACTCAAGGGAATCTCGAGGCCGATTTTGACGAAAACTAAAGCGGTATAATTAGGTTTTTGAAAAACCAATTACACCTGTCAGGAATCGAATCTACTGATATTGATAAAATAATCACGCCTGTATTATACCAAATCATAGGGTAACTTGTAAGAATCAATGCATGACAACCGGCAAACCAAGGGAAAGGATTGTTTTTATATAGATATATAGAACTATTTTCCATGCATTA
Source organism: Dendrolimus pini (assembly GCA_949752895.1). Classification (NCBI taxonomy): domain Eukaryota; kingdom Metazoa; phylum Arthropoda; class Insecta; order Lepidoptera; family Lasiocampidae; genus Dendrolimus; species Dendrolimus pini. The sequence goes on from OX457130.1 coordinate 15,835,735, forward strand.
ATAAACCTCACCTAATTCCGCTCAATATAGAAATGACGAATTATTCTATTTATAATAGGATTCTATACATTAATATTCGAAACGCACGCCCACTTGACCCGTATGTAGGTATCCTTTTAAATTAATATTGTTGATGATGTTTCCAATATCTTTTTAATATATACAATTCTATATTTAATTTTAGCGTATTATACTTATCGTACTTATATAATTATTTTATCGTAATTTGTTTTGTTGTTACATCGACACCGATACCTACTCTATAACAAGGCAAGGAATGAAATAAGGCGGTTTAATAAAGTATCAATTTTTAGAAATTATCGATTCGACCCTTTTAATTGAACTAAGATTCTTACAAAATTTTCACCACTTTAGTCTTCTCACTTTTGTATCTCCCAAATCTATTTTTAACCAACTTAAAAAAGGAAGAGTTTCTCAATTCGTCTGTTTTTTGCATGTTCGTTACTTGATTTCTGTGTTAATTGTGAACCGATTTACATTTTTTTTCTTTTAATCGAAAGGTTTACTCCCGAATTAGTCCCATTGTCTTGGGTAATGGATATTTAAAAAAATCTAATGATACCACTAGTTTTCATCAAATCTTGTTATGTCATAGATAAAACAGCAGTTTATATGTATATCTAGTACTATTTGATGCAAATAATTTTGACAAGACATTCATTAAATTTTTAACCGACTTCAAAAAGGAGGAGGTTCTTAATACATCTGTATGTTTTATTTTTTGTATGTTAGTTACTCAATTTCTCCGTCTGTTGCCCACCAATTTTCAATTTTTATTTATTTCTATCGAAAGTTTATACTACCGAATTGTTCCCACTGTTAACATGTCAGGTTCTGATGAGTGGATTCCAAGTAATTAAAGAAACTCACGAAAATTGTTAGCCAACTTCTTCGTAACAAATATCTTCGTCAATTGTTGATCGATTTTCAATATTTTTTCTTTACTAGTAAATGTATAATCCCGAGGTGGTCCCATGGTCACTAAGTCAGAATGTAATGAGTAAATCGAATCGAGTAAATATTTAAGCGACTTCTTTCTACAACACCTTGAAGTCGGTGAGAAGTAAAACATAAAAATTACTATAGTTTGTAAATTTGTTGTTATTCTTTTATACTTTAGTTAGCACCGACTTTAAGATGTTGTAGAAAGAAAGCGCTTAAATATTTATTTGTTGATTTTTAGTGTGAAGTTGGTTTTTGGCAAAAAAAGCCTGTCAGTTTGCTAGTTTCCGAGGGCCAATATAGAAAAATTGTCGCTTTTTTCGCTTAGCGGCTAAAATGTTCACTAGGCTATTTTCACATTATCCTAACCAGAATCAATACTACATAGGACTATGTGAGTATTTTAGAAGCCGATAAACTGGCTACACTGATGAAAGCGCTGTTGGGATTTGCATCCCTAGCGGCCTTTCTAGAAAATAGTGCCTAATTAATTAATTTAATAATTTGAAATTAAAACTTGACGTAAGCAATAGTCTGCTCGAAGGTCATAGATCACGCAGCTGTATAGCGTGACGTGTTTTTAACTTTTTAAACACTTTAACAGATCGATTGGAACATGCGATCTGAGGTTTACACTACGATTTAATTTTCGTTTACAAAATCCATTAATATTGTTACGAGCTACACAGGACTCGAATTAAAATGCTGTTGGAATTACTATAGACTTTATTAGAATTGTACAAACACGTATAAAACAGGTACAAATAAAACTGGATGTAACCAGTTCACAAACTGCACGATCCAATAAGTCCGTCACTATATCGCTTATCGAATGTACTACAAACGTCTTGCTAGTATCGTAATCCTAGCTTGACTGCCCCACCCCTCCGTTCGGGCATTGTTTTATTCTAAACTGTATAATACCGACAAAGGGGCCGCGTTCACTGAGTTAATCTGCACATCTGGCAAGCTTCGACACAATGCAATAATGACGGCCATAAAATAAGTACGATAACAATAGGTGATTTGAAATTTTAAACGCGAAGTAAACAAAAGAACTCCGAATGCAGGAAAGGTAATAAACTGCGTTTTACGACAGCCAAGTGTGCGTTCTTTGTCGGTATGTAACAATATTATGGCATAGACGGGAACTTTAAAATAAGATGATAATGGGGATGAGAAAATAATTAAGAACAGGATATTATATTGATAACTTGTCGCAACGAAGATAAGTGTATTAAGTAACTATTCGTGGTTGTGAACTAGGAATGAAATATATAGAAATTTATTGCATGAGCTTAACAGACGGGACTGGCCTTCTGATGGAAAGCGGTTACCATCGCTTATGGATATTAGCTACAACAGGGGTGCTACCAATGTGCTGCCGCTCTCTATAGTGGAAACCTGGCCATTAATGCCGGAACACAACTCAAGGTTGTTATGGCGGCATACTCTATATCAGGGGTGGTAGCCAATTAGTCATCGAGATGGGCAAATACCCCACCACCTGGCGGTGGGTCGATTCTTCGTCTTTTGCGACAGGCCGCAACAGGCCGCAGTAAATCGTATTCTTTTTCCCGTCTAACTTGCTAATTTATTAAGTCGAAAACTTCTGAAAGAGATAAAAAAATGCTTTAAATAAGATTCGTTCTATTTTATAATATTATTATCGAATATGGGGTACCTATTTAGTTTCTTTTGGGTCAAGTAGCGATGTGATAAAAACTAAATAGGTACTATAGTTTCATCATCTCTATAGGACGATTCATTATGCGTCAACTGCCATGCATTAGGCCAAATTTGTAATTTTAATCAAGCAGTTTTTTTCAATTTATTAATTTTAATCACACTGTATTTGTAACGATAACGATATAAGTAAGGTATACAGAGAGTTAATTCGTATTTCACATTCCTCAATTGATAAAACGTACGTAGGTAAATATCTTAACATTTATCTTTATCGACTTTTGGGAAATTATGATTGAAATAACATTTTGTTATATCTCCATGTTAGGTGATCTCTCTTTTTTTCACCTTCTCCCAATTATATGGGGTCGGCATAATATGTTTTTTCCTTCCATACTCTTCTATTCTGAAATACCTACGTCATCTGTCACACCACAAATCATCATAGCATCCTTCACACAATATCTATTTGATCACAATATCTAATATCTTTTTTGGTCTACATTTACATATGTACCCATCAATCTTGCAGTTTAACATTCTTTTTGGCGCGTGACTTTCATCCCTCCTCATTATAAGCCCATACTACCTTCCTTAGTTTTCTTCCTCTCAATTATTCAGCCGCGGGGCCAACTTTCAAAGATGGCCCCTTATGGACTAATTACTCACCTTATCCATTTTGCAACTCCACACATCCATCTCAAAATTATAATCACAGCTGAGTGGAGACGTAATGTCATCAATCACTTAGCGGCCCAACATTCGGACCTCTGTCTGAGTCTGCTTATGAAAAAAAAAATTGTAATATGAAAGGACTAGTAAACTGAATTTAAAAATAATATGATTTTTTAATGCTTTCAAAGGCTGGCTTTATATTGCTAGCCACGGCAAAAATAGTTCTTTCAAAATATATTTTGTTTAATAAATAATACATTTCAATAGTAATTTAATTCGTTTTGTTATGTTTTTTAATAAATCGGTAGAGAAACATTAATTGTATATTTCCACTGTGCTTAGTTTTGTGTTTCGATAACATACAGCGGACAACTGAGCATGATTATCGTGACATCCAGACCACAGAAAATAATGGAAAGATCGTTTAATTTTACTCTGATGAAACTCAAAGCAAAGATCGTTTCGGTAAACTTGATGAAATAACGTGTATACCAGAGAGCCAAAATTCTTGGGTCTTTGTTTCTGTATAGTTTTTTATATCTCTATAAAAATTACACAACTTTAAAAATCTATTTAGAGCGAAATGTAATACTAAACATAAAATAGAACCTGTGTGGGCAATGTGCTCGTTTTATGTCCATTTATGACCACTTTAATAATCATTATAGTACGATACAGTCACATATGCATAAATAGTGCACTTATTTATCGAAATGCAGTGACCTGTAGAGCGACATGGCGGCCGAACGATAACTGCATGGGAAAACCGACGCCATAATATGTCTATGGGAACTAGGTGATATTAGAACATTTATTCGTTGAACTTATTTCGTAGATGATACTGTGTCCGGTGTAATCAAGATTATTCCTTGTACTTTGGGCACTTGTTAAAAGGCTCTGACCTGCCATATATTTGTCACACTCCTTTATCATTGTCAATAAGCCGCTCCGTTCCCACGATATGGCAATTTAAATTGCGGTAAACCGTTCCGTATATGTTTATACGGTCCCAACATAACGAACGTCTTTTTGAAAATCGAATATTCAATTTTAAAATGAATTTTTAATATTAAATATATTTTTATTTAATATAAAATTTTAATGTAAATTATTCCGTGTTTTTGTAAGTATCTAACTGACTAATACTTTTGATAGGTAGATGCACACCTAATAAATTATACTTCTACCTATGAGAATTTTGCTTACCTATTAAGTATCGTATTCTCAATACCTGTGACATATTCTACTGTGAATTGTGCAGTTCGGATTAAATGAATAAATGTATACTTGCGTAATAATAATATTTTTTATTCCATAAATAACAGATTAAAAAAGTAAATTGATAACACTGATTCCCGAGCTAGGCAGTAGGTCTGTGTTCCGGGAATCATTAATGCATTTCTTTTAATCGGTAGACGAAAACACGCATTGCTTGTTAATTCCCCAACATATTACGTTTTCGTTATATTTAAGGTCGTATGTTAACGACAGTATCATCATTATAATTTTACATATAGTATTATTGTACTGTATTATATATATACCTGCATTATTTTTATTGAGTTTCGCGCTGCCTGTCCCTCTTGCCATTTTCCTGCTTGCTGCTTTGCATGTACTTTTGTGAATAAATTTTACATACCTTGAGGCAAGAACACGTCATAAACCTCCATTTTGTGTAACAACTAATTTAAACAAAAAAATTACCGCGCTTAAAACCGTTAAAACGTAGTTTTATTGTGTATACAAGTCGCGAAAACTTAAGAAAATATTAACAACTAATTTACCGTTTTTAGTATTATAAAGATAGTGACAGAAGATGTATATCAGAGTAGAGGACTGTGGAAGAAAAAGACATATTGTGCCGACCCCAAGTAATTGGGATATGGTGAAAGAAAAGAGAAGAGAGAGTATTACAAAGATAATATTAAGTAGAGTAGAGTAAATAATAATTTATAACTAACCAAATAAACTATTACAAAAAATGTACGGTTTCAATATTATCACAGTAAAAGCAATAGGGGCGGCCTTGTCGCTTAAAGAAATGTCTCTCAGGCAACCTAACTTAAAGAAATTATTATAAACTAATTTGACAAGGCTGGTGCAGAGCATAGATAATAAACAACTTAAATATACTTAAACTACAAATTAAATATATACAAACAAATTTACAAGATATAGGCATATGTTTATTTGTTACCAGTATAAGAATTAGGGATAATTATTTAAGGAAAAGTAGATTCAAATTGATCAATTAGCCTAGGACAATAAACACCACCGTACAGGTAGCCAACATCCACTACTACTATAATTTACCATCAGAAATCTAGAAAAATCATTTAATAAAAACTACCCCTTATCTGAAAACCACTTAACAGGACAATAGTTTTTGTTGAAGAACTATTTCCCTAAAAGTATTTATAACATTAACGCAAAGAACTATGAAATTCATTATCCTTCTTATTTTTACGTTTCGCCATATCAGGCTGTTATGAATTGGTACTACTTGCAACAAAACCTAAGGCCCTCACTGATTTGTCGATGCAGCAGCGGTGGGGAATCGGTATACGCGGTAACGATGCTTAACGAGCGCATCAATTTCTATAAGAGTTTCCGGATTCGCTCGGTATGAATGCGTGATCGGCATCCACCGAGAGTATCAGAAAACGCTCATAAAAATCTAGGCGCTCGGTAAGGTTTCGATAACATGTATACTGAGCATAACGATTCCTCACCGCTGCTGCATCGACAACTCAGAAAGTGCCATAAGTCTGAAATGTGTTGCATGAAGTAAGGTCTTTGTAGTAAGCGGCATTTTGTGCCAATTAGATTCCCATATGACCGAAATAGGGTCGAGTTACAGATGTGTAACATAATAATCACGTCATTCCAGATCTCATCCGCCTGATTGGGGTCGCAGTCCACAGTGCGTGATGAGGCAATTGTGGCGAATTCACGGCACGTGACCACTAGTTTTCTCATATAAAAGTATCGCCACATCACCAATCATTATATTTAGTTCATTTTTGTCCAATTAAGTCAACTCGTGGCAACCCAATGCGGGCGGCATTCGCGTATTAGATTGATTGCAAATTATGTTAAGGGTAGATTATCCCAGAACTGTCATATTCATAAGCGGGAGATACGCAATTTTATTAATAAAATGGTTAATTATGAAATAATATCCTTCAAATCACGTTATAATACGTTTGACTAAAGGTACTGAGATGTTTTTTTAATAAAAATTCATGCCGCAATTTAATCGTAAAGTGGAAAGTTTTGATATCGACTGTCATTTTAGTATACAAATTAAAAGATATCGTGTGTTTAACTTTTAAAATTGCTAAATAAGAATTTTTCTGTGGCAAGACTAAATATCGTAATTTATAATACCTACTAAAATAATTTTTGGATGCCACCCGTAATCAGAAGGTGATCCCTATTTCACCCAGAGAATCAGCATTGGCATATAGCGTAGCAATACAGCCACCTTTCTGGGCACGCTTCCATTTGACAGCGATTTGTTGCATAGTCTATATTAACTTAGTTTACTTTAGTATTTATTCGTATTTTTTTCTGAAGTTAGTTAAATTTGTAATTTGAGTATGACACTTTTATAGGTAACAACATTGGGATAACCATACGTTAAGTTATATAGTAGTAACTGCGCTCGATCCAAGTTTAGAAATTATGTAATACCCATAGACTTTATTGGGCCTACGTCGATAAGAGTCGGGAAGGCGGCGAGACGGTTCATATCCGGCCTCTGATACAGTGATAAACTCAATACTAAACATACGCAAACAAAGTATGAATGGCTGTCTTATCATTAAATCAACTCGGGGAAATTTTTAATAAGTTACTTTTTAACAAGTTTCCTGTGTCGTTGGTATAGGACTTATAAAATATCTGCTCATATAGCTTTAAGTAAATTCATTTTCAATTTGAAAGGTTTTTATTCATATGTAGTTCTATTGAAGAACTTTTGACAAGTACATAATCAAATATCAATATCTAAGGCAATCAGACAAACAAAATAGGTGGACCAAGCCCCGAGCTCACGGAATGAATCCGGCTAACGAAAGCCGATTCTGGAATAGGAAGCCAACCGCGCCAATTATTGTCCACACAAACGCAAACTACGTATAAACTAAATAAGATTTAAAAAATGCTTAGGCTCCGTCTATACTTTTATCGGTCTGAGGTTGTGAATTAAATCAACTATTTACACAGCTTCGCAACGTGTTATTGCTGAATCGGCAAGACACTTTGAGATTTTCTAAATTCATTTTTATCTTTTTCTGTTTTTTATCATCACTATGTTAGGAATGCATATTCTTTTTAATTTATAAAGCTGCAGGTAATAGAACAAAAATGTAAACAGGATTTTGTGTCCTAACATAAGAAGTACCTGCAGTATCAAAAAAGGTAACAAAGCGCCACCATAACAAAATTCTCCATGGGAAATCCCGATACTCAATAAACATGCCTCCCAGGAAGTATTGACATTCGATAGTCATCATCCACGGCTATAAAGAATTGGTAATAGCTGTAATACAATAGATCAAGAAAATCTGGCGCCAGAATGTCGTACTTGGATCCAACACAATAATGAAAGTAACTGTTCGGACACATTGTGAACTCCGAGGTACCTGTCTATTGTTGAACAGGTACATTTTTATACCCGTACCGAGTTTACTTTGTAATGCGCTAAACAAATGAAAAGTGAACAGTACAGGAAGCGATCCTATCTATTAAAAGACCAATAATCGCCAAATAACAGCCCGCTTCACGTCTTCTTTTCTATTGGTATTAACGTTTCAAAGGTTTAGTGGTTTGCCTTTTGTGTTTGTGTAGTGAGTGATTTTAATTCGGCAGATAAACACACATATTGTATATCCCCAAAATTAAGCAAGTTACGCTCGTGTCATGGGTAACAATATTACGATCTACCCTGGGGCCGATCCCCAGATACCCAGACGGAGACGGACGGACGTAAATAACGCAGAAAATTCGTTTCCAAAATTTACCATATCAGAAATCGAACCCGGAGCCTCTATGTTGCAGTGAGGTAGGCCGGCAAAGGCTTAACCCGCTCAACCACAGAGGCCACCGATTTACAATAAAGTAGTACTAAATCATTCGGATATTTGGGAGCATAATAGAGTCAGGACTAGGCCCAAGAATTACCAGCGTTACAAACAATAAATAGCTGCAACCAACTACGCAAACCTCTAGGAGACATAATCTCAAATCCACAGTTTGAGTCACATTTTATTGTTCTTCTACGTTATAGGTTTTGATGAGCGCAACGTTTAAATGTCATTCTGGACATGTACCTATAAACTGTTTTTACTCTCAGGTAACCAGGCTATTTTGTAAATTAAATGAAGCAGAATTATCAAAACATAGTTCGATTTACAAAACTAGACCAATAAATAAAGGAAAGTTTGTTTACAAAATTAACCTTCCGGGAATACAGGGTCATCTTAGCCATATTGGGTACCGGGGTGAAAACATCAGCATTCTATTCAAATAAATAAATATAAACATAAATTTCAATAGCCATTAGACGATTCTTTATTTTCAGTAATCGAGTTGAGAGGATGTTAAGTAATTTTTAAATAGCAAATTACGCATGATAAGTAGGTATATATACCTTACCATGTATGTAACATGTAAGTATAGAGTCATTCGCTTACATCGCCGGGAGAAGATGGCCCTGCGGGAATCGAACCCATGACCTTTATCTTCCTGTGAACTAGGTGGGTCAATGCTTAGCTCACTAGACTACAGATGCTATGCTAAATTAATATGACAGATATTCCTAATTATAATTTATTGTTTACATCAGCCGAATAAGCCACGTTCCTCGAATCGTTGCGGCGCATAAAACGTGGATTCCTTGAAGTCCAAAACCAATGAATGAACGTAAAGTCCGTCTTTTGCATAAAACAATGTATGGGTGCACCAGATGTTGCCTTGCCGGGGGGTAGCGGACTAGCGGATTCGAGGTCGAGACACATGTGTCTTTACGCACTCATTCATTTGTGCTATTAATGGGTCCATTCAGAGGCATTGTCTCGCACATGCACCGGAAACTGCATCAACACGGTTCGCCCTACGCAGCTATACCCCCTTGCGTCCCGTACACACTGCACCGCAAATTAGCACAAGTTATTGCGTCGTTCCATTTTTGTTTCACTGATAACTTTAATAAAGTCAGCTGTTTCATTAATTGATAAGTCGACAATGAATTTGGTCGATTTTTTAATTGAGATTAGTAACAAATTAATTATTTTGTTAAAACTGATTGTATACTTTTATAATTACTAAATAATGTTACAGAATTCAAAAGGTCAAAGGCATTGATGTAGCAATCATTATTGCTACATCATCATTTAGAGAGCTGCAGCACATTGATAGCACCTTTGGTGATATAAATGAGCATCATAGGCGATGGTAAACGCTCCAGGTTACCAATCAGGTGGGCCGTCTGCTTGTCTGTTGAACGAGCTCATGCAATAAAAAAAATAACAGTACAGTTTAATGTTAATGTCAGTGAATTGTATATATATAAACATTACTTGGGTAACTTTAATATAACGGCCACTTAATTTCAGTGTTTTTATTGGTAGGGGCAGGGAGGAGGGAGAGTAGGAAGGTCACACTGAAAGGAATATACGCGAAAACTTATAATTTCGGAGAAAATTGAAAATTAATTTTCCGAATAAATTAGGTAATCTTAATTAAATAGGGCAGAATTAAGGGGGTGGAAAGTACCCGCTGCCATTTCCGGCTGCCGGAGATGCGTATTTTATTTCAAGAAATAGGAGGGAAGAGCAGTGATTATCGAGAATTTTTGCATACACTTTCTCAGAGGTATAGAAAAGGACATAGGGTGCCTTTTATCCAGCAAAAAGTACTGTTCCCGAGGCATAGACGGCGATAAACAAAAATGGAGCTGTGGTCGCGTTTTATTTTAACAAATAAATCGACGTGAAAATTCGAATTACAATGCCAATACGAGTTTAATATATTGCACTCATGGTTCGTCCCAGCTTCGCGTCATGGGTAACCAATAGCTATTTTGAATTTAAAATTACTTTTAACATTTCTAAGCATCACAACCTCAATGGATTGACAAAATAGACATTACCAAAAAGTGGTAATGTCTATTTTGTGCTAAATGCAAGTGTTTATTAAAAACTTCGTTTAAAAAAACCGACTTCAAAAACTAAAAAACTAAAATGTATAAAATAACTTATTTCTAAAGCTATTATTATTAATATATATTATCTAAAACATCTTAAAGTCGGTGCTTAGTAAGTACTTAGTAGTTTTCAAAATATAGTAATTTATATGTTTTGCTTTGCACCGACTTCAAGATGTTTTGGATAATATATAATAATAATAATAGCTTTAGAAATAAGTTATTTTATACATTTTAGTTTTTTAGGTTTTGAAGTCGGTTTTTTTAAACGAAGTTTTTAAATTTTATTTGTTACTTTTTAGTGTCTAGCTATGTATGGGTGGACCTACGAATGGTGCCGCGCTTCTTAAAAAATATAGGTCCCAAGAACCGGGAACAAAAAAATGTTCATAAAATGAAAACTACTGGGCCAAACTATGTCAAATTTTTAGGGGACCACATGGCAGCTATTCTGCGTCGAACAAAAAAAGAATCACGTAAATCGGATCATAAATGACGGAGTAATCGGCGAACATACATATTTAAAAAAAAAAAAAAAAAAAAAAAAAAATGACGACGAATTGAGAACCTCCTCCTTATTTCGAAGTCGGTTAAAAAAAATAATGCATTATCACATTTTTGAAGATATAAATTTACAGAATTTACTTACGGCAAATCCGTATTACACAAATTTTTTAAAAAGTAATCCAATGAATTCAGGGAGACAGAATAAAGGCGATAGGATAAGAGGGATCGAATAAAGGGTATGGGATAGAGGAATCAGACAGGAGAATTAGGATAGAGGGTGTAATAGACTCGAACGAAGCAAAATTGATACAACTATATAATATATATATACTGAGTTTCAGCCAAATCGTTCCAGTAGTTTTTCCGTGAAAACGGGACAGACAGAGAGTTACTTTCGCATTTATAATATTATTAATAGGAATATTTGATCCACAACACAGGGGCCGGAATGGAGGAAGGAGAAGTAAACCACCGAAACTTACAATTTCAATTATCTGTAATATTATAACATTCTAAATATGCCGTGTACATTCTCTCTCTACATTGAAGTAATTAAAAAAAAACTGGAAGACATTATTATATAAACGATAGAGAACATGATGCATTTTTTACATTTCTTGTCTGTTTGTTCGGGATTCACGTAAAAACTACTGGACCGATTTCGATGCAGTTTTCGCTGGTCGACAGCAAATTCTTAGACTTAAAATCTGCGCTAATTTTATTTTGGGGATGCCGCGGGAATTTTTCTGGGAACGATTTAAAATGGCCAGATTCAAAAAAACGAACTCGGTATGATTTTTCACTGATCGGTAGCAAACTATGTAACAAAATTGAGATATTTTTTATCCAGGGAATCCCGCGGGAATTTCAATTCAAGCGTGGACGCAGTGACGGACATATGCTAGTATTGCTATATTTTCATTACATTAATTAATGTACTTTTGTGCAAATTAATTTGGCGCGCAGTATTCTTCTAGCCAATCCGATTTAGACAAAATTCTATATATTGAATTGTTTTAAATAATTGCTCTTTCCATTAATTTGATAATACCAAATGTTACAGCTTTAACTTAAACTATACTTAACTAAGAAAATGAATTTAATGAAAGCAATATGTTTACATTGGATATTAATGTCATGTGTTTATAAATTCGTAGTAAGTAGTCTAATTAGAGAGATCGGTGGGAGATAATGAAAAAGTAGTTACTCCGTTATTTTATTAATTGTATAAATAAACGTTTTATTTTAATTATAGGATCTTATATGTAACTGCATGCGCTTTTGATTTAACAATCTAACCACATGTATCAGGTAAATCTGATTTCCTTACTTTCATTTTAGAAGTTATTCCTTTAATTCAGTGATTCCCAAAGTCTATATCGACCCCTAGGGGTCTATGACAACCTGCAAGGGGTCTACGTCAGCGAAAAAAAATTTTGGGGGTCCATGAAATGAAAATGGGGGTCCTCGATAGTGGATCTCAACACATACACTGATAGTACCTATTTACTTACATCATACTATCTTATAATATCAAAACATATACATTATTTATAAAAGTACCTATGAAGTAAAATTTTATTAAATATGTTTGTAAAATTGTGTATGTTGTAGGATGTTGGTATTCGTTTTGTGGTCGCAATACATTTTGAACTTGTCAAAACCTGAGAGTCGCAGTCTCAGAGCTTCGCTACCTTGCACTGACTTGTTCAATTCGTCACTCTATAAATACGAATGTGGGACAAATACGTTTATTCGTTCAAAATTTTATTTTGAGTAGTTTTAATTTAAATTCAATTAATAAATGTATAAATTAACATGTGTTTTTACTTTAAGTTTTTAACACTAACTTCACTACAGTTAGAAATTTACAGGAAATCAATATCAGGTAACTAGGGGGTCTACCCAACACGGAAAAACATGGCAAGGGGTCTACGACACAAAAAAGTTTGGGGAACTCTGCTTTAATTGCTCTGCAGTAGCTCAGCCTCGCAATAATATCTACAAAAATTATTTATACAACGAGTTGAAAACCTCCTTTTTTAAGTCAAAATTTACTGACGGACACATTTACTCCATCAAAATAAGTAAACGCACCAACTTTTTAAATTTGAATGAAAGACATAAAAGCTGGTGTTTTATCATTATCGTCGTCAGCCATTCGCAGTCCACTGCTGGACGCAGGCCTCCCCAAGACGGCGCCAATCGTCCCTGTCCTCTGATTTCCTCATAGCGCCTGCCGGCGACCTTGCACAGGTCGTCGGTCCATCGGGCTAGAGGGCATCCGACACTACGTTTACCGAGACGCGGTCTCCACTCCAGGACTCGTTTACTCCATCGGCCTTCGGTCCTGTGGCAGACATAACCGGCTCACTGCCGCTTCAACTTGCCAATTTTGCGAGCTATGTTGGTTACCTTGGTTCTCTTATGGAATCCTCATTTCTAAGTTTTATCATTATAATGATGATAAACAATAATAAATCTTTGATCTTTCGTCATAACGAAAGTTCAAAGATTTATGTAGAAAAAAAAGTATTTTTTTTAATGAAACAATTTTTTTTTCATTGTATTTTGATGCAGTTTATTTGTGTCCGTCGCGTTCAGAGTATTTATTTATGTAAGTTTTTAAAATATATTATGTTTTTAATTAATATTTTTTTATTCTACTCTCTCCGGACGAACCAGATTGTCGAGGCTTATTGCTTATTTATATTTTTGTCTTTTTATGTATTTTTTCTTTATTTCTTTATTTTTTTTCCAATAATTACAAAGTCCTTGTTTATCTAAAAATCTAATCTTACATGTTTTTTTTACAATATTCCTACTTTTATATCTGTCTTATATATTTATTCTTAAATTGGTCTCCATTTTACAGTGGTTTACAATAACTTTTTCCTATATATTTCCTATATTCCTCCTTATTTCTAGAGTTTGTCTTATGTCTTATACATATTTTCTTTTATTTAATACCTATGTTATACTACTTTTATACATCTTTTAAACTATTTATCGTTTCCTGTCCATGAGGTATTATTATACATTGATTATATATATATATTCTTAAATATATAAAAGATGGAGAACACCATGCAATTTTTTTTATATATCTTGTCTGTTTACCTGTTTTTTCGAGATTTACGTAAAAACTACTGGGCCGATTTGGATGCGGTTTTCACTGTTGACAAAAATTTTTTAGAATTAAAATCTGCGCTACTTTTTATACCGGTAATCGCGCGGGATTTTTTCTGGGAATTATTTAAAATTGCCAAATTTAAATATAAATCGAATTCTAAAGTCCAAGTTTCAATGATTCATAGCAAATTCCATGTAATAAAATGTGACATATTTTTATCGCGGGAATCCCGCGGGAATTTTACTGAGAGCGGTTTGTAGTTGTTCGAGTGCATAAAAATTTGCTTATTCCAACGCAGTTTTCAATAAAACGATAGCTTACATTTTTTTTTAAATGCTGCTATACTTTGTGTTCCCACTGGAATTTAAAGTCAAGCGTGGATGAAATCGCGGTCATGTCTTTCTAATCTAATCTAATAATAATAATAATCAGTTTATTTCGAATCAATTCATGTTGGTAAGTAAAATCACATAAAACAGAAATACACATACACATAAAATTAGTGTTAGTAGAACTTACAGCCTAAAGTTTTGTTACAATCATAGTACTAGCTTTACATTTGCTACCAAAGCAATTGAGAACGGGCACATCAAACCTGTCAGCCAGGACTTTTTGGATGTTGTTAGAGCTGGCCCGAATCTTCCAGAGCAACGGGGCAGCTCTTTTCCTAACAACAGCGTAATAGTCGTCAACTCGTGCTTCTGCGAACATAATACTGATAAGAAATTTTCTGTCAATCTGTTCAACTCCAATACTGTAGAGGGAACAAGTAAACATATAAACAAAATATATTCACATATTGATCATTGACATATAAATTTTTTATATATCAATGATATTGATATACATTTTACATTGTTTGTGTGCATATACGTTTGAAGGTTAACTTAATTGTTAATTCTGTGTGTCAATTAACTAGTGAAATTGTACGCTCTCATTTTAATTATGACAGGATGCGGGTTGTTGTGTTTCTATACGTTGAAAGGGAAAGATTCATTAATGACTTTTGGTTTAATATGTTTAAATTACGATGTAATGTGTGTAATTGTGTGAGTCACGCTTACTTTAATTAATTATGACCATAAAATTAATATTGGTTAGATATTTTTAAGACTGTTAATAGATTTATAATTAGTTTAGGAAAAAGAAGTATAAGCCGCGCGTGGGTTTGCCGATGACTACTTACTATTATTGTATTGTATTACTTACTATTATTGTATATACTTATGTAAAGTATATACAATAAAAAATTAAAATAATAAATTTATTGCAACAATTATTTGTCACCTTTTTTGTCTACCCTATTGACAATCGACGCGTGAAATCATGAGGCTATCGGCAAACCTTCTGTTAGGATAAAAATACAGAAGTTGAAATATACTTGTAAAAGTAGACGTTTAAAATACATCGTTCAAATAATAAGTCCTTAACGTTTTGATACTCATTTCCAATATAACATTATATTATAATTATTCTGATAGAGATTCCTACTCGGATTGGCTTAATTGAAATCGAATCGTTATCCCACGGGAATTTTATAACCTTTAGGAATAAAATGTATGTTATTTATTTCATTTCGTAAGAAGTCATGATAATTCATTCAGATTACCTCTTTGAACTTTGAATCCTTATCCCATAGAAACTATTCCCTTCTCTGGGATAAAAGGTATTCTGTATTAATCCTCGGTAAACAATACACAAGACTTCGCTTCATTCCTAAGGTGAAGGTTGAATAAACAAACGAAAACTCTTTCAAATGTATCTATTAGAATAAAAAGTGCCTTAAGAATTCAGCTGTCAATTACAGCTAAACAGTTGTCAACAAATTACTCAATATCATAGTTTGAAGCGCTACGCCTCTCGTAGCGAAATTCAGCGTAGCGTTGCTACGAAACAAGGTAGAAATCGAGTATTCAGGATTTTAAAAGAAATAAAATGTAATTTTAGAAATATTTCTTGTAATATTATTTAGTCTTAATATTCTATTTCAATATAGTATTCAGTGATGATGTTTAATACAACCACTTGATATTTAATTTCAGGGAAAAGTAACAGTTAAGTATTAACACAATATATATGTACATATATGTCTAGTGTGTTGGATGTGACAAGGCTGCTTGGTACATATATTATGCATTAAAACCTTTATTTATATGCAACAGTATACATTATGGTGGGTATAATCAACAAAAAATAGAATGAAACCATGTGAAATTCCACCCTCCGCCTATCAATGCCATAAATTGTGAGTTAACATCGGTTAACCTCAACATAGCCACCCATCGAGTGGCTTTCAGGCGACCGGCACCAGCGCGCGAGTAGCTGATAATTGACTCGTCGGACTAGTCCGCGTCCGGCCACCCCTTCCATAAATATTTCCCGATCAAATTATTATGCGTTCTAAAAAATGCCACGAGCTTAATTCCCAGAATCTCTGACTGAGGGCGGTTCCACACAAAGTCGACAAAAGGGACGGGGTGAGGCGGCCCGTCGCGCGTTAGAGCGGGACATGCGCTCAATGGAATGAGGCCCGGCAGTCGCTCGGCGCAGTCGCCGTGGCCTGCGCAGGCGCAAGAGGTGCGAGGGGCCTATGGGGCCTAATTCACGGTCCTGCATTGCAGTGCGCAGCGCAATGAAGGACCGTTAACGTTGTTGTAGCCTGCACTGCCAGCGGCAACACCAAGCAGAGTCTCGGAGTTTTGAGACTGCAGTGCAGGATTGTGTATGGGGGCCCCTTAACTGTGAGAAGTACAAGGAATGGATTTATTTATTGATCTTACTTGTTCCGTTATTGTGAACGACTCGCTCGGTAAATACATGAATGTTGCTTTATCGGTTGCCCAACGATGGGATGTTTAATTTGAGAAAGTGGAAACTCACAACACAAAGTCGCAGTGTTAAATAGACACATCCGCAGAGGAAAGGTGCTTTTACCTCTGCTTTTATCGAATAACTAACATTGTTGTACTTATTCGTTCGACAAACACTCTACTCGTGGACATCTGTTACGTAAAGATATTTCTTCGTAAATATACTTTCAACGCGATGTTAATAAGTTCACGGCATCACTACGCAGACAGCTTTCGAAGCCTGTGCTGTCATTCGTGCATTAGTGTTTATTAGCCGTATATTTATTACTAATTCAAATTTATTTTCATTATTATTCAAGTAAAATTAAAATACTAAATCAATCGTGTTTAAATTCCAACGACGTAGATTCAATACCTCACCTCTACAAGTGCCAAATCCATCGCTTCGCCAGTTTGATATTCTAAATAGGAAGCCAAACACATATAATGTAAATCCCCAAGCCAAGTAACTTACGCTTATGGTATGGGTAATATACAGCGGACTATTCTGGGGCCGATCCCAGACACCAAAACTACTAGTAAATAACACGAAAGATTATCTAGACGACCGCATCGAATAGAAATAATGTGATCTCTACAAACCTTTTTCAGTTTTTCATACAAATCATTTTATTAAATTTTGTATTAATTCCAAACACGTACATTAAAAAAAACACCACGAATACTGTATGAAGTAAAGACATGTTACTAAGAAGCTTTTTGCGCCGCTTTTTCTCTTTTAACAGTAACTAAAATTACTCCGGAAGCGGCGGTAGACTCATGACTTTCAATGAGGAATTCGGAAGATTCCATTTTGAAGCAAATACATTCATTTTCATTAACGAATTGAATCCGGTACCATTGTGTTACAGTGAGGTAGGCCGGCAAAATCTTAGCCCGTTGAACCACAGAGACTATCATAGGGCATATTGTTACAATTAAGCATCACGATCTGACGGTGAAATAAAACAGCATAAGAAAATCTGCATATCGAAGTTACCGATTTGTGAAATTCGCTAATATACCACCTTAGACATAGACAACACTTTGTTGTTCACCAAAACAAAAATTACAAAAATGCACAACAAGACAATAGTTACTTGGTAAAACAAAAGGCACCTTCAGTATATTGTCTATTTTCCTGAAATGGGGAGAGTGAACTCTGTGATATTTGTGAACTAATTATACAAAAAACTTGTTCAATGCAGAAAATTTGTGGTAAGTTAGTGGGCTATGGATAGCGCACGCGTCCCAAACTCAAAAGGGCGCCGGTTCGAACCCTGGACCGAAAACATGCACCACTTAGATCTTTTCTTACCTAATGTGCATATTATCACAAATGCTATGTGCTAACGGTAAAGGAAAACCAGAGAGAGAGAAGAAACCAGAACGAATGCAAGGATAATGGTCGATGATGTTATGCTGGAACAATTGAATGAGTTTGTATATTTTGGATGTCCTTTTAGCAGGGATAGAAGGTACATCGCTGACATAGAAAGAAGAGTAAATCTGGGGAATAGTGTGAATGGAGCTTTAGGTAAACTTCTAGGCGCTAAGAACCTCAGCCAGAAGGCTCAGCTTGCGATACACAACGCGGTGCTGGTACCTACGCTCACGTATGGAAGCGAGAGTTGGGTATGGAACAGAGAGCATGAAAGTAGAGTAAACGCCGTCGAGATGCATTACGCAAGGCGAGCATTACGCAAAATCTGCGGAGTGACACTCGCGGACCGCGTTCGTAATACCGAAGTAAGAAAGAGAGTTGGTCTGAAAGAGAGTGTCGGGGTGAAGGTAGGTAAGGAAAGGAATGCTCTGGTGGTTCGGGCATGTGGAAAGAATGTATGATGAAAGAATGACTAAACAGATATACAATGCAAAAGTGGATGGATGCACAAGTCGCGGAAGGCCACGACACACCTTCCATGATCAAATTGATCGTGTACTAGCAGAAGGTGATGTCAGGAGCCTTAAGAACAGACGAGCGTGCATGACAAGAGCTATGAATGTCAAAGAAGCAAGTGAGGTGTGTAAGAATAAGCCTGAATGGCGCTCTGTCGTTCATGCCTACCCCGCAAGGGACCTGGCGTGAAGTTATGTATGTATGTATAACAAAGTATTTTTGTTCCAGTTAAAGGTTTATTGGAACTTATTGTTACGAGTTGCAGGACACGAATTAAAATTCCGTTGGAATTATTATAGAGTTTATTAGAACTATACAAACACGTATAACACAGGTAAAAATATAACTGAATACAACCAGTCCAAGTCCAGTGCAGTAATGCACAATTCAATAACACATGCAAAGTCCGTCACTAAATAGATTACCGAATGTACACACGTCTTGCTTCGCTTGTGGTTATCGCTTAACTGTCTCATCTCTCACTTGGAGCATTGCTTTATACTATACAAATGCAATATGTCTGCTCGGCCGCGTGGAACGACTTTCCTAGAACCACACCTGGCTGATGACTGCCATAAAAGATTACAATACAAAATGGACTGTTTTTCTAATCACAAATTGTAAACACAAAGTAAACAAAAGAAGTCCAAATGCCGAAAAGGTAATAAAATGTGTTTCTGCAGGTGTGAATTTGTCTTTGTCGGCACCTAGGTCGTAACACTATTATTTGAACAAGGTCATTCCCCTTTTTCAAAGAAGGATAAATAGGCGTAGTCTATTTGCGATGCCATTCCTGAGCCCATAGTGCTAATTACAGACAGACGACATTTTTGAAACATTACTTAGACTCCGTAAAACAAAACACATACTGGACTGTAAGCCCACACAAAGTAAACAATGTTTGCAGTAAGTTTACTCGTGCCAAACATTTCAAAAGAAAATCCATAATTAAGACTTGTTAAAAGACACATAAATCATTATGGTTTAATTATATTTCTATACTCATTTATACTAATGAATAAATTCATGGTTTGTCTGTGATTTCAAAATTATATCCAAAAAAGTAAAAACTGCTAATAATACGATGCCTAGTCATAAATTACCATTTTTGACATATCACTCTTCTTATTATACTTCTCCAATAAAAAAATTCTGGAAGAAATCGCTAATCGCGGCAATAGGGCCGTCTAATATATTGTAAATTATTATTTCTGTTAACTATTCATTTTAACACACAATAAAACAGATTAATTTTAAACCTTTTTCCCTGTCAGTCTATCTTCTATCTGAAAATGTATCTCTAACAAGCTTCAAAAGAGAATAAACAATAATGTAGTTATGACTATAGAGTCTTATTACCCCTTTGAATTCAAGTCTTTTATTGTTCGCCTTAATCTCATTGTTCACGCCGTCGTAAGACGTTATAAAACCTTCTTTCCTCTGTTGGTATTTTATGAGAATTCTTCGAAGTATTATTATAAATTTTTCTCCACCAAAAATATAAGTTTTAAATTATTACAAATTAATTTAACATACATTCGTGACATGCTTACTTTGCCATTCAGTGGCAGGTAATGTAGTTGGTAACTGTTTCTAATATTAGGGTCATATTTATTTTTTAACAAATTGAGCAATCACGAGTTAGTAAAACAATGGACTGATTTTACAACAATATCAACCCATAAACGCTCATTGCTAGGCATGGACGTTCTCATTTGTAAACATATCTATATATTCGCCATGTCTGTACGTAAATTACAAAAACTTTTATAATTAATGATAAATTTCTATAAGCCTCATATCAATTTATTAATGGCTTAAAACATTTATGTCTCAAAAGAATTTACAATTCACTTACAAGGAAAAGCTGGTAAAATTAATTGCCACTTCCTATATCTTACCGAACGTAATAATTTGCCCTACTATCCGTATATCGGTTAATTTGACGTAAGGTCCATGCAAGTAATGTCAAAACTGATTGTAAGGCAAGTGAATCAAAAGTAATATTTATAGTAAGTAAGCCATAACACAGTACACATTAAACCCTAATTAGCACATTATTGTAATATTTAAATTTTTAGTCTCAAATTGACTTTTAGCTTTATTATTTATATTGAGGGTGGTAGTCTAGAAAGCAATATCGGAGAGTTCCAAGTAGTTTAATAAGGTCACGTGCTCATTAAAATGCATACAGCCATTTTTGAACTAATCTTTTTATTTGTACGTGTTATGTCAGTCAGTCAGTCTGTTAATTATTAAGTAGTTTTTTAATAGTGAACAATTCGGTGCAAACAGCGGCAAAACATTATTCGAAATAAAAATACAAGTTAACGCCCTAGATCGGCGCGTGGCTGATCAATTTGACGATATGAAATTAAGAGTGGGCATGTCATAACAGCTAATTGTGTCAAACATTGACTCATCCGCGTCTTCATAGCTACATCAATGAGTAACGCTTATTGGGTCATCGAGCTCTGTAGAAAAATGCCATATTTCAATTAACCATTTAGTTCGTTGTTGCGTTACCATGACACTTGCTCAACGTTCCCATATTTATCTGGTTTATGTGTAATTAATAAATGTCTCAAGTATTTCATAGCATTGCTAGCTGTTAAAAAGCAGCCAAAAGAAAATAAGCAATTAGTTTTTGAAGGAGGCGTAAAAGGCAGCCCCAACGACCGAATGAACATTCCTTTAATAATGGTGGACAGGTTAATATTATGGAAACGACTTTTGAAATTTTTTTCTAGGTGTAAATTTAACATCCAAATCTCCCATTTTGATTTTCTAAAACTTTTTCTCTATAAACTAATAGTTATATTGTATACTTATAATCCTTCTAGAATATAAGTATTAATAGAATACTGTGCCTTTTTCTTGCTAACGCTTGGGGAATGCATTTGCGCATATCGTTGAGCACCGGGGGAGGCTACCAAGGGGTATGTGGGACTCCTGGCTGTCGGTGTTGCACGCAAGCGTCATATTAGAGCTTGCAAGCACCTACCGCCAGGCTACCCACTAAATCCAGCGTTCCTCCACATCATGATGAGGCACTACGGGATCGTAACCATGGCTATGACTGCCGTGACACCTCTATGCAAGCCGACAAGGTCCCTGGGACCAGAACACCCCACGGCACTGGGTATGGCTGGCTGGGTCCCTCGATCTCCCAGTCCCACTACGTTATCGGGAGGAGATGAGCAAAGCACCGCCTACGAACCCCTGTTCGCCGTCTGCGACATGGGTCCGCCTGCTCATCCTCCTCTTTCGGCGACCTCCTTCAGAGACATAACGCCAATGCAAAAGGAGGCACCGCTAGCCAATTCGCTGTGTTGCTCGATTACATTGCACAGCAAGAAATCTTTACTGAGGATTATAATCAGATCATGCCGTTGGGTTCCGCTATACGGCACATTGTTCCAGCATTATGGTGCGCCATATTCACGCACTCATATAAATATTTTAATTAGAAGTATTTTTTTTATAAATAAATAATCGAAAGACAACCCACACACTGTATATCCCCAAGCTAAGCAAGTTACGTTTGTGTTATGGGTAACACAACGGCCAACTCTGGGGCCGATCTCAGACACCCAGACCGTAGTAAAAACAGAAAGTTCGTTTCCAAAATTTACTATGCAAGGAATCGAACCCACTAATGAACTAATAAAAAAAGATAAAGTTGAATCTATACAATAATAGTCGCCAGGCGTGTTCTTTTCAGTGTAATTGAACCGTAGTTTATGTAGAGACAATGTATCCATTGCCTTAAAACTTTAGGAATATCTTTTTTCTTCATGTTGGGTCGTGAGAATAGATCGCGTGCAACCGACACATCTCATTAGATAAACAGTGTTTGTTTGTGACACCACACCAAGACATACGCATATAATAACTAATTGAACAGTGGAGGCCATACCATAGAACCATGCTTTCACAACCATGATAATGTAAATACACTCTTGTTTTCTTATTTCAAACAAGTTGTTTACTTAATATAATTTTATTTAAACAACAATATAACAATTGTATACAGTTAATTAGGGCTTTTAACATGGCTCGTCCAGTATAAACTTTGGTGTAATCCTCTTAATAATTTCGGTAGAATTTTGATCAAAATTTTGGTCTGTCTAGGTCCCTAGAACACAATGAACCCGTGTTCGATTCCAAGCATGATAAATTTCGTAACTTTCCCCTGTGAACTCTGGTCTGGGTATCATTAGGAGCGCCCTCAGAATCTTCAATTATAGATTGCCCATCACATAAGCGTAACAAAAATGTGTGGGTTTGTCGGTTGATATTTATTAATAACCTGATGATCACGTATGAACACTACTACGTGCCGCCTTCGACAAGAATGTGGTACACCATAAAATGCAGTCAACTATTTAATTTTGTTGTCAGTTCCCAGGGGTGATATCTAATCAGTGGGATTTAGACGCCATTACGATTCCGGCTGTGCTGCATACCCAGAGACGCGTCTCACGCATTTTTAAACAAAATCAAATATTTAGAAAAATAGAGAAGGTCGACTTCCTTTAGATAAGGGAGGCACGCACTTCTTAATTCTCATGAGCATCGATGTCGTTTTAATTACTTGTAAGCATTTCATCTCTTGCTTTTAATTGTCTCATTTTTCACAGCGTGGGATTCAGTTTGATTTGTATTTGAAATTAATGCTAACACTGCAAATGTCGTGTGCGAGTGATCTCGATAGGTTTTTACGTAATCAAATTAACCTCTTTGTACCCCCAATGCGTAAAAAGGTTCATGGTGCTATCTCATATGGTCCTCATTTAAGTAGAATCGTACTAATCCTACTAATATTATAAACTCGGAAGTTTGTAAGAATGTATGGATGTATGTTTGTTACTCTTTCACACTACAACTACTGAATGGATTTTGATGAAACTTTACAAACATTATCTAAAAGTGCGAAAATATAACGATTTTCCATCTAGTATTAATTAGTAATAATCTATTAAATTTAGATATACATAAGGACACTCTTTATACAAATTTTATAAAAGTTTACAACATACTTTAACTGTACCTTATTATACCGTCGCAAATGTATAAACCGAGACATTGTACATGTAAAGAAGATATTTTTTTTATTTTTTATTGCAGGAGTTCAGTAAACAGGCAGAGTTGATGGAAAGCGGTTACCGTCGCCTATGGACAAACAATCAAACAAACAAACCACACCAAAGAAGCTACAAATGCGCTGCTGCTCTCTTAAGGGAGACTGAAACCTGGTCACCAATGCCGGAACACAACTGAAGGTTGTTATGGCGACATACTTCAGACCAGGTGTGGTAGCTATTCAGTCTGGCAAATGCCCTATCACCTGGCGAAGAAAGGAGAATATAGTTTTTAACACTTAAATCCTGCAATCGGTGAATTAGTCATTGTAAACAAAAAACTGTGATAAAATGTTATACTATTATAGGATAGAATAAAATTAAGTCTACGAGTATTTTTATGGTATTTTAATAAAAAAATAGATTAAAAAAGAAAAAATTATAACGAGTATCACCTCCCATGGCACCGATTACGGCATGTAATTGTCTTGGCATGTTTTTCACCTTGCTTTTGATAGTGTAGGTTTAAATGTTTTTGGACGTGGTTGGACACATCGTAATCGCCTTTTTAGGAGGTCCCAGATATGCTCAATGGGGTTAAGGTCGGGCCACCTCGCTGGCCAATCCAAACAACGAATACCAACCTCTTGCATATAAGCATCTACGTTGCCAGAACGGTGGGGCCAAACGTTATCCTCTACTCACCTTACCAATTACAGTCAGTACGGGCTGCGCATGTTGACAAAGGGTTTCTGTAATGTACCTTTGCCCATTTAGTGAGACATTTTTATTGAATATTATCTCGGTGCGATAGCTGAAAGTTACGCGAAATTAGTTATGGTGGAGGTTCGGGTAATTTATTCGAAACACACGTCGCTATAGCGTTTCTCTAGTGTTCGTAATACTCACCGACGTCGGTCCTCACCATGCAGACAAATTCGAGCCTCATCGGAGAAGCTACACCAGTTACCTATTGTCCATGATAGGCAATTTCTAGCGAACCTTAATCGAGTTATTAAGTGCCAGTAACATAGTTTGCTCATAGTAAAACCTCTGTAACTAAATTCTTACCAATAATGTAGAAAAAGCAAAGCCGCCCTTTTTGCAAAGGAGTTTATTACGTGCACAGCAACGAGGCTAAAACACAGCATTATGCTGCGATAAGAGATGATGCAGCGCTGATTTCCAGTTCCAGCCTTTGTTAAAAAAGAATAACCCAAACAAAGGCTTTAAGACCATAATGATGTATATTTTCTGCAATGGTGTACAATAAAAGTTATCCATTTATAGCTGGTTCCTATATCTTTAAATTCATTCACTTGCCTTACACCATCGGTTGAATTTAAACATTACTTGTATGAAACTAATTAAATGACGTAAATAAATGAAAGGTCGGTAAGATATAGTAACCGACCGTTAATTTAAGTATTCCAACGTAACAGTTGTTAGTAAACTGAACAAATTTAAAAGTCAAAATTATTTGAAAAGATAAGGGGGCAGCCATCGTAGAGCCAACAGGGTGGTCGGCGGCGCGCGGCGCACCGCTTTGTCGCAGCTATGCGCACTGTCAACACGGAGTCTCTGCGCACTACACACACAACACACACGGTTTTTTAGGTGCACATGTGCCCGCCAGACCGCCCAAACCACAAACCCTGACAAATATTTGTCTTCAATCCTAAAACGCTTAAGGCGTCACAGCTCTATAAATCAATAAAATATAACAATTCAATTCAAATTATCTCAAGACTGGTGTCTAATGCTGAGTTTCTACATCTGGTTAAAGTTTGATAGCATATATATAGCAGACTTTTAGATAGCAGACTTTGAATTAAAAATTAAAATAAAAAAAATATAAATTAGAATTCGGCCAGTTACATTTTTATTGTAGTTACTTTCTAATTTATGTCACTGTAATAAATTGATCGATAAAAGAAAGTGGCAATAACTCGCGGAGAACATTCCAGTCATCAAGTTAATTAAAGGCGCCTTTGAACATCTTTCCTTTGTATACTTTATTATAGCATGCTACCACAAGATAAGTAAATGCCCCTTAACACACATCGTGTGTTCAATTTATAATCAAAATCAATGATAAGGTTACATTCCTGAGTCCAAACTGCATCATAGTAATACCAGAGCTGTCAAACCCTTCCATATAAATAGCGTCTTCTAATGCTAAGCAGTATCGGTACCAAAAATAAACCATGTAACGGCGCAATCCATTAATTGACTGGACCTGCTGCTGAGCGAAAAAAACATCTATCAGATAAAGTGGGTAAGTGTTTACAGTTTCTCACGAGGCTCGGGCCAACCCTCAATGGCGCCGTACTGATTGATAGCGGCTTAACCCACCTTCGCACCTCCCACGCGCACGACCAACCTGAACCTTATCTCCATGACACAAGGTGCAATTACTTTAAAAATTAACTTATTACACTACCAAAATATATCCGCTCAGTATGGAGCCAATATCTAACTTATTCCTCCTTCGAAAGGGTATACTTTTCAATGAGTTGGCTTATTGGAAAATATCCATTGAAGGAATTCTGCACCCTCACAGAGTGTACCTGTTCACGGCCACGCGGCCACCACCAAAGGGGGCGACAAAAAATATTATGTTAATGTGTATTGTTGAACATTATTCATTGTTTTATTGTAATTGTTTCAGAGAACATTCTTTTAGATTACACTTTACACTTTTGTTGATGAACTCTTTTAAATTATGCAAATGATAAATTTCAAAATACTACAACCGCACTTCAAATCTTTTGAATTAGTATGCGATAGTATACTATTTTAAACGATTCATTGAACGAAGACCTCCATTAACTGCAACAAGTTATAATAAACATAATTTTATGTACACTTGTACGTTACAATAATGTCCTCCATTCTTAATTTGGTACCAAGGGGCATATTGTTTTGTTATGTATTTAATATAGATAGACACTTTTTTATGAACAACTAAATTGTTTTTGTAACTAAATAAATGTATTTTTTTTCTTTATTCTTTCATTAATGTTTATACAAAGAAGCTTTATTAAATTTCAAAGTTAGACTGAATTTAACTATAATTATTATCAACATAAACAAAACATAAATGTATCAATATTAATAAACAAATAGTAATTGAGACATCATCGTATATTTTAGATACATAAGTTCATTGACGATTCCGACTCGCACACGGTCAATTATTTATTATGAAATATATGGACAGCCTAGATTAATATACCAGAAACTGAAAATTTAATTTAAATTGTTGTAATATCTAAAAAATACAATCAGAATTACGATATAATTTGTAATTACCTTTTGGCTTTCGTCCATCAGTGTAAAGGGGCCCATTTCCTAACCTGCATTGCAGCTATGCAGGGTTGTGAATGTTGTTGCAGTGTTCATTGTGTCCGGCCACACCGAGCAAGATACCTCTTGAACGCTGCTAGCTCCGTCCATTGCAAGACTGCCATGCAGGATAGGGAATGGGCCTCCTAAACGAGTCGGGTAAACGAGCGAGAAGGTCGGGCTGCGGGCCACGCTCGTCGAGGCCTCGCGGCAACCACCCTGTAATCCCATAGTCGGTGTCGGCTTACGGCGCCTCTCGCCGCAATTATCATATTCCACCTAAACACATAATACTGTGCACGCAATTTTAAAAATAACTCGCGTCCGGCCCGACCTCAATCGGGCCCTGATTTATGGCAAGTGGGGCGCCGATGCGTGTATCTGGTACAATGGCCACACATCATCAACAGTCTATATCGTACTGCGGTCCCGTACTAATAAGTATTTATGGGAGAGATGGGAGAACAATATATAATTCCCGACATAGATCTTGAACGGTCGCGGGAATAGTAGGGATCGCTTTGAGTACTTAGCTTAGCCAATGTTATGCGATTTTTCGACATATAGATAACAAGCTTTTGTCCCTTTACTCGAAACGGACACAAATATCATTTTTCGAAATAGACCGAAATTTTATTTATGCTCAGACCAATGTCACCCTAGAGTCGTGCAAGGGATTAAAGGTATACTAGGAATGACAATCGCTGAGAAACAAAGGTAAGTCTGAAAATCTAAATCCTAAACCTATATTATTAGATGTGTTTAGAAGCTGTCTAGTTACGTTTTAACTGAACGATTCTTATTCGTAATATCTATTCTTTTTCATGCTTCCTTCATAAGTGACAACTCTTGAACCTAGAGTTATAGGTAACTCTCTGCATTCTTCTCAAAAATAGATAAATAGATAATTCCTAAAATCACGTTTTAACGGTAAGCGCTTAACGCGGTAATTTATTTGATTAATAATTTGTTTAATCAAATAAATTTCCGCCCTTAAAACCGTTAAAACGTAGTTTTATTATGTATACAAGTCGCGAATACTTAAGAAAATATTATTCCTAAAATCATTTTCCATTTCAATATAGAGGTGAAAAAAGAAAAAAATGACCAAAAAGCACGTTCATACTTATACTGTTGTCGTCAGCTTAAGTCTTTTACGAACCTCTCCCGCGAGTGTTTATGTGTCCTTTGAACGAGCTAACGATTTATGAATCAAATGCATGAATGAGCGTTGCGTTTCGTCTGGTACTGTGGCCACGTGTCGGCGTTCTCACGCCTGCCGACACCGACTGCTTTTTATCGCAGCACCATTTTTCGAAGCGCTCTGTCGCGTGGGCTACATGTGCTGATCCCTCGGGTCTCGACCCCCGCGACGTACCACATGGCTTAATCCTCGCTAATTACTACATTGTCAAGAGCCCACAAAATAGATATGATTACCACTATTTAACAAGTGTCATCGACCGATTTTTGATCCAATGTAACTGAGTCAGCGACTGACAGCGACTAATAATCCAACCTAAAACCTATTCGAGTGTGAATTGACGACAGCAAAAATCTATTAAACTAACAAATTCCCCTTGTGACTTGTACCTACAGCTATATCGCTAGGTATTAATAAAAGCCAGTATAATTGAATAGGTACTTAAAGACAAATTCAATTCGCTTTATAAATTGTTTGAGTCAATAGACTTGCGATTGTATAAAGTTAATTTGAGGAGGAATGGTTTCTTTTTGTTCACCATTAGTACAACAAACTAATGTCACGACTTGGGGCCCGCGTCACGTCAAGCAGAGTGCCGAAATAAAATGCGACATTGCGGAGAGAAACTTGCGGTCCGACAAGAGCCTCGCGATATTATCAACCAATAACAATACATAGCTTCTAACAATATTGTGTATTAAAATCTACATACTCGTTATAAGGTTTGAAACAGAAGAGCAGTCGTTAAGGTTAATAAGAAAATATCCACCTTTATTTTGGAAAATTGTCTATTGGCCGGTTTCTATATTTTGCTATTCATACACTTACGTTACCACTAGTAGAAAATTAACATTACTTGTTAATACTTGGAGCTTATGTCTCCACAGGATGACAGAAAGTCCTTGCAATTGAATACTGATTAAAGCCTTTTTTCTTTAAATTTTCTTTCACCTGTCACTTTACTCTCTATGTGTTATTGGCAAAATCAATGCCTATGCGATGGCGCCACTTGGAACAAAAATAAAATAGAATAGGATCTTATGTCAAATGAACGTTCAGTAAGATACAGTAACTGGTCATAAATTATTATTATTCTTCTGATTAACAAATTTATGTAATTCAATAGCGGTTTTAAAGTTTTATTCCTATGGTAGTAAAGAAAATAGAAAGGCAAACTTATAAATACAAAGGAAAATTATTTCCTCCTCCTACTAATACTCAATATTAATTATAAGCGGTCTCAGCAGTCTTTGTCCTGCCCTGAAACAATAAAAATCTAGAACCCGTTTCTAGCGCCACCTACCGGGTCTAATTGTGAATCTAAACCACCCCGGGACCCACTCGAACACAAAAAAATATCAAAATTGTAGAACCCGATTCCAGCGTCAAGCATTTTGTTTAGATTGACGGGTTACATTATTGAAGTTTTAGAAGGGATCCCTAATTTATATATAGCCTATATTAATTAGGGATAACATAGCATTCGAATGGTGAAAGAAGTTTTGAAATCCGTCTAGTAGTTTTTGAGTTTATTCGTTACAAAAATACAAATCGTTCCTCTTTATAATTTATAGTACATTAAGATTATCGAAGGACCAACAACAGATACGATATTCGTATAGTACTTGATAACTATTTAAGGTTAGAAAAATAGGAAACCTATTCCACCTGTATTTCTGTGTTAAGTATAAGTATTGAAGTTATAAAAAATAACCTATAATCTGTATAAAGATCGAATCGTGTTCGTCAAATGCCTGAGGTTAAATCGTGCTAAAAATTATAGCAATCAATATGACACCTCATTCTTTTATACTAAGGCTTAGAGCTAAACGTTATTATGAAGCAGTATATTTACTTTTATAATCAGTTTATAGTATTGGTCGAGACTAGACTGAGACCAAAGAAAGACTGGAAAAAATTGTAATTAGAAATGAACACATAGACTAGTAAACAAGTGCCTTTTGGACCAACTTTTTTCAGCAGTCTCCGAAAATTATAAATGAGGTGTCATTCGATTCGGAATGGCATCTAGATGACTTTTGAAAAAAAAAAGAAATTCCGCTTGCAAAAATTGTAAAAGTTATTAACAATTAACAAAAAAAGGGGGTGTTTAGTTTTTTTGCAAATATCTCAAAAAGTAATAAAGATTTTTCAAATTTGAAAAAAGATTCGAAAAGAGGAGGAAATTTCCTAAATAAAATTTTGACTCCCGAAACTGTAAGATCAATATTTATAATTTTCCCAGAGGGATGAAAATACGGCCGAAAACGGGTACTCTGGCTTACGCAAGCCACACCCACATCGGCCCTTTAATGAATAAATATTATTTAAACATACTAAATATGAAAATAAAAAATTGAAAAAATACAGGCACTAACTGAATAGATTAATGAACAATAATCTGCTTGAAAAATTTTTTTATAACAATTTTTCATTTAGTTATTCAATAGTTAATTAATATTTTTTTTGCTTGAACATGAACATTGCAAGTGTGATAATTGTTAAACTATAAATTTAAGATTTTTTTCCTTTCTTAGAGCAATTCTTGAAAGGCTTTAGAATAGAACCCCGTTGGAAAAATTTGAAAATGTTTATTTTTCATTTTTTTATTAATAATTTTCGTTGTTACAAAATTTAAAGTTTAAAACAACGAAAATTATTAATAAAAAAATGAAAAATAAACATTTCCTAATTTTTCCAACGGGGTTCTATTCTAAAGCCTTTCAAAAATTGCTCCAAGAAAGGAAAAAAATCTTAACAATTATCACACTTGCAATGTTTATGTTCAAGCAAAACAAAAATATTTTGTAACAACGAAAATTATAAATAAAAAAATGAATAATAAATATTTTCTAATTTTTCCAACGGGGTTCTATTTTAAATCCTTTCAAGAATTGCTCCAAGGAAGGAAAAAAATCTTAAATTTATAGTTTAACAATTATCACACTTGCAATGTTGATGTTCAAGCAAAAAAAATTATTAATTAACTATTGAATAAATAAATGAAAAATTGTTATAAAAAAAATTTTCAAGCAGATTATTGTTCATTCATCTATTCAGTTAGTGCCTGAATTTTTTCAATTTTTTATTTTCATATTGAGTATGTTTAAATAATATTTATTTATTAAAGGGCCGATGTGGGTGTGGCTTGCGTAAGCCAGAGTACCCGTTTTCGGCCGTATTTTCATCCCTCTGGGAAAATTATAAATATTGATCTTACAGTTTCGGGAGTCAAAATTTTATTTAGGAAATTTCCTCCTCTTTTCGAATCTTTTTTCAAATTTGAAAAATCTTTATTACTTTTTGAGATATTTGCAAAAAAACTAAACACCCCTTTTTTTTGTTAATTGTTAATAACTTTTACAATTTTTGCAAGCGGAATTTCTTTTTTTTTTCAAAAGTCATCTAGATGCCATTCCGAATCGAATGACACCTCATTTATAATTTTCGGAGACTGCTGAAAAAAGTAGGTCCAAAAGGCACTTGTTTACTAGTCTAACAGTAATTTTTAAATAAGAATAAGATGAGATAATCTTTGGTCCGAGATGAGATGAGAGATGAGATAACCGAGTTTTAAGAAAAAATAAATATAAAGAAATAAAAATAAACTTATTAAGATTTCAAATTTTTATCCATTTGCCCAAAAAACATATTATGTTGATATCTTATACTGATTTATAAAGCTGAAGAGTTTGTCTGCTTCCTTGAACGCGCTAATCTCAGGAACCACTGGTCTGATTTGAAAAATTCTTTCAGTGTTAGATAGCCCATTTATCGAGGAAGACTATAAGGCCTTTCTAAATATATATATTATCACACTAAGAGCAATAGGAGCGGAGCACCAATGAAGAGTGTTTCAAAATCGGGGGTTTTGTTTTTACTTCCTTTTTTTTTAAAGACAGACATATACAACACTTTATTGTTCAAAACAAAAATTACAAAATTGCACAAAGGGACAATAGTTACTTGGTAAAACAAAAGAGACAATTATGACGTAAAGATGTGGCTGGGAAATATCTTGCGCCGCTTCTTCTCCTTTAACAGTAGCTAAAATTGCTTTGGATGTCGTGGTAGACTCCTGACTTTCAATAAGTAATCTGTAAGATTCCATTTTAAAATAAATACATTTATCTCGGAAGTTGTGATGTTTTGTAAGTTTATAAAAAATGTCTCAATTGATTAAACAGTAGGGGAGCGTTTTGTCATTCGTAATGTTCTAATTCCTTTTTTTGCATGCTGTCTTAGTACTTTGTAAGACATCCAATTGTTATCGTTACAAATGAATTAATGCCATGACACAAACACTTATTTTTAAGATCTCTACATATTGTAAACTAGAAGTGGCTCTGTTCGCCATCTGTCATCTCCCATACAGTTCATTGTCCGCTACAAGTAGAACGTTGATATAACATTGTTGTGATATTTACAAAATATGTCCTAGTCATGTACTAAAGCATTTAAACTATAATAAATTAAGTTAATGGCTCTTGTTCAAACAGTTGCGTGTATTTATCAACTATGTACGTAATTTACGATATTAAAAAAATATAATACTTTACAAATAACAAAAGGTGCTTATAATGTTTTTAAGGTAAGGTATAGGTGTGATAGATGTTTCTCTGACTTATTATTTTTATAGAGATTTCATGGCTTAAAAAATATTCACTTACTGTGTAATCAGATTTAATTATTAAATTTATAATGTATTCATGATATTAAAAAATATATTTTTTTTAATTTTGTTCCCATACGATATGATATGATATGACGAAGATATGATAATAATACTATTATTATCATAGTATGGCTAGAAAAAAATGAGGACTTTAATTTTTTTTTTCATAAATGTTGCATGTAAAAATATCACATTAATATTACAATCTAATCTAAAAAGATTAATAAGTAATTTAAATGTAACCTAAATTAACTAAAAGTATTCTAACTAAGAAAGTGTCCATTAACACTTTTCTTATTGTCTCTATTAAGTGGAAGACACTTTGTTCATGTGTTCTTTAATAAGTTAGCACAGTACATTTGAGTATTGTTTATAGCATTAGTTCAAACGGTTTTGTCCTTTTGAGCCTTCTCGTTATGTCATATGATACCAATCATTTTACTGGGGGTGCCAACAATCGTAGTATAGTTTCCACAAATTGTAATTTTTGTAACTAAAACTATACGGCACTCAAGCTTAAGTCACGAACATAGAATATAGCAACGTTGGTGCGAGAAGCCTTATTACGACAAAAGATATTTTAGAAGACTGCACCGGCATTATACCCATTCGGTGCAGTCTTCTAAATCGCTATCGCGATCGCTACCAAGCTCTTTCAGTAATCATTCCTACAAATTACTTTGTTAAACCTTGTATTATTATAAAGTAGATTTTAAAAAAGACAAATAATGATACCACCGGTCCACTAAATAAGTGGTCTGTACTTTTCACCATACATGATCACAAATACGACCATATTATAAAATAAAAAAAATATTGCATGATTTCAGCAGCCCGGCCCACCTTATAGAAAGCGGAATGGTGCCTTCGTCTTGTTTCTACTACCGCACCGCTCGCCATCGGCTGGGTGTTCATCCTCACCTTCCGTTCGCCTGGCCGAAGGAAATTATATTCTTTCTCCGTTGATCCTTAAAATCTCAAAATTTTTTGTTGTATGAACCAAACTGACCCCAGATTCGGATTTAGGGCATCGAAATACATAAGAGTAAATGGGTCTGATCAAAAGTACAGACTACTTTTTTTGTGGGGTGGTGTAATTATCACGTAAAAATATGTTGCTAGTGTGTTTGTTGTGGAGCTTTTTTTTCTTTTGAAAGCACTACTATTGCTTTGGAAGCAGACTCATGACTGTAGGTATAAGTAATATGTCGGAATCCATTTTGAAATATTCATTCATTTTCAACATCCACATTTCTTAACATTCGGCTACAGAACCCTTAAAACCCATATAAACCGAAATACCATATCCTAAAATCTACTCAATCGAGCTTGTTTAAACTTCTTCATTACAAGTTTTTCACTTTGAATGTTGTGCATTTTCTACCTTAGTTCTAAAGTAAAAGGTTCCGTCTAATATTTCAGGACTTTTAAAATGGTTACAGAACCCTTATATATTTTTGCATAAAATCGACTAAATGTCGTCTCATTGGAATTAAAGTAAGGTCATCCTATTTTGATGCCGCCTACAATATCAAAGCTTATGACGCCATTGTTCAAAAATAATCGATACGTTTCGTTGATATGAATCTTTTGATTTGATGACTAGTTTTCTTCGTCCAACGTTTCAATATACATATATTTAACTGATTGAACTTTAAAATGTATTTTACTTTTATGAATAATGTGTACTGGTCCACAAATTTTAAGTCGCTCACCGGGTCATGGAGCGAGCTGTAGGGTGTTCCTCTCATAGATAGAATCAGAAATGTAGATATACGTAAGAGAACCAAGGTTACGGATATATGTAGCTTGCAAAATTAGTATGTTGAAACGGCAGCAAACCGGCCACGTCTATCGCATGGCCGACGGGCGATACGCGTACGAATCTTGGAGTGGAAAACTGTGTCTTGGTAAGCGCAGCGTAGAACGCCCTCCAGTCCGGTGGACCGATGAGACCTGTGGGCTGAATGAGAAAGACGGGAGACCAGAATATATGCCACAGACTCGAGGAGGCCTACATTCAAGAGTTGGCATGACTGAATAAAATACCTTTTTACAAAACCAGCCATTTTAGCAGATACTTTGAGTTTATAAAAAGTAATTTCAGTCAAATGTCAGTAATTTTTAATAAATTGTCATCCTATTGCAAGATATATTTTAATAAGCATGGATGCTTTTTGTTTATGGATAAACGAATCAATTTGTCTGGTGACAGCATCAGAGCAAGCGCAACGTTCGTCGCGGGAGCAGCACGCGGTTATGCGGCTGTGACCACGCGCTCAGTTCACCGCGGACGGTGACTCGCCATCAATGCTCCGTTCCCCGAAACTAACTTTTTATACGCTTAAGAATGGATCAATAAATAAACCACGACTGTTTTTACAAAACCGGACCAAAAAAAACTAATTCTTTATTAGATATGGTGTAAATTACGAAGTGTCCGATTCGAGTTGAGTAACGTTTACAGAGTTTTTATTGGTTAACAAAATAGCGAGGAAAATAGCAAATTTAAATCTCAAACATTGGCGTATGTACGATTATTTTTCAGGGGGGACCTGGGCCTCTACTACAAAAAATATAATTATGACAGCTCGGAAGCTTTCTTTTCGTAATTTGACATTTAATCAATAGAGGTTATGTTAAAACATGAAACGTAAGGTACGGATTCAATGGCATACACTCGCAACTCGCTTCGGGTTGTGGCGCGAAATTCAATTATACTCCAGCTTACAGTATTCAAAAGTATATGGAATACATATACTTTGGAATATGGATACGGAATGTACTGTATTTCAGTTATTTTTATGTAAAGTTTCTTAGGTGTCCAGCTTAGAATTTCGAATCGGCAATCCAACATCCTGGGGTGGGCACTAGAACATACTGGGGTAGGCACGGCCCACGCGGTCCCCCTTTTATATACTCTTATGATCTCACAGTCTCGTTGTAAGAGCCATCACTCAAGTGGTTGTATTATTAATAGCAAAATGATAAATGCAGATAAGTAGCCATTAGCCAGATTTTAGAACTTTATATTCAAGAAAATAAATAAGGACGGTCGTACACTAGGCTTACAAATTGTTCTTAGACGATAGTATTCACTTAAAGTTTAGGTTAGAGTTCCGGTGTAAATAACAGATTATGTTCAAAGTGAGCGGGAGTTGACATTTTGTTTTTATATATTTTATGTTTATGATATACTAACGCTAATATTGCCAATGTCTCCATTATACGACGTACCTAAATATAAATCCCAGACACAGAATAATAGATGTCTCACATTACAACTGGTCGGCAACGACGCGAGACGGAGGCCGGGCTTTGCGGCTTATACGTTTATGGTCCAGCGCTCGCTACCAGTCCGCGGCATAGTGTGATTTATCCCAACACTTAGGAAATAATAATACGACGCTTACTAAACCTTCCTTCCTTCCTACAGAAAGTTAGCACTTATTTCGATATTACTAGCCAGTTTCAAGCTTAAAACAGATCGCATAAGTATTTAATCCTAATATTATGCATTAATTTTTATAAACTTTTAAATAAATCCCAAAAACCACGTCACCCTATACAAGGAGCGTAACCGGTGCTTCCTGCGGTCAAACTCAATTAAAACTCATTGCAGGAGCGTGCGAACTGACCGAGGTCGAGGAGGCGCAAGCGCACTCCGCGGCCTCCCCACAACGCCACAGGAAGGAGTGTTTCTCTAAACTGTCCCTGTGCATGTTTACATTCAATAAAAAATAATATGACTGGGGAACAGGACTGCAGAAATACATCGTACATGTTTGAAGTGCTGATAGCTAATCCGCGCTACTCTGAGCAATTATTATAAACTATACTATATGTATTGCGTTAAGTAGTTAAACTCAAAACAAATTGTATTAAACCTATGCTTTCTATACAGTATATGTGTATTTCTTTTCATTTGATTTTTATGCACAATATTTTAATTCTTAATTTTTAAAATTTTAAGTTTGTAGAAATTGTACGATCGGTAATTTACAAATATATATAAATCTATTACATTTACATACATACATAACTTCACGCCAGGTTCCTTGCGGGGTAGGCACGAACAACAGAGCGCCATTCAGGCTTATCTTACATCTTACACACCTCACTTACTTCTTTGACATTGATAGCTCTTGTCATGCACGCTCGTTAGAGTCCTGACATCACCTTCTGCTAGTACATGATCAATTTCATCATGGAAGGTGTGTCGTGGCCTTCCGCGACTTCTGCATCCATCCACTTTTGCATTGTATATCTGTTTAGTCATTCTTTCATCATACTTTCTTTCCACATGCCCGAACCACCGGAAGGTAAGGAAAGGAATGCCCTTTCCTTACCTTCACCCCGACACTCTCTACTCTCTCTCTCTATTACATTTAGAAATAATTTAAACGCACAAGGTGTCACAGAACCATAATATTTTAATGACTACATTGTCGTCGTCTTGATTGTCACTAAATCCTAGATCTAAATGAATAAATAGTATGAAAGAGTCCAAGTTAAGAATTCATACGAGAACTAAGTACATTACATATTTAGCCAAATTACGAAGGCTTTTAGAATGCTGGAAACTTCTTTATAATAAAGTGTAGTTCCCTTTAAGTTATTTTAGTCCTTAAGCCTTGTGAATGAGGTCCACGACTACAGAACGTAACGTTTTTGTCTCCTTCACAGAGTAGTTATTTTTTACTGACACTTTTTATGACGTTATTACCTGATAAA
The DNA here is from genome assembly GCA_949752895.1 of Dendrolimus pini. Taxonomy (NCBI): domain Eukaryota; kingdom Metazoa; phylum Arthropoda; class Insecta; order Lepidoptera; family Lasiocampidae; genus Dendrolimus; species Dendrolimus pini. The sequence continues at coordinate 15,873,703 of OX457130.1, forward strand.
CCGAAAAGTAATCTCCTGCTTACTTGGTTTAGTAAAACATAAGGCGATAAAGATCTATTTAGGGATGCCAGTATTCTACACCGTAACCTTGTAAATGATAAATACAGGTTGCACATAAACAAGGACGAATTCCACCATTTTTATTTTTTCTGACTCACAGAATTCCTTCCATGAGTCACTCTTTAAGATCCCTTATTAATTTGTAGATTACTTATTCCATACTCAGACTGCTTAAGGAATGGTTAACATGCTATTTAATTTGTTATCAGATCGTAAGTTTTGTCAACTACTTTATTAAAATCGAAGTTCACAGATCTGCTTTTCTTCAGACCGAATCGAGTTATAACCTTTTTTAACCTTTTATTTGTTGACATTTGCCATAAGCTCAATGCAAGTATGTATTGAGCTTATGGCAAATTTCAAAAGATCGCGATGGTAAGGCATTGAACAGTCGGTATGAGGCAGGTACTGGCCATTAATAATTATATTCAGATAACAAAATGGAATCGCTCATTATCTAATTGAACTTCTAAGAAAGGTAGAGCTGCGAATTTTGGTACTGCTATACAAATGTACATAGTAACCAGTAAACAAAAAGCCTTAAACTAAAGTACTGTCCATACAAGTTAAAGAGAATCAACAATTAATAGCTCTTAATTAATTGCCCTTCACGATCGCAGTTGTGTTTTTGTCAACATTTGTAGCGGCATTCAGATGTAAACTTGACCAAAAACAGATAATTTATATTCCTCTGACGGAAATAGTGCTAGTAATTACAATTTTACCATTTAGCAATGTAGATAGTATCCATTAAGAAAACAGTAAGTTAATAATCAGATGAATTTTGTTATCTATATATATATATATATATATATATATATATATATATATATATATATAATTGAAATCCACGTATACAGTGACTCATCACGATTTCTAACGAACCATAATACCTATAGACTTGAAATTTGGCATGAACCTTTCGTCGAGTAGAGTTCAGCTAAGAACGGATTTTTCGGCACGCGAGCGGGCGGGTATCAGCTAGTATTTTAATATATCGAGATAGCACAATGATAAAGTGCATTTGAGACTTTGCAATGACGTGAGTTGACTGCCACTTGCTTAGCAGTTTTCTGAACTGTTGTACATATTATCACAATTACCACGATCTAACAAGACAATTAAATGTCATAAGAAAAGCTACACATCGAGATTACTGATGTGTGAAACCAGCTTATCCCTTTTGGACTACTCCTATTTACTGGAAGGTATTAATTACTACTGCTGTTTAATTACTACTCTTAACTATAACAACTTTGGATAGATGCCGACTGTTAATTTACAAAAGTACAAATTTTACTTGTTTTTTTAGGTGTTTATTTTAATTTAAAATTAGAATAGCACAAAACAATCCCTATACACTTATCTATGTATGTAAAATGATTATCCATCCAGTAGTAGCTGGTATGTGTATTTTCACCAGAAAGAATATTTTAATCTTTAATCAATCTTCTGTTTAAATAATTGTATTTGTATAACTAGGGTTTCTTTGGAGAGCAAGCAAGTAAGACAAATTACATTGCATTAGACTATTATCTAGGCGGTATTGGCCCCCGGAAAACTTAATTAAGAAAAAATATATTTTATTCTGGAAATTATCTCATTTTTCGGGATATTTTTTTTACATTGAAAATGTCATCAATACCGATATTGTACTTTTCCTGTAAAAGTGTAACAGATAGACTGACTTTCGCATTTATAATATTAGCATGGATTATGTATGTAGGTATAATATGTTGCAGCGGATGTATTTTGTCAAGTCTAACGCGAATCATTCAAATCCTTTTACGGAGTGCAACACTTCGAATTTGGACGCATTAGGCGACGAATATATTTCTGTACATTTTCTGTATGGCCACGTTAAATCATTTCACAAAACCTACATAAAAGCCACACAAAGCAAAGGGAGGTCTACAGAGACCAGGACTAGAATGTTCGCACAAGAGTATTCTACGTCACACCATGATATTCATAAAATAGTACTTACGTAAAATAAATTAAAATAATCCTTAAAGAAGCACAAGTAATAAAGTACCGAAAAATTAGAGACTTAATTCGAAGAAGTTACTTTTTGAAGCTAAGATAGATTATTATGATTTTTCGCGATATGCTTAAGAATTTCTCGGTAACTATGTATGTAGATTGTTCTTGATAAAATTCTTAAAAGTGAACTTCCATTCTATGTAAAATTGTATATATTATTATTTACTAGCTTCTGCCCGCGACTTCGTCCGCTTGGTGCGGTTTTTTAACTATCCCACGGAAACTCTTTAATTTTTAGGGATCAAAAGTATCCTATATGTTGACCAGGGATATAAGCTACCATCATGCAAAATTTCATTTAAATCGGTCCAGTCGTTTCAGAGATTAGCCGGTACAAACAGACAGACAAACAGAGAAACAAAAAATTCGAAAAAAATCTGAATTATTTCTATTTCACTTCTTACAGCCCCCTGACTCGATTTTTAGCATTTTTATTTATTGTGCAGAAATTCGACCTCTACAGTTTTATTATATGTATAGATAACGTACATTATCGTGGTTGAAGCGGTTATAGGTATGAATTAGCGTTTACGATAACGCCCCCATATTCGCATGCCAAATGTTTGACCGATATTACTAATGCTGATAAGAAAAATTCAGTATTCTATTTTAAGTTACTTAAATAATCTTTAGTCATTATAAAAGTGATGGTAGCTTAGTTGTTGCTAACAAATCCGTCTATCATTCCAATTACGTGGGCTTGAATGCAAGCAATTGTAACAATACAATCTCCAGGTGTTGACAGAGAAGGAAAACATTGTGAAGAAACCTAATGATATACCGTTGGTCTAAGATCAGTAGTGGGACGTTTATCAGTTACTATTATTATAATAAAACACTTTAGTATAACTTAGGAACAGCCGAAATATTTAGTAGGTAAGTCAGGTACAGAGTAGTTGCAAACCGACATGCATGTGTGATAAAAAGAGCAGATGAAATAAAATACAATTTACATAAAAATGAAAAGTAAAAAATAATAATATAATTAAACCTCAAAAAGCGAAAGAAAAATAGACCTGTGCCGTCTAACATGTATTTAGGAATATTTCACAAGTTACACTTCTTACTGGACTACGGTTTCTAGATGGTGACGTAGTAAGCCTTTACGAATTTTGAACACACTTTTTTTAGCAATGATACATGGACCTTAAGTAAATCATAAATAATTTATTCATATTAGTTATATTAGATCACCGTCTTCTGGTACGGTGCCCAGAAGGCGAGCCAAGTTGCGGCGATGGATACTGATCCGTTTTCGAGGTAGACACCAGCCCTCTGATCACCTAAAGAGTCGATGTGGCGTGTAGATTAAATAGCTCTGTCATGGTCTCAGGATCCTACAGTTCAAGTGTCTCAGCAGCAAACCGCACGTATACCTAAGTGACTCTTAGAGGATTGCATATTTACTCCGATACAGTGAATCAGTTGTTTCCGCTGCCGTCCTATTTAGTAAATGGAATGCGGCTAAGATCGTTATTATTCAGTTAAGTATCAATGTGTTGAAAAGACACCTTCAATAAATAGGTACCTAAGTACACGTGTATCGACCTCGTACGTGTTCGCAAGTCCATGGTTGTGATAATAGTTTTATGACATTGAATGTCTACTTTGAATAGGTATTCAGTTCCCGAAAATAAGCGATGAGTCGTGATCGCCTACCTATAAAGCTCGCGAAACATGACCAGTCATAAAATATAACTGGCAATGTGAATATTTTAGAAAACTAGTCTAGTATTTTAATAGCTTACCTACAGTAAGTATTAAGTATACTTTGGACACAGTCATCATCAAGGTGTCTTTACTCAAAAACTTTTTCCTTAGCTCTGCTGGTGTAAATGATGAAACCGTTTTCCCGGATAAAAAGTATTCCATGTTCATTTTCCCACGAGGCGGCAAAAGAACAAAGAAAAACTCAAATATAAAGAAATTAGAAACAGGAACTTGATGCCGGCGACTTCGTCCTCGTGTAACTTGAAATTCCCTCGGGATTCTCGGAATAAAAAGTAGCATAGAGTTTAAGTCTAAGGTTTAGCTATGGATCAACGAAAACCGCATCGAAATCGGCCCAGTAGTTTTTACGTTAATCCCGAACAAACAGACAAACCGACAAAGAGATAAGAAATCTAAAAAAATTGCATCGTTTTTTCCATCGTTTGTATATTCTATTCCAGTTCTATTTTTGAATAGCTTTAATGTACGGACACGGCATATTTAGACTTGTATAATATTATAGATAATATAAGCTAGTGCCTGACATGTTGCAGTGCTTTTAATATTTTTTTGTAATTGGTTTTATCTAATATAACTCGCGGGCTGCCTATTTAATATTACTTACTACGTATCTTAGAAATCTTCACGCACCCGCAAAAAATCAAGGTTGTTAATATTACAAAATATCTTCAATGAAAATTAGTACGAACAAAATATATTGCATAGTTTTTGAGATATTTGCTATTTCCGATTAGGTAAATCTTGATATACCTATAAAAATGAATGTTTGTGTGTATGCATTTAATAGGATCGTAAAATATACATGCGATTTTGGTGAAATTTTATGGGTGTGTTTGAGTGGGTTCCCGGTTGGTTTAGATTCACAGTTAGAACCGGTAGGTGGCGCTGAGATCGGGTTCTAGAATCCTCCTGATCCCCTAGACCGTTTTTGGTGATTTTGTTTTTGTGTCATGGAATAAAGTCTTTAAGGAATTCAGAAAGGCGGTACGAAGTTCGCCGGGTCAGCTAGTGCTTTATACATATATCTGTTGCCAAATGACAACGATAATCATTTATCACCTTTATGAATTACTGCGCGTGAACGAGGCCCATGATCAGTGAAGGGTTCCCGGTTGGTGAACACTCACTTGGTCATTTGTTATAAATACAATACATATACGATTAGTGTGAATAAATCGCTTGATACCACTTTATTGCGGATCAAACTAAACAATTACAAAAATGTATCATTACAAACAAATGAACATACTTTAAAAAATTCAACCCTAGCACTGTACCAAATGTACGGGCAGGAGCAATCTGACCTCATGTGAATGTTTTACGGCGCGGCCACACAAGTATTTAAAACTCCTTTACTTTGTCCCATAAGTGAGCCAGTTTGGCAGGGCGAAGTGGAATAACCACGCATGTTCGACTCAGTTCGCTCACCGACCGCCAAATGACATGTTATGGAGTTATAGTGTCCGATTGAAGGTCAGTTTTTGGCGGAAACCTTTGTATTTTACTCGGGTCGAATATTATAATGGATAAAGCAAGGATTATAACATATCATGATAAAGCAAAGTCTGTATTGAAAACTGATTAAAAACTTGAAAGTGACTTTATGGAGATCCGGGTACCTAATAGCTTCCATTTTTAAAACGAGTCGGGTTATATACGTAGTTTCGATAACCGCGATACACATATTCTACTTTCCTTTTGCTATTTTCGACCAGACGGCTGGATCATGATTAGAACAGAGAATTAGCATTGCGTCCAGAGTGGCAATTCAGCCTTCTGGATACGCTTCCCTCTGGTAATGATCTGATACTAAATATGTAGTTAGACTAAACTGTACATCTATTTTTACTATTTAGATTGTTATGATTTAGTTTAAAAAATCATGTATATACTTTTGCTAACGATGAAGAACATAACACATTTCTGCTTATATATTATAGTTTCTGCTGAATACAGATTCAAAGATTTGGCACCGTAATCCAGAACCGTCTTAAACGTATTGGACGCCACGGAGCGAAAATCAGTTTACGCCTTATTTGTGAATATAATAATGTACGGCGATCACGATGTTCTTTTAGACTTCTTTTATTAACGTCAATCGATTTGTGCCCCCTAGGTCCCTGCGCCCTAGTGCCACGCACCCCTTTCACCCCCGAGTATGGGGGAAACAGGGAGTAGGTACTCTAGTTTATTATATAAACTAGCTGTGCCCCCGACGTCGTCTGCGTGGAATTTGTTTTCAAAATCCCCCAATTTTGAAACATTCATCATTGGTGCTCCGCTCCTATTGGTCTTAGATTTAGCAATGATATATAGCCTATAGTCTTTCTCGATAAATGAGTTACCTAACACTAAAGAATTTTTCAAATCAGACCAGTAGTTCCTGAAATTAGCGCGTTCAATCAAAGAATCAAACAAACTCTTCAGCTTTATATATTAGTATTAGATGTAAAACATACCCTAATATGAGTATTACTTAATAATTAGAATACCCTAAATATAATATATCAATTCTTGAGAACAACATTTTCTATTCTGCATAAACGATTCCGAATCGAGGCAAGAAAAAGGTGGTAAAATAATTCATGACCTTTACTTAAGACGTCGAGTTATTATTGCACCTTCTGGTATTATGTGGAACTTGAAAAACGTAAAACATTTATAAGTAATATTATTCGTACACAAACCTAAAACTATGTCGTAGCTAGACTGTGTTCCTCTGAGCGAGCTTCTCACACTTCTCAGAGGCCCGAAAAGGATACGGCGACGTTCCCAAAATAGAGGCCACTTTTATTATTCAACGAACCGATTCGGACTGGTTTTATAGGCGTCCAAACCGAGCCGAGCCGTCAAAATTTCTCCCGAAATAACCTATCATAATTATTTCTACCCAGTGCCTGATTAACTTACATCCTAATAATAGATATTGGACGAAAAATGGTGTCTAAACCATACTTAGCGTTCTAGTTTTTTTTTTATAAATGAAGCACTTAAGAAGAAATGCCTCATTAATATTTCCATCTAATCTAAAAGACTAATAAGTAGTTTTAATTTATATTAAAAATTACTAAATTTGGCTCATGCCAAATTTAGTCAGAATATTCACCCTAAAAAAGTGTCCATTGACACTTTCCTTATTGTCTCTATTAAGGCGATGACACTAGGTTCATGTGGTTTCTTTGTTAATAGCTAACACATTACCCTACACTGTTGTTTTGTTTATAGCACTAGTACAAATGGTTTTGTCCTTTTGAGCCTTTTCGTTATGTCCGTGTTGTTGGGAAGTTGGATCGCCTCGGCATTCACATGATGAGCGTTCTAGTGACGTTACTATATTAGCCTATAAAATCCACTCTGCGGGGCCACTTAGGCATACCCCTTTCAGAGGAATTGCGGTCCTATGGGGCTATTCACAAATTACATCAAACTAATTTCATGAATTTTTGACCCCCTCGTCCTTGTCACAGGTGGTCACATTCGTGAGACTCCTCCCGCCTTAGTGTGTCATCACAATTTTGCAATCTTACATCAAGAAATCATTAAATTAAAACAGCGGTTCCGTTAAAAATAAAAGTAAAAGAAAACTTTTTGTGTTATTATTAAGATACCATATTGACATAAGTAGAAGACATAGAAAAAGAAGAATTTTAATGAAAGAATCAGAACACTTGAAAAAATACTATCCAATGAGGCTTGGGTACACATATAATTATGCACATTAAACCAGAAAAATTACCTAAGCGCTATATATATTACGCTTATCACGATTTTTATAACGAATTACAATGTGTCAATTTATCCATTTTTAATTTAACAACATACAAACTACGATAGACTAACATTTCTTATACATTCAAGGCAAAAACGAAACGGCTTGACAATGTAATTGATATAATAACTTGTATGACTCGTACTTGAAATATTTAACTTTTTTGTAATGAAATGAACTTCGTACTGTTTCTACTTATCAGCGTCGTTTTGGCAAGCATCTGCCGAAACTGTGGACTGTGATATTAACCGGCAGATAAACGTAATCCTCCGGGTTCAGGGCCGCGCAGTGGGGGCCACGCGCTCGTGGTACAATCATCCTTCGTAAATGTTTTCTTATTAAACATGTGGCCCCTTTATGTAGAAGGTTCACTTGAATATTTGAATTCGGCTTTATTACTAAACATATTCATAGCACAATATATTTTTATATATCACATGGTTACACTTAAACATGTGCTTAATAAGTGGAGTTCATTTAATCTATAAATAAAGTTTATAGCAATTTTAGAGCGCCGTTCAGGGTTTTATTATTTTTTCAAGGGCTTATAGCTAGTATACGACAAAATAATGATAATTTTACCGTTGGATGATCCGGTACTTTGAAAAATCGGCCAAATGCCCATCAATTCTCGCACAATGAATGAAAGCGTTGTTTTCCATTTGGCTATAAAACATTTATTTAACCGAAAATAATACATATTTCCAAAACTACTTCATACTTAATAGATTCTTTTTTTGAGTCCAAATTTTTCAGAATGTTTCACATCATTGTTCAAATATAAAAGAGGGAGTGGACTTTGGAACTAAATATTTTCTCACCTATTGACTTAAATAAAAAATAATTAAACAATCTATTTATAATTTTCTAAAACCTATCGAACGATAACTCACACGCCTATATATACTGAAAAAACATTTTTCATCCCTCAGTTTCATCCCCCGTACTTGATAGCAACCGCTAATTTCCCAAATGAGAGACAGCCAAACAGATAGGTGAACTGATGGACGGATGGATAGAATTATTTTATATAGGTTCTTTTCTGACCAAAATGGGTGAGGAACCCCCAAAAACCAACCGAGTGTAAAGACGGATTATACTCAGTAAAGGATTACATAGTAGCGACAAACGTCTAAAGCATTTGCCATTTAAATGCAGAACCCTAAAAAGAATGTCTGATTTAAAAGAATATGATAGTAATACATTAGTTTTATTGCTTTCTGATCGTGTATCAATAAGGGTTGATTGCATAATTTTCCGGTTTGTTAACATTAAACGAACCCATAGGAACAAAAAAGAATAACTGGTTTATATTCAAGTTTTCTTATATAATTCTGAATCAACACATGATCGTTAATTATAGAATTGATAATCGAGTAGTCTGTTCCCACGATGACTGGGCGTTAAAGCCTCTTTAATAGGCAACAAGGCGTCATCGGTCATTGTGACTTTTGGATCCTTTCGCAGAGAACACGTCTTACAAGCCCACACGTAGACGGAGCGCGTTACCCTCATCCATTGAAAACCGGTCCCAAATCATTCTGAATAGATCAAAGGAAATAACATCCGAATTCATCGATAAATTTTTACTCAAGTACCCAGTGATGTGTTATCGAGAATCCTGCGTCTCTATAGATGGGAATAAGTTCCGTGATTTACTTGCCGGGATTTTTGTATTTTATCAATACCTTCACCTTACCATTAGTAGCACATTGATATTATTTGTATGGATATATGTTAATTTTTCACAAGTACCAAGGCAGATCAGCTGTATGTACAATTTCAAAATCTGACTGAGATTGTATTTTTAAAGGAATGTTTGTGTTTTCCTTGTCTTGCTTAAGTCTATTTCAAATACGATGATCCAGAACGTAATTTGTAGCGTTACTGTAAACTTTCATCTTATATATAAAAAATAATGTTTGTCTGTATGTCCTTTATAGAATCGTAAACTATACATTTGATCACATGATGATCTTTAGCAAAGTTGTTGTGCATGAGCCAGAGAAGGTTTCTGAGTTGGTTCACAATTGGACCCGGGAGGTGGCTCTGCTATCGGCATATCGATTGAAGGTTTTCCGGGCAGGACGACGTCTGCCGGGACAGCTAGTACGAGATAAATAATAATTTTACTTTAATCCATAGGCATATGTAAGACTTATGTAAGAAACTCTGACAATACCTGTGCTCAAATGGTTGGCATATATTTTACCAGGCAATAAGCATTGCCATACAGCAGCCTGGCAATGCAGCCAGCCTTCTGGGTACGCTCCCTGCTGGCAGTGATCAGCTACATACCTACTGTACTTTAAATTTGATTATTACTTTATGTTTATTTAGATTATTTATAAGATTATATTTTGAACATGAGCTCAAAGTATCGGTCACAAAAAGGATGCTGAATATTTTAATTATATAAAAATGATTATATTTAATCTTGGTACTTTTTAATATAATAACAATCTTATATATAGAATTATGATATTTATTTCTTTATTGTGTAAGAATAAGCCTGAATGGCGCTCTGTTATTCGTGCCTACCTCGCAAGGGACCTGGCGTGAAGTTATGTATGTATTTCTTTATTTTCATATTTTCTCCCATACTGAGATAGACTATTTAAAATAGACTAGAGAGTTGCTTATATATTTTGTACGGCAAAACGTGATATTGTATAATATGGGTAGGTATTACTGGTGAAATGGTATGTTAGTGAGGTCCATAACATTTGTTTGTGATTATTGGTAATTAAATTTCTTAGGAAGCACTTGCTACATTAATTTTTCTGCACAATAAAATCAATGTTTATTTCAAACTAAATTAACTTTGAAAACTAACCTTAAAAATGCAACAATTTTTTTTTAACTAAGTTACAAATAAATTAATATAAACTATGTGACAAATCGCTGTCGGAGGGAATGGTGTTCAGAAAGTTACCTGCATTGGCACGCTGTATGGCAATGCTGATTCGTTGCGCGAAATACGAACCAGTCCGAACTATCCTTCTGATCACGGGTGGCATGAAAGTGTTTCAGAGCTAGTTCTTGCTAGGTTTTAATATTGTATACCTGAAATGAATGCATAGTAAGATATACAACCCGGTATTATCGAGTTTTCATCAAGTCGTGTTCATTATCTAATTTCAAGTCATTAAATACTTCTTGTGAGTCTTATCTAAATATTTATGTGTTGTTTTCTCTGTTGCTATCAATATTTATTGTACTTTTCGTAAAGGAGTGGCAGTGTGTGACTTAACTTTCCACTTAATCGATGATAATAATTTACCAAGAATTACGAAAACTCGCTACAGATCATTTAGATAACTTTTGTTTTGAAATTGTTAATATGCTGTTGTATACTTATAATAGTGCATATCAAGCAGCTCCGCTCGTGTAAATAAAAATAAATGTGTTTATTTCAAAATGAAATCTCACATTAATTATTGAAAGTTATGCGTCTATCACTGCATAAAAAGCAATATAATTTACTGTTACAGAAGAAGAAGCGGCAGAACAAACTCCCCAGCGACACAGTCAATATTATGTATATACATTTGTGGTCTTATCCGGTATTTTTGGTTAAGAGTTGAAGCGCGATCTATTGCTGTGTGGTTTTGAGATGCAGAAACATGATTGTTACAATACATTCTAACGTTATCTACTCATAATATTATAAAATCTAAACAGGCCGTGTCTGTACATTGAAGTTATTTAAAAAACGTAACTGGATTTACACTATATAAACGAAGAACACGGTGCCATTTTATATAGATTTCTTGTCTCTTTCCATGTTTGTTCGGGATTCTGATTTCGATGCGATTTTTGTTGATCAACAGCAAATTCTTAGACTTAAAATCTGCGCTACTTTATGTCCTGGGAATCCCGCGGGAATTTTCCGGGTGCAGTTTGGAGTTGTTCGGGTGCTTAAAAATTAGCTTATTCCGACACAGTTTTCACTAAAACCCTTCAAACTTACATCCTTTTTAAATGCTGTGATGAAACTTTAAAAACATCTTAGGCTGTGATACTTTGTGTCTTGGGAATCCCACGGGAATTTCAAGTCGAGTGTGGACGAACTTGCGGGCATATCCTAGTTTACATATTAAAAGAATAGTCGTTAAAATAACACCTTGTCAACTTGCTTTTAAAAATAATTAGGAAATAATTTTAGTTATAAGAAATAATTAACGCGCTATTTATTTATTTTACTTACAAAATTATGACGTCATAAGTATGTACGCTTGTATACTATTCATGGCGAGTCAGAGTAAGTTTGAACACTTCTTTATGGTTCCTAAAGAAGCGTTCAAACTTACTCTAACTTTCTATGAATAAGGCTGAAAATCCATAAGGCTAAAAAGTTTTGTAGGACAATAAAAATTATCTTAGTTTATTCGACTATTCGCGCTTTTCGCTTTCGCTTTTTGTTATTCGGTTCAAATTAACTATTTGTTAGATGTTCATTTAATTAAGCAAAGGGTTTCTTACATACAATTAGAATCCAAAGAAATTTTATTAGTAGCTCGTCTTTTTTCTGTCTGTGTGAGTGAGTTACACTTGTGTTACTATTTCTCACACATAACTATATTGTCGATGTTAAATAAATCTTTATCATGTAGAAAGACTGAAATATCAGAATTAAAACATAAGTCAAATTAAACAGTGATTCAATTAATTGAAGATTAGCTTTATTATATTTAATATATTAAATATTTAGCTACATATTCGTTTATAGTATTTATTTTATAAGTTTAGATTTAAGTTATTAAAGTTACGTTTATGTTTAGGTATTTTATATTATCAGTTAAAAATAACTGCAACTTTATTAGTATATTCGACACCCTTTAATTTTTGTGCAAAACCTAAAATACCCATTTATTCAGATGATTAATGTTGACAAATATACTTAAGCACTAAATATCGCTGTGAGCATTTTGGGAACAGGATATGTGATTAGACCTGCTTAGGTTGCATTCAGTGATGTCAGGAAAACCTAACCGTCTAGGCTTGCTTTTTATTGCGCTACAACATTTGAATATCTCAATGGGACCTGTGACATAATCCCCACACCTCAAGGTGATGCCAATGTAGGAACGGCACATGGAGAATTTATAACAACTTGTTTCCGGTCATAAGTATTTTATTTTAAATATAATTTTTGTATATAGATATTCGTTTATATAGATGCGATGTGAGTACCTCTTTGTACATCAACGGTTCTAGCTGTTTTTAACGATTTTAGATTACAAGTCAGGTCTATGCTTTATTAACGATATCAATTAATCTAACTTTGTGACTTTGTTAGCTATTATTTGTAAATAATTTAGTATTTTGATAGCAAGTAAATTACGATACCAGCTATTAGCATGTAAACATAATCCATTCTATTCGTAAGCCTTTTACCTTTTGCAGTCACTAAATGTTACTCTAATATTATTCATCAACAAGCTACCTCGCTAGCTACAAGCAAGCTAGTTCGGCGCCTACCGAGAACGGCCGCATTGCACTTGCTCTAGTTCGCACTCGGGCAAGCCGCATGTGCAGCAAAATCACAATCGCGAGTAGCCTAAGTCGGTCACCGCGATGACCCAGTTAATAATTATTATGTAGTGAAACACGTTTTGTATAAACATTGTTAAGGCGAAGTAATATTTTTAGTTAAATATGGCTTCAAGTCAAGTTAAAATAAAAACAGACACAGAACGTCTGTTATATCAGCGATTCACCGAAGAAGTGGCAGAACTTAGACATCTTGAAAGCTTAGTCCCAGAGCTGAAAAAACATATTCAAGAGTTACAACAAGAGCTGAAAGATATTAAAGAGAAAAACACAGCTCAAGCCAAAAAATCGTCCGATCGGGAGAGACACCTGGAATGTGTCCAGTATGAAACGGACGAAGAAGATCTAGCTAGAGAAACCGAGTAGGTACGTCAGAAGAGTAGAAAGAAGCGGAAGCTGAATCTGTCACTCACCCTCCCTGCATCGCAAGACCAGAAACTAAATAAAGATGATACTAAAACTCCAAGAGTTAAAAAAGATCCCCAACCACCGCCGGTTATCGTAGAAAATATTGGTGACTATCAAAAGTTCTATGATTTTCTTTTGACTAGTCTAGCAAGTGACTCATTTATTATACAAATGAGAAATGGAGACAGCGCTAAAATCAATGCTAATAATGATATATCGTATAGAACTCTCACAAGTCTACTAACGCAAAACAACTGTTGGTGGTATTCTTATGAGAACAAGCAAGATAGACCAATCAGAGTGATGGCCATCAATTTACCCTCCTCATGCATACCTTCCAGGATAGTTGATGAACTATCTTCTAAAGGTTATAAAATTCAGGATGCAGTCAATAAACTAAGCTGGAGGAATAAACAACCTTTAAATATGTTTATGCTTTCCTTTGATAAAGATGAAGAGGCTACAAAAATTTACTCCATTAAGTCTATACTTGGGTGTAAAGTGGATATAAAACCAATTAAAACATCGAAATTGGTTCCCCAGTGTAAAAGGTGTCAAGCATATGGACACACCCAGAAATACTGTTGCAAAGAACCTAGATGTGTAAAGTGTACAGGAAAACACCTCACCAAAGATTGCACAAAGCCTGCGGAAGTCAAACCAAAGTGTGTTCACTGTGGAGAACCACACCCTGCTAGCTACAGAGGCTGCATAGTTGCCAAAGAGCTTCAACTAATGAAGAATAGGAAGTTAAAGGGGGCAACAACCTCTAATATACCTTTAAGTAAGAGCATAACTAAAAAGGCTCCTACAAGTCAACCCGTAACAAAGAGCATATCATTTGCTCAAGTGACTAAAGGCTCAAAGGCTCAGTTACAATTGTCACAGCAACCGTTCGTAAGTAAGACAGCACCTAATCTAGAAGATAAAATCAATTCTATATTAAACTTCATGACTTTTTTTGATGAAAGACTGAAGAAAATAGAACAAACAACTAAAGCTGTAATAAAACATTAATGATGGTACCTTCAATTAAAATTATGGCATGGAATGCTAATGGACTTCTGCGACATGAAAAGGAGTTACAAGTGGTTCTAAATACAGAAAATATTGATGTCTGTCTCATTTCGGAATCACACTTTACTAAAAAAAAATTATTTCAATTAAAGGTTATCAAGCATATCATGCGCTCCACCCAAATAACACAGCTCGGGGAGGCAGTGCCATTCTAATCAAGACTAATATTAATCATTTTGAAGTGTTGAAATACGAAGAACAAGAAATGCAAGCTATTGCAGTGACAATCAAGACCAAACGCTACCCGGTAGCTGTATCAGCCATATACTGCCCACCAAGGTATGCTCTAAAGTCTGTATATTATAAACAATTTCTAAATCAGCTTGGAAACAGATTTATTCTTGGAGGTGACTTTAATGCAAAGAATACTTATTGGGGCTCCAGGTTAACTACAACAAAAGGCAGAGAACTTTTGAATGCAATCAAAGAAAACAGATGTGAAGTTATTTCAACAGGCAAACCCACTTATTGGCCAACCGATCCAAATAAACTTCCAGACTTAATAGATTTCTTTATTTATAAACATATATCACCTGAGCATCTTCACATTGAAGAAGGTTATGACATGAATTCTGATCATTCTCCTATAATTTTAAGCCTAAATGAGGACATTGCGTGTCGTGAAAAAAAAACCCCTATTTGACTAATAAGTATACAGACTGGGAAAGCTTTAGACAAGACTTAGATTGTGTTATAGATTTGAAAGTATCACTAAAAAAACCAGAGGAACTTGGTGCAGATGTGAATACGTTTGTAACAAATATTCAACAATGCGCCTGGAAAAATACACCTGAATTTAAGACAAAATCAAGGCGTGTTTACTATACAAACGAAATTATTAATCTTATTAATCAAAAAAGGAAACAGAGACAAAAATGGCATAGATCACGATATCCGCCAGATAAAACTCTTTTGAATAATCTCACAAAAAGACTAAGTAGGGAAATACAAAAATTCAATGATGAATCTATGCAATCTCAACTTAGTCAATTCTCTAGTGATCGTAATACAGATTACTCATTATGGAAAGTAGCAAAATCTCTCAAAAAACCGATAAATCAAATTCCTCCTATTAGAGAAGAGAACGGAAACTGGGCTGTCAATAACAGTCAGCAAGCCAACAGATTTGCTCAACATTTAGAAAAAATATTCCAACCAAATGAAGGTAAGGATAACGAAGATATATTTTGGCACCTAGCACCTGATGAGTTGGAAATAAAACTTGTAACTCCTAAAGAAGTTCATAATGAAATACAGTTACTAGCCCAAAAGAAAGCTCCAGGTTACGATCTCATTACATACATTCTGCGCAGCCTTCCAAAGAAGGGTGTAGTCAAACTCACTACACTTATCAATGCCAGTTTTAGACTAAAGCATGTTCCAAGTCTGTGGAAAGTTGCGGAAGTGATCATGATACAAAAACCTGGTAAATCTCCACATGACACGACATCTTATAGACCAATTTCTCTCTTACCAATAATGTCTAAACTATTTGAAAAACTGTTATTGCGCCGCCTGAAACCAATAATAGAAGAGAGAAAAATAATCCCGATTATCAATTTGGATTTAGAGAGAAACACTCAACCATAGACCAAGTGCATAGAATCACAAACATTATTGAGAGAACATTAGAAGAAAAGAAAGTTTGTTCTACAGTATTTTTAGATGTGGCACAAGCATTTGACAATGTCTGGCATGAAGGTCTTAATTTCAAGTTAAAAAAACTGCTACCTAAACAGTATTCAGATTTGTTAGCCTCGTATATCTCAAATAGAATGTTCAGGGTCCGACAAGAAGGCTGCTTTTCGGATCTTAAAGAAATTAAAGCTGGAGTACCACAAGGTAGTGTGTTAGGCCCGGTCCTGTACCTAATATACACAAGTGATATTCCAGAATTAGAAAATAATACCCTAGCTACCTTCGCGGATGACACAGCTATCATGGCTACTGGAGTTACCCACGAAGAAGCTGTGGAAAATGTCCAAATTGCAGTTAATACCATCTACAACTGGACAAAAAAATGGCGTATTAAGCTCAACGAAGCCAAGTCGATCCACATTGACTTCACTAACAAAATGGCAAATTATCACCCGATATACGTAAATCACACCGTAGTACCGTATGAAAATACGGCAAAGTACTTAGGTATGACACTTGACGCTAAACTGCGCTGGAAAGCTCACGTCAAAAAGAAACGCGAGGAACTGGAAGCTCGCTACAGAAATATGTACTGGCTACTTGGAAAACATTCAAAGTTGTCCGTACCTAACAAACTGCTTCTTTATAAACAAGTCCTGATGCCAGTCTGGACCTACGGTGTACAGTTGTGGGGCTGTACCAAACCAAGTAATTTAGAAATCATACAACGCTTCCAAAATAAAGTTTGAAAGGAATTGTAAACGAGCCATGGTACGTTAGATCGAGCGACCTCCATCGGGACCTGAAAGTGGAGTTTGTCAACAACATTATTAGGAAGTACGCGGAAGCCCACGAGCATCGGCTTCATCATCACGTGAATGTCGAGGCGATCCAGCTCCTCGACAACACGGACATAACGAGAAGGCTCAAAAGGACAAAACCATTTGAACTAGTGGTATAAACAAAACAAAAGTGTAGTATAATGTGCTAACTATTAATAAAGAACACATGAACAAAGTGTCTTCGCCTTAATAGAGACAATAAGAAAAGTGTTAATGGAGGTTCTTAGTATGAATACTTTTAGTTAATTTAGGTTATATTTAAATTACTTATTATACCTTATTAATTTTACCATCTAATCTTTTTAGATTAGATGGTAATATTAATAAGGTATTTATTTTTAAATATCCTAACCATAAAAAAAAACAACAAGCATATACAGTAAAGAAATTTAAAATACCTAAACCAAACTACCACCTACATAATTTTTGTTAATAGTAATAAAAATAAACCCGCAGGGGAGCTTTGTGGCGAAGTCTTAGGTGAATAGCGAAACCTTGCACCTGACTCCGAGGACCAAGACAAGGTTCCGTGCTTGCCTTAGCCAGCCGACACGGAGTGGAGATCGCTAGAGCTAAGACTCAAGCTCCAGGGGTGAAAGTGATAAATAGCCTGGTACTTTTTGTTTTCGTTTCTTTTAATAATAGACCTACACTGGACGGGTCTTGGCCTTGGGTGCATTTTATATGGTCTAAACAGGGATAATGGCCGGTCAGTGTCACGCCACATTCGGATTTTTATCAAGGGGCCTCTACGTGTTGTTCTTCCCCTGGCCACCCACGCAAGTTCTACAAAAATCTGGGTATTTTTTTAAGACCCGTAGCCTTCCAGGATATACAGTATAATTAATATAAATTCCATTCGATTCTGAGGTATCTCCTTCCATAATTAATATTAAGTTTGATTTACTTTTGCATTAGTTAAGAACCGAGTTAACTTGCGAAAGGGGTGCGTTCTTTTGTTTATTTGGAGTTCAACTTTCCAGTTAAGTAATAACTTGTGAATGAAGTAGATGGTACAAAACTTATAAAGAATGTTAAAGGCTTAACTCGTGTTACGCGATGTCCATCACAGCAGTTATGAGAACCATAGATTATATTAATATCACATAGATAATCTTCATAGATAATAATATTATTATTTGTAGGGTAGTTTTCGTAGTATTTTCGTATAAAATGCGGTGTGGCGTGTAGACGGGTTCATTGCTTACTGAGTGGTAAAGGGGAATCTCTGCCCAAATAGTTTCTTTTTATTTTTATTATCTAATTTATTTAGGGGCTTTTAGTGATAATGTCACCATGTCAGCCCCATCTTACCCTAATCATACAATTCCACAAATCATATAAATGGTTTAATTATTTTATATATTAAAAGAGCCGCAGCAGACTGTGGCCGCGACAAAATGCTCTGGAAAACACCCACGTCCATCAGATTAATTCCCAGCGCATCCACCAGCCTCTTCCTGTTAAATAGTTAATATTAGGTATATTTGGTACTTTCTTGCCCAAATCTCTGCAAGGCTTTTTACACTCGCTAGTTTAAGAAGTTACGCTGATATTAGATTAGATTCATCCAAATTAAAAGACACAAATGAAACGTTTAATATCGACTGTAACTCACTTCTTAACTTAAAACAAATTGATGTCATTCGCAATTGTGTGTTGCACTGTTGTATCAAAATATTCTCTATGTAATTTAGGTGCAAATCACGCCAAAAATGTTCAGAATAAACGGAACACTAAATGAGCAGGTACTTATAATCGGACAATCATCTGAGACAAATGTTTCGGAGCGCTCGTTCAGTTCCCACGGGGCGGGTGCCGGCTGCCATTCCGGTTTTTGCAAAGTTAAATGTTTGTTGTCAAATTAATCTGAAGTCACTTAGTATTCGCTTCTCGACCAGTCGAGCCACTATTCATTCATAGCCGTTGGAATGCTAGATCGCTCGTGGCTCGCCTCGACCGACCTTCGCCGCGAGCCGTCGACAAAAAGTGTGCCGACCATCGTGGGCCGCCGACAGCTATGTGGCTCATCCAGTCCTCAGAGCCTGCGTCAGTACCTTACCTGCACCGCACTAAGCGCGTTTTCTGCAGGACATTACACCGTCGTTATACCATCAATAATCAATGACACATTCAAATAACATACATAATATAGATAGAAAAAAATCTTTTGTTCTTCACCATATACATTTAAAATCATACACAAATAATTTTTAACATTAATAAATCTTACAGCATATGTTGTAAGGGCTATCCAGCATATATGCTGGTAGTCTTTACAATGCTGGACTCCAAAAAAATCATAACAATGTTTGTTGATAAATTTTGTGGCTATGAGTTCCAAATAGAAGACGTCGGGTTGATTTGATGATGAAAAACACGCAGATACTTTTTAAGAATTTGGAAGAGGATAGTTCCAAAAGTCATAATCAAACATCGTTATTATTTTTCAAGATCTGACTGATACCACGCGAACATAGCCGGATTTCTTTATCTTGTTATCAACTCGGCTGGTTCTTACTAACCTTAGTATTGGCATGAAATAAAATATTTTTCCATGGTATTAGTGAAAAATTTATGTTAACTTCATACAAGTTATGTCTAATTTCAAGTAATGGTGAGGCACGTGAATGAATTGTAACCGGTTATCTTTCAACTTATAATTTGTTGCAAATTATGATTACTTGCGTGGAGTAAAAGTTTGAGCAATAGATAAGCAAATGCATGGATAGAAATATATAATAATAGCTCACAGCTCTCTGAAAATTTGCCAATCAAGAGAGGCGTTCCGCAAGGATCAATATTAGGGCCAATTCTCTTTATCCTGTATACCGCAGACTTAGCAACACAAATCAGACATTGTAAAGTGCATTTTTACGCCGATGACACACAGATATATATTTCATTTAAACCATCTGACATAAATGATGCGATAAACAAAATAAACGAAGATCTCTATAGAATAACTCAATGGTCTGAATCTAATTCCTTACTTCTTAACCCTGTTAAAACTAAATATCTTCTGTTTGGTTCCAAACATCAACTCAATACTCTTCACCCATCAGCAAAAGTAATGCTCATGGGTAAACCAGTAGAACGAGTTTACGTAGCTCGAAACTTAGGGTTGTATGTAGATTGCGATTTAAAGTTTGAGAAACACATTGCTAAGTCAGTTAGAACTTGCTTCTATAAGTTAAAAATTTTATACAGTATAAGACCTTTTATAAATGAAGCATTACGCATTCAACTAGTGGAATCTCTTGTTTTATCGCATCTAAATTACGCAGATGTAATTTTTGGTCCTCGGCTTCTTGCTAAAACTAAGCGTCTCATTCAAAGAGTACAGAATGCTTGTGTACGGTTTTGTTTCAAAGTTCCCCTAAGAGGTCACGTTACACCATTCCTAAACAAGCATTCTATTTTAAAAATGAGACATCGTCAAAAGTTACATTTAGCTTGCTTGCTTTTTGGTGTTATAAATAATAAGACACCTTTATATCTTTACGAAAAGCTTTCGTGGATGTCAACAAGAAGGTCACTCGGTTATAGGCAAGGCTCGGTGCAGCTCGCTACTCAGCGGCATTGTTCGGCTGCCTTCAGGGGGAGTTTTCGTTACGCTGCATCGAAGTGCTGGAATAACATACCGCCGCCGATAAGAAACCTGCAGTCTGTCTTTGGGTTCCGAACCAACTTAAAAAAATTCTTATTTGACCATCAATTTCGCCAGAGAGACCTTAAATACGACACAAGTATTTTATAGTATTATAAAGTATTATAATACTATAAAATACGAGGAAGTTTACTCGTATGTTAATTAGTACGCTATATCAAACCATTACCAATTTTTCATTCCTGTCTTGTTCGTCACTGCTGTCCGTAGTTTTTATTTTTTTATTTTTTTGTTTGTTTTCTTTTATTTGTTAGTACAATTTATATTTTGCATAATTCAATAACGAATGTTTATAGTTTTAATTTGCTTTGTGGAGCTAAGCCGTGGCATCACTGGGAGGTACTTGCGGAAGATCAGCGCTAGTTGTAAAACTAGCATTATGCTGAGCAAGAGCCTTTTTAGGACATCACAATTAATTGTAATATATATTATCATGTAAGACTTTCTGTATCTTGTCCTAAATAAATACTTTTTCTTTCTTTCTTTCTAATAAATATGTTGGAACTCTAGGAATCGGCTGCGTATACAGTGTACACACGGGAATTTTGAAAAACACTGTATAGCGCAATGAGGAATAATGTACTACGTAGTGCAGATAACTCAATAGTGTAGCGGCATTTATTATATTCTTGCTAAAATGCATCCAGCAGTTGTCAATAAAAGTGACTTTTACAAAGAAACAAACGGACGGACATGACGATTTTATAAAGGTTTCTGTTTTTGCTAATATAGCTACAAAACTAATAAAAGGGAAGCGTGGAAATTTTAACAATGTTAAGATTCACAGGTTTCTTTTATATGAAACGTCCTTATGTATTAACGACAAATGATGTCTAAGCCGTAAGTACCCGTACTTAGTCGCACGTCTATCGCCTTCATAACAGGCCTTTCAGGATTGGGCGAATTGACTTTCAGTTGTAAACAAAAGCATTATCCGTGGGTCAGGCACATGCGGCTTTCCGCCGCAAACAGGTGCGCGTTCGCGTTCGTAAGGCAAGAGCGCGGGCGCGGGGGCCTCGGCGCTGAAACCCATCGGCACCTCCGCGGTGACGTCACTCCGGACGCCGCCGCCCGCCATCCGCCATCCGCCATCCGCTTCGATCAAGGACAGTAAACATTACTAGGTCAATGCACGCTGCTGTCTCTAGTCGTTTTTTTTTCAACTCGGCCATGACTGCCCGCCCTATCGACGGCCGTGAAGAATTCTTCCCAAAGGGGCCCTCTAATGGATGTCGGTGGTGATTGTTCTCTGTTTGGCTATTTGGTAATGAGAAACGAAATGTTTACAGAACTAAGCGCCTCCTGTTACACCATAGGCACATACAACGTGGGACAAGGAATTTATAACACCTTTCAAATTGATTTTTAGCTTGTGTAAAATATGGGAAAAAATAACGACAAATTCTCTGACTGTTTCGGTTTCAGACCTGTTTTGATACCGTAATTAAGGATTCTTTTTCGTGTAACTAACCATGAGGTGATATCGATTGAATAGTCTTGAGCTTTTTAATGTTCTGCAGGCAAATACCAAATACAGAACTTTTATATTTGCGTCTTGTCCATTCGTCTATCTGTCCGCTAATTTAGAAGAAAGAAAAAAGGGTGAAGAATCTTCGAAAAACTTTAAATACGAGATGGTTATAAGTCGCTATACATATCTACGTGCATAACTGATGAAAGACAATCAGACGTTAACCTATAGTTACTACTAAAATATGCTTTTTAAAGTCGTTTATTTTTAAGAGGTGGCCAATTTTTGGCTAGTTACTTTAATGGAGGAAAATATTGTAAAAAATTCCAGATGGTAATTTTTTTTCGGGGAATTTTCGCTTTAACCCTTGAAGACACGTAGAGTACTTTTAAAATATAATATTTTCGGTTTACAAATTAAACACTTGTTTTGTTGGAGTCTCGTGCTCATAGAATTAGATTAGACCTATTTTATGTTATAGAACAGCGTTTTTAAATGTAATTTTTTTTGTGTCAACGTTTTAGTTTGTTTTTTATCTGTCATGTGAAAAATATTGAAGGAAATACATCTACTAATATTTTAATTGTGTTTATTAAGTTTATATAATAGAATTAACACAAAAGCAGTATATTTATTTAAAAAGATTAACTGGAATGAAGTAGTTTCCCAGTCAGCCATTCAGAAAATCGATTGGATTCTAATTCCCCCTGGCTCACCGTGGTGGGGAGGATGGTGGGAACGATTGATTCGTATGATAAAGGAAATTTTGCGAAGAGTGCTTGGAAAAGCAGTACTAAATTTGATAGAATTGCAAACATGCATTACAGAGAGCGAAGCAGTGATCAATTCCCGACCGTTGTCATATATTACTGATGAGATAGATGTTTTGTCACAACCTTTGACCCCGGCAATATTCTTACAGCCGCTGCCGTGCACCAATGTCTCCGATTTGGATTATCTAGATGGCAAGAGCTTAAACGTGCGCGTCAGATACCTTCAAAAGCTTAGAAGTGACCTCAAGATGCGTTTCTGCAACGAATATCTTTCATTACTTGTTTTGAAAGGAAAGGACCGTTTACACATCCCAAGAATTGGAGAAGTTGTCTTAGTAATGACACCTGAAAAGCGGTCACTTTGGCCCCTGGGAGTAGTCCAAGAACTCTATAAGGGCAAAGACGGCGTGTGTAGAGTTGCTAAAGTTAAGACACAGCATGGAGAATACAAGCGTTCCGTTAGATGCTTGTATCCACTAGAAGGTGTTTAATGTAGTATTAGTTTGGTTACTCTTTTGTTTATTTTAAAGGAATTTCATTTATTATTTAAGAAGCAATTATAAACATTATTTGATTCGGTTTTTACATATTTTGTTCGTGATCGAAAATGCTCGTATTTTGCCAGCTAATATAAGATAGAGAGTAATATGTTATTAGTAACTTCTGCCCTGTGGAGGATGTTGGAGTCTCGTGCTCATAGAATTAGATTAGACCTATTTTATGTTATAGAACAGCGTTTTTAAATGTAATTTTTTTTGTGTCAACGTTTTAGTTTGTTTTTTATCTGTCATGTGAAAAATATTGAAGGAAATACATGGACTAATATTTTAATTGTGTTTATTAAGTTTATATAATAGAATTAACACAAAAGCAGTATATTTATTTACCACAGACCACAACATGTTTCAATTTGTCAGTCTATGACAAATAACAATAAAACACTGCGGAATCCTTCACTATGACCGCTCGCACTTGACTATTCTTTTCTTTTTTCAATTTAAATTCTAGCAAAACTTGATTAATTGATTACTAATTTATACTAACGGACATTTCTCTAAACGCTCTTTGAAAATAGTGTTAGAAAAAGATAAAAAATATATATTTTATAAAAAAAATTACGAACAACATGTTGCTACGCAGCTCGCAGTACAAACTTCACATGTTGCTGCTCAAATCCGCCCTACAAACTTCAGGCGGACATGCTTGCCAAGTTTCGACTCTTCCGACAGGATGCCAGAACTAAGGGCCTGGTTTACTACCGGGCAGTGATTGAGGCGATCAGGACGCGGGAAACCGCGACCATGATCCATATTTGGCAGAGAGATTTAGAATCTGCTGAGGCCGGCACTGATACAGTGGAGGCCCGTCGTCCCTACCTACTGCAATGGATTGCGCGGAAACACGGGACTCTGACCTGTAGGATGACGCAGATACTTACCGGGCACGGGTGCTTCGATGAGTATTTGTATCAGAATGTGAGGTATCTGCCTTCCTCTTAGTGCCTCGAGTGTGGCACGCTTGACAGCGTGTTTCACACGCTACTCGAATGCGCTGCGCTGAAGGGATTGGTTGAGGTCATGCTCCACAGCGACGATCACTGGTCAGCGGTTTCTTCTTCTTTTGTGAGGCACTAAAGTCCCGCAACTGCCCGCAAGAAAGCCGCTGAGAGAGTAAACTGCGCACGCGCTCCCTGGACGCCATCTTCAAATTGGCCTGCGGAAAATCTCCTCTCATTATTCCATTGCAGGGGTCCGCACATCGTGGGGATGCGACGGGTCCAACCTCTGTTGATGAAGTGGGTTACTCTGATTCCCAGGGTGACCTAAGCTTGTTGCGCGTTTGAACTATGGGCGTAGCTTCGCTCGTCATCTCATGTTTTTCCACACAAGCGCCGGGTGTGGCACGTAGGTTTAGGTTTAGCGGAGTAGTTGGTTCCGCCCAGAGTCTTCGCCTACGCTGCGGCGCTTATCGCCGCGATTCAGTCCCACCCCCACAGCCGATAGAGACTCAGCATGGTACGAAATGTATTCCCCCTGCGCATCAAAAAAAAGGTATGCTGCTCAAGTGCTTAGTCGCTGTACCTACTTACTTTAGGTATAAATTTATTTTAATGAGTACATAATAATAGTAAAAAGTTTTATATAATAAAATGTTCCAAGGCGAAACACAAATGACCAAAGGTGTCGTTTAGTTATATGGGATTTAGGAGGGTTTGACAGTGAATTTTTTTACTGGGTGGTCGTAATATCTCGCATTCTTCTTCAATGATGTTGTTTCATTAAATTTTGATACAAAATGATTGTTTTATTAGTATGACTTTTAACTTAAGTAAGAAAAATTCTAAGAGCAAGCTTTTTTAATTTAATTGTAACAGCAGTATATATTAACGATGTCCCTTGTGTTTGAGCGGGCTAAGCCTTTGCCGGCCGACCTTACTGAAATGCAGAGGCTCCGGGTTCAATTCCTGGTATAATAAATTTCGGAAACTATATGTCTGGTGTCTGGGATCGGTCCCAAAGTAGCCCGTTGTATATTACCCATAACACAAGCGTAACCTGCTTAATTTGGAGATAATATACAATGTGTGTTTGTCTGACGATTATTTACTATTATTATTTAATTATGCAACCTAAAAAAATAATTATAAATATTTTATATAGAATCAAAGACATTGAATGTAATTCAATAATCTATAGAACACATAAAAGGGTCATTTGATTATTTATTGACAATGAAAATTATTACATTAGCAAATATGTAAAACAATTTTCGTGTTTGAATAATTCAGTTCACTCAGTGTATTGTAAAAATTGATACTCACATCACCTTAAACCAAGTTAAAAAAGTATTTGACTGTAGGTATTGAAATTCTTTGACCGCATATACTTTTAGTAGAGAGTCGACGGTTTGGTTGGGCCGATGAACGGTGCCGGTTGCATTCCATTTTGCCGCGTTCCATTACGCAGGCAGTGTTGCCTGGCTCAGAAATTTTAGAATAAAATAATAATTTATTGCAAGAAATGTATGTGTGTAGTTGTTTTTTTGTGGTAATAGTATCAATACATTTTGCCTTATTAGGCGTGCAACTTCCAGATCTTATAACTATATCTACATTAAAACTAATTTACAATAATAATCAAAATAAAATAAAAATTAATATTAAATGTCAACAAGCAAAACATTAATTAAAACTTAATCATCAGAATTTATCACTTAAATAATCCTCGATTTTATAATAGCATTTCATTATTAAAAAATTCTTTAAATGTTTCCTAAATAATAATACGGATTTTTGTTTCTTTATACTGTCAGGTAATTTATTGTGTATTACTGGTGCCATACATAATACACTTTTCTGCATCAGTGTAGTTTTACTACTATGTATGCAAAGCCTGTCATTATCCCGTCGATTGCGTATTATAGTTTGACCTATACTTGGGAAAAAATGAGGATTACTTCTAACAAATAAACAGACTTCATAAATATATATGCAAGGAAGTGTTAAAATCTTGTAATCTATGAAATATTGCCTGCAGCTTTCCGTATTTTGGAGTCTAAATATAGATCGTATACAGCGTTTTTGCCCTTTAAATGCAACTTCTGTGTCCGTAGAATTCCCCCAAAATATGATGCCATATCTCAAAATGGATTCTGTTAGTCCGTAGTAAGCTGTTAGAACACCATCTATATTTAAAGTTGAGGATATTTTGTAAAGAGCATATGACGCACTGCCTAATTTTTTATTTAAGTTTGATATATGTGATTTCCAATTTAACTGTTTGTCTATAGTGACGCCTAAAAATTTTGCGAAATCTACTGACTCAATCACATGATTTTGATATTTAATCATAATGTTACATACTCTATTTCTTTGGCTAAAGTGCATAACTTGAGTCTTTTTTAAATTTATTTTTAAATGATTGTGATTTAACCAATCAATGATCGAAGATAGTGTTTCGTTTATGTCGGATTCATAATTTGTATTTGATGTAGGTGCTATTTGTTAGGCATTAGAACCTCTTTGTATTATTTATATTTACTTCTAATGTTGACACTGACTTGACATTGCTGTATTAAAGAAACCATGAAAAGAGCACGCTTTGTTTAAATCGCTTATCCCAATAATTTATCAAGTTTTCATAGGTTATGGGCCCAGACGCCCTATAGGTTGTAGGGAAATGAATAAGTAAAATGTAGAGAGTAATATTATTAGAAAACTATAGTAATATATATAAAAATTCTGAAATACGAATAAAAAAAAAACAAAAGAAAATGTCGGAAGGAAAATTTCCCCTACTAAAAGAAAATGGTAATTTCGCCCATTGGAAGTATCGAATAGACCTATTATTAGAAGAAAAAGGTATTAATTTAAAAGAGGAGATCAAAGATGATAAGCAAAAACGTATATTAGATACAAAAGCTCGTGCTATTATTGTTCAATGTTTAGAAGATAAATATCTCGATATCATATCAAAATGTCAGACATCGGAAGAAATGATAAACGTACTACAAGAAACTTTTCAGAGAAGTAGCATACAAAATAAAATGCATCTAAAGAAGAAATTACTAACTATAAAATGTCAGCCGAACGAAAAATTACAAGATTTTTTTATGAGATTCGAACAAATTATAAATGAATTAGAGGCAGTAGGATGTAAATTTACGGAAATAGACAAAGTTTGTAATCTTTTAACCGCATTACCCAAACAATACGAGAATGTGATAACGGCAATAGAAACTATGAATGATTTAAATATTTCAATGAACTTCGTGAAGGCGAGACTATTAGATACTGAATTAAAAATAAAGAACAATGATGAATATAATGAACCTGAAACAGCATTTATTACGTGCTTTAAATGTCACAAGATGGGACATATTGCGAGACATTGTAACAGAGGACGTGGCTCATCAGGACGAGGTCGAGCATTTCAAGGACGAGGTAGGACTTACCCAAGAAGAGGTAGAGGAGCAGGACAACAGTATTTCAATGGTAGATATGAATACCAAAATCAGTATAAAAATACTGTAAATTATGCAGAAGATCCTAGTAGCTTTTTATTTTTAAGTACAGGCTATTGTAATAATGTAAACTATAAAATAAGCCAGAAAATTGAATGGGTCATAGATTCAGGATGTACGGAACATTTAATTAATTCAAATTTTGAACAATATATGACTAACGTAAATATTTTATCTGAACCAATAAAAATTTATATTGCTAATGGGGATTGTCTTATAGCTAAAAAGAAGGGTACCATAGATGTTATTTGCCAAGGTAGGAATATAAAATTAGAAGCACTATTAATAGATAATATCAATTTTAATCTATTGTCAGTAAAGAAAATTGTTCAAAACAACTTTGAGGTCAATTTTAATAAAGATTATGTTAGAATATTCTGCTGTCGTACAAATAGATCAATAAAAGGCACTTGTGTAGGAAAGTTATATATTTTAAATACTAATGTCAATGCAAACGTGTGTAATGCAGCAAGCTCTGATGATCTGTGGCATAGGCGATTGGGACATCTTAACAGAAGAAGCCTCCGCTTGATGAATTTGCCTACGAGTGAGAAACCATGTGGTCCATGTATGATGGGTAAGGCAACCAGACTTCCTTTTAATTCTGTTCCCAGGCCAAGATCTCGAAACATCGGCGAGATTATTTATTCTGACATAGCAGGTCCGATGAGAACTGCTGGAATAAATGGAGAAATTTATTACCAGGTAATAATTGATGATTTTTCACATTTTTGCAACACATATCTTTTAAAACATAAAAATGAAGCTGCTACAAATTTGATTAATTATATAAGAAGATTAGAAAATAACAAACAGACCAGAGTAAATAAAGTTAGATGCGACAATGGTGGAGAATTTAAAAACCGATTATTCCAAAATTTTTGTTATGAGAAAGGAATTGAAATTCAATATACACGACCGTATTCTCCTCAGCAAAATGGTGTGTCAGAGAGAATGAATAGAACCTTATACAATCGAGCGAGAACTTTGTTGATAGAAACTGGACTACCAAAGAACTTATGGACTGAAGCGATTACGTGTGCAACTTACCAGCTGAATAGATGCCCATCTTCAGCAATCCAATTCAAAACACCAGCAGAGATTATGTTTGGAGATAGAGATTTATCAAAACTGAGAGCTTTCGGAAGTAAAGTGTGGGTATTAACAATGCCGAAAGGGGATAAGTTAGACGAAAGAGCTAAAGAAATGAGAATGACAGGATATGCTCCAAACGGCTACCGCTTGTGGGATCCGAGTAATAATAAAATTGTAATTTCAAGAGATTTAAAGTTTGATGAAACTGATATAAAATACATAGAAAACAAACAAGAAGAAACTCCACGGAGATACTTTGAAGAGGAAAAGAAAGAAGAATATCAAAATAGAGAGACAGAACAACAGTTTGAAGAAAGGGAAGAAGTAACGAGAGAACAGAGAGAAACACATATGTATGAAAGACCAGTAAGAGAGAGAATGTTACCTAATTATTTAAAAGATTATCAAATGGAGAATGAAGGTCAAGATAATTCTTATGATGCTAACATAGCATTTTGTCTATTTAACAATAGTGAAGATCCCGAAACATTTCAAGAAGCAATTAGCAAAGGTGAAGAGTGGAAAACAGCGATAGATAGCGAAATAAGCTCATTAGAAGAGATGAACACGTGGGAAGAAGCAAAATTACCAGATGACAAGAAGGCGATTGATACTAAATGGATATTCAGAACAAAGCAAAACGGTAAGAAGAAGGCTAGGTTAGTAGCGAAAGGTTTTCAGACAGATTCTAAATATAATGTTTACTCACCTGTTGCTAGAGTGTCAACTATCAGAATGATGCTAAGTCAAGCTGTAGAAGAAGATCTACCTATTAGGCAACTAGATGTACCAACGGCATTTTTAAATGGTTATTTAAGCGAAGCAGTATATATAAAACCCCCTGAGGGTATAAGAGTTAAAGAAGGTTATGTACTGAAACTAAGGAGATCTTTATATGGTCTGCGTGAAGCTCCAAAGTGTTGGAACGAAAGATTTAATGATTTTATTGTCAAGCAAGGTTTTGAACAGTCGTATTACGATTACTGTTTATATGTCAATAAAGATGTATGGATTTTGATATGGGTAGATGATATTCTATTAATGGGAAATAGCAAAGTAATAATGGAAGAACTAAGAAAAGAATTTAAAGTTCGAGATTTAGGCGAGATAAAAGAGTATTTAGGTATGGAAATAATAAGAGAAAAAGAAGAGTTAAAAATATGTCAAACAAAGTTAATAAACAAAGTATTGGAGAAATTTCAGATGAGCGAATGTAAAGGAATACAGACACCAATGGAACAAAGATTTTTAAATGAAACTGAAGAAGTGATTAATAATGTACCATATAGAGAATTGATCGGATGTTTAACATATATTTCCACTATATCACGACCTGACATAACATACACAACATCTTTTTTGAGCCGATATTTAGATAAGCCTACAAAAGAATTATGGATTTCGGCTAAAAGAGTTCTTAGATACTTAAAACAAACAATGAATATGTGTCTAACATATACTAAATCTAAATCAGGACAACAGTTGATAGCATACACAGATGCTGACTGGGGAAGCGCTAAAGATGATAGGAAAAGTGTGAGTGGATGCGCTATTTTTCACAATAATAATTTAGTGTCATGGTTCTCTAAGAAGCAATCCACAGTTGCGTTGTCCACAGCCGAGGCGGAGTATGTTGCTGCGGCAATGGCAACTGCAGAATTAATTTATTTAAGAGGCATTTTGTTGCATTTCAACTGCATTACTGAGAACAAATATCTTCTATTAACGGATAACCTTAGTGCTATAAAAATGGTGGAGAACAATGAAAATAGTAAGCGCACTAAACACATAGATATAAAGTATCACTACATTAAAGACTGCGTCAGAAAGAAATTAATACAAATAAGTTATGTTTCGACAAACGAGAATATTGCAGATATTCTAACAAAGTCTTTACCAACTGTAAAACACAGTTATTTTGTTAAAAGTTTGGGACTCGTGTAAATATTAATATATACTTTAATAATTAATTATAGAATAAATAATTACTTTAAATATGTTAAAAGAAAGTATAGAGTGTTATGTTTTAAATATTTCTTGTTACAAGGGAAAGCTATTATGTTATGTTTATAAGTGCAATCTTAAAAGGAATTTAATATTGAAGGGGGGTGTTAGGCATTAGAACCTCTTTGTATTATTTATATTTACTTCTAATGTTGACACTGACTTGACATTGCTGTATTAAAGAAACCATGAAAAGAGCACGCTTTGTTTAAATCGCTTATCCCAATAATTTATCAAGTTTTCATACTATTGATACTGTACTGTCGTCGGCAAATAGAACCATTGGATGATTTGTTACTTTAGGTAAATCATTTATATAGGCAATAAATAGGAGAGGACCTAAGACACTGCCCTGTGGAACTCCGAACATAACGGGACGGGCTTTTGATTGGTATATCTCCTGTTTTTTAGTATTGAAATTAATTCTTGTTATACTTGTTTTTTGTTTCCGGTTAGTTAAGTAAGATTTTAATAGGTTTAAGATATTGCCCCTAATGCCAAATGATTCTAATTTGCGAAGTAAAATACTATGGTCTACATAATCAAATGCCTGCGTCATAACGCAATATATCGCGCATATTGGTGTTCTCTTGTCAATATTTGATATTATTATTTTATAAAAATCGTATATGGCCATATTAATGCTTTTGTTTTGTCTAAATCCCTTTTGTTCGTCACACAAGATTTTATACCGTTCAAAATAGTTATACAGCTGTGTATAAAAATATTTTTCGTAAATTTTAGAGAAAATAGGCACGAGTGATATAGGTCTATAATTATCCATTTCTTCTTTATCCTCTTTTTTAAATAGAGGTTTGATTATAGATACTTTTAATCTATCAGGAAAGACACCTTTACTTATACTGAGATTGATTAAATAACTTAGATGTCTGCAAATAATGTCACCTACATTTTTAACTATTATGGTCGATATTTCATCATAACCTACGCTATGTGTATTTTTTAGTCCTAAAATAATTTTATATATGTCAATGGGTAAGCATGGATTCATAAACATAGAGTTAGTCAAATTTAGAATGTTGTTTATTGTCAAATTATTTTTAGATTCAGAGACGGGCTTAATTTTGTCTATAAAATGATTATTGAAGGCATTAGCTATTTCTTTTGGGTGTGTAATTAGTTTGCTTTGCGACTTAATTTGTAGAATAGAATCACGAGGTATATTAAGACGCGATTTATTAATAATTTGCCAGGTGGCTTTTGATTTACAGTTTGATGTTTTTATTTTGTAATTATTTTGCGCCCGTTGTGTAAGTCTCACAATTTTTTTGAATAATTTAGAATATTTTTTATATGTCAATATGTTTTTTTCTGTAGGGTTTAACCTCGAATTCCATAAGAGCTGACGTTTCTTTTTACTACAGTTTTTCAAGCCATTCGAAACCCATTTAGGCTTTTGCCTCAATCGGTGGGTAATACATTTAAAGGGAAAGCATAAATCATAGAAAAGTTTAAAGTCTTCAAAAAAATAGTTATATGCTATGTTCGGGTCCTCTTCGTTATACATATCTCTAAAGGATAAATTTATTAAACAGTTCCTGAGTTTTGAGATATTTTCCATATTATAATCGCGGACAAACTTTTGCCATTTATCGATAGGATATTTATATTTCACAGGTACTTTTAGTAATTGCGCTGAATGATCAGACAATGAGAATTCTAACACTTCCGTACAACTCTCTTTAAAATTAAAGGCAAAATTATCGATGCATGTTTTACTTGCAAACCTTGTTGGTTCGTGCAATCCTAACTTCATATTATAATTACGAAGTAATGTTTCCAATTGCAAACTCGCGGTGCTTTTCTTCAATATATCTATGTTTAAATCACCTGCTAATACAATATGGTCAATACTTTTCTTATTTATATATTGTAAAATAGTTTCTAACTTATCAACAAATATATTCAAGTTCCTTTGATTTGGGACTCTATACAGACATACAATTACAGTTCTTTATTGTAAAAGTTCTACTGCACAGAATTCACAACTACCAGATATAGAGAGTTTTTTTATTTCCGGAAGTTCTCTCCATTTGTGTCCTTTTTTAATTAAAATACAAACTCCACCTCGTTTTCTATCAATTCTGCTGAACTAAGCGGCTAAATTGAAATTCGGTATAGATAAAAAGTGCTCATAACCAGCCATGATGAAATGTTCTGAGATGCATAATATTTCGACATTTATGTCTCTATCATGTAGTTCTTCCAAACATATTGACAATGATTCTGATTTATTTAATATTCCCGCTATATTTTGGTGTAATATGCAGATGCAATGATCAGAGAAAAAACTTTTTTGATCCAATCTCTTTAGTCTGCTTTGGCGTTTGTTTATAGCTACCATTCTCTCCATCTTTTTTTGGGAAGTGGTCTGTTTTGGGACTATGCATGGTTTTTAATTTAAACAAAGCTATTTGAACGTTATATTACATACTAGAGTTTACCCCGCGGCTGTGCCGCGGGTTGTAAAAAGTGAAATAGAACAAATTTAGATTTTTTCAAACTTTTTGTTTCTCTGTTTGTACCGGCTAATCTCCGAAACGACTGGACCGATTTAAATTAAATTTTGTATAATATGGTGGTAGCTTATATACCTGGTCAACAAATAGGATACTTTTGATCCCGAAAAATTAAGAGTTCATGTGGGATGGTTAAAAAACCGCACCACGCGGACGAAGTCGCGGGCATCAGCTAGTTATAAATACAAAAAACTTCTACTATACTTAAGATAGTCTGCATTATTTTAGCTGTATGTACTTGGGCTTTCAATTTTATTTGCCACTTTAAACGAGGGGATGAAGATACTCTGGTAACGAGCATTATATTAATACCGGATTTCTATATTTTACCAATCTTACTATCCATTCATTTGCCTGATATAAAATTTGACATGAAATCCATACAAATAGGGTAAATTTTCTACTAATAGTAAGGTAAAAGAATTTAAACGTGACAGAAATACCATCGGTCGTCCTGGAAGATGGAATAAAACAGACTTTGAAGAACTGGATATGGGGCAAAATCAACGCCTAAAGTGTTGGAGCCATAACCTCAAACAAAGAAGAAGAAGAACTGGATATGGACTTTAAGGGATAATGACGCCTTTTGTTTTGCCATAAAAGTATTGTTTGTACATATGCATTTTTAGATAGATAGATAACACTTTATTGCTCACCAAAATAAACAAATACAGAAACAAAATGCATAATTACAATACTTCTTGACGAAACAACAGGCGGCCTCATCGCTAAAAGCGATCTCTTCCAGGCAACCTAACTTAAAAGAAATTCTTAACTAATCTGGCGATGTAGGTAGAGCAGAAAAAAAATATTTATAAATTGAATACATACATCAATATAATAGTATATATATACGTATATACAAAAAAATATCTGAATAAATTCATTTGTTAACAAATGTGACAAGCATTTTATATTAGCATATATTATAAAATAGACAAATAAGTAAATGTTTAATATATTAGACATAATTATTTTTTATTATTATTTAATGACAGACAGTACTCTCTAAGGGAGTTTCGAAATGTAGGTAATGTTTTAGCTTCTCTGACAGTAAGAGGCAACGCATTCCATAGTTTGACAGCCTGCACTGTAAAAGAGTTATCATAAAAGGATGATGCACCTGATGTCAGGCGGAAATGCAGTCTAAGATGGAGCACGCTTACCTAGAAGATACCTGTTCACGAGAGACTAAAAGACACCTAGATTGTATTGTTCAGGAAAAACAGACGATGGTAAAGAGTTCCGCTCTTCAGCGGTGCGTATGATAAAAGTGGAAGCATAGCGTTTCGTCCGCTTCGTTATTCGTCGTTTTGCCATGAAAGTATTGTTTGTACCTTTTTGTAAATGTTTATCTATTTATCTTTCTTTTCTACCTACGAAATTCCACAGTTTTAAATCGTATATCAGGCAACCCCGCGCATTGTCGTAGTTCCAAGAAAATGATGTCCCGCTCGCACTTACCAGTTAACATTCGTTATTGCCATGTTTTGGAATTCTATTCATTGTTTGTTTGCGTTCAAGCTCATTTTAATATAAGCAAGGAAATATTAAACGCGTATCCGGTCAAAGGTCTCGGAATCTAATCATTGCAGAAGCTATAATAAAACAGGCTTTGGCCTAAATATTTATTCAATCTAAATACATACACGTTACGTTATACATACATATAATACACGTTAAAAATAAAAGAGGCAATCGTAAAAAAAGTATTATAGGTATAACAATGTAATGCGAAAGCCGAACTACGATGGCCTATGCCGATTTTGATACTGCGTCATCTTAAAATGCATGAAACGTTTAAATTCTTTACATGGTAGAAATTTGTATTTACTTGTATGGAGCTTATGTCAATTCAAAAATTTTAACTGGCAGTAAGGCAAATGAGCAGTTACTAAGTATTACTCACGAAACTGGCCAATGCCACTAGATTATTATTTTGAAATTATAAAAAAATAATATTAATACTTGCTTGAATAAAGATAATAATTTTAAAGGCATAGATAGCTTTTTACTGATTTGGTGTAAAATGATTAAACAATTAAAGATCAGAAAACGAGACAAGAATGTACTGCAGCACTACCTAGTCATGAATTTAGTAGGTTTCAGTGTTTTTTTCTGAGCTTTCACCTAGAGCATTCTTCTATGATAGTACATAATATTGTTATTTCATTCGATTTATATACTTTGAGTATAACGTTTAGTTTATTAGGCACCTATTCTGAGAACATTAGTCTTCTGGGAAACTACCATTGTGATAATAGACCTAATCCCACAAACAGCCTTTTCTATCTGATACACTTCGGAGAGTGTGCTACGGAACTTCACGACTTGGTTCCCCCATCCCCTGTCTATCATCGGACAACCAGACGCACCGGTTATTGCGTTACATGGTGGACCTACCATTGATTAGAACTAAACGTTTTGCCTCCACTCTTCTTGTCAAATGGAACAATTTGCCGTAGTCTGTGTTCCCCGATTCATATAAACCAGTGGTCTTCAAGTCACGAGTGAATAGGTATCTACTAGGTAAGCGTGCTACATCCTAGATCGCATCTTCATTGAGATAGCTGCCGAACACTAAACCATTATAAAAATATATTATAAAAAATAGCCTTTGTAATACATGATTAAACTATG
The DNA here is from genome assembly GCA_949752895.1 of Dendrolimus pini. Lineage (NCBI taxonomy): Eukaryota > Metazoa > Arthropoda > Insecta > Lepidoptera > Lasiocampidae > Dendrolimus > Dendrolimus pini. The sequence continues at coordinate 15,910,042 of OX457130.1, forward strand.
TAGTTACTGAGGAACAATATTTCGGATAATACGCTTTAAAGACCACGGACCGTAAAAACGCCCCGGACTTTTGGAGGGCTTGCGTGAGATCACAAAGAGGCCAACACGTAGAGTCCCCTTAACAAATTTAATCTAAATATGGCATGACAATTGACCGGTGATTATCCTGTCTACACAATATAATAATGCACCCAACGACAAGCTCCGGCCAGTGTAGGACTATTGTGGGAAATGAGAACAGAAAGTACCGGGCTTTTGGGGTGAACTGCTATTGGTAATAATATGGCCTGGGAATATGGGCACTATGGCGTCTGCCCGTCGAGATGTTCGGGGAACATGGAAAAATGGGCAGACGGTGACTCGCCACTCCCTGCATGGGTCCCAAAAAATGCCATAGAAGACTGACTGAAGACTTACTTACTTAACTTAGCTGTTGCTAAGGGGTGTAGAGAGTTGGGCTGCAGGTTCACCGAAACGACTTCTGACGTATCACTTCCACCCCTGGAGCTCGAGTTTTAGCTCTAGCGATCTCCACTTCGTGCCGGCTGGTTAAGGCAAGCACGGAGGTGTGGGCCTTACCTTGACCCTCGAAGTCAGGTCCGAGGTGTCGCTACTCACCTCAGACTTCGCTACAAAGCCAACCTCCGGGTTTTTATTATTATTAATATAATAATACGCTTATTATTATGTTACTGACACAGTGTTTATAAACAAATGTTTTTCGGCCAAACTCAGTTCACTTTAATCCACATGACTGCGCAACATTTCAGTTTATCTATTCTATATTTATGTTGTTGATATTCATAATACTGGAATAATATGCACCTACAACTTGAGCAACACAAAAACTGCAGTGAAACATTATAAGTGACAATCTTAAAAGGTATTCAAGTGCACGCAATGAGAAAGAAGCCTATCTACCTAATTTGCCCGCATAATAGGTGCAGCCACAGAGCTTGTGCACTTCCTGCGGTTTAATTTCCCTGAGATAAATTCATATAAAATTAAAGTAGACAGTTTACTTGTAGATATTACATTCATATCATGCGGCTCAATATTTATTCGTTTCTTTAATAAAATAAAATTCCGTATTTTTATATTAACTGAAAAAAAAAACTAAATAAAATCAGGTAGGCAAGTGTTTACATACATTTTGGAAAACTCATAATGAATGATATATCTTAACGACTTTCTTTTAATTCCAGAGATAAAGAAGTGTTTTTTTCTGAAATCGTGAAAAGTCTATTCTCTAAGTTTTCAACTAAAGCCTGTTTTTTTTAAAATGAAGCTAAGTAAGTTAAGTAACTTAAAAAATGCTTTCAACGAGTTTCAATAAGATATATCGATAAGAATAGAATAAGAATAATTTACTCAGTAAAACATATAAAGTAAACAGTATAAATAATAATGGCAATAATGTTTGCACTAAAACTTATGCGTGAGACACCTAAAACAGGTTGTTACCTGTATTATATTAGGTGTCGGTGCTCTTCCAATGCTCAAATTTTTTTAAACATTAATATAAGACATTGTTTACCTTTTTACCATTATCTATGAATTACTATTCTTAGGGGTTCGTGGAAACAAATAATTTCAATTTTAATAAAGATTTTTATTATTTGGATACATGATACTAGTATCTCTTCAATGTACGGGGCTCGGTAATAATACCCTTGGGCGATCTTTTTTATCTTAATAAAAGAAATGATGATAAAATATCAAAATAGCCGTTACTTTATACATGTGCCTTGCTTTGAAAAAATATTTCGACATGAGAATACTGTGTGCCCGAGCTATGAATTGGATTATGCGCACCAGACGAGTAAAAAGCTATTTAGTTTTTATAGCAATCTTTACCACGAACGCTCACTGATTTTACGGGTCGAAAACCTGCATTTGTTTCGCCGAATCACGAAATCGGCCAGTATTTTTGAAATTGTTGAAGAAGCAGGAATAATTTTGAGTCATAAATAAATTTTAAAAATGGAGTAAGTGCGTGGATATCTACAAACTATGAAGGGAGCTGTAGAAGTGACACAGACTCACAGCTTCTTGCTCCATCAGGAATTGCCTTTTCTGAATAAGTATTTTATTTTATTGGTGGAAAGCGTTTACCGTCGCCTATGGACGTTTGCAACACCAGCGGTGTAACCAATGCGTTGCCGACCTCTAAGAAATTTTATAATACCCTTTTTTAAAAACCCCATGTCGTAGTGCAATGGGTAAACCGTGGTGGGAAGTCCCCTCCAGATCATTGTTGTACGCGGAATTAATGTTATAGAGAACCGTTGCGTAGTTGAGCGTGGGAGCTGAAGAAAATGGGAATGATCATCCCGTCGCTGGCGATTTATTACTGTTACTTTTGATTTATTATTTAAGACCAAAAATAAGAAATTAAATAGTACTTTAAAAATAACAAAAAAATGTGTGTGTGTGTGTGTGCAATTCAGACGCAGTAGAAGTAAAACCTCAGAGAATATACTCACAGGTAATTCTTCTGTAACTTTTATTAATATGAATAAAAATCCTTTAGCCTATATCCGTCAGTCAACACATTATAACAAAGCAACAACAAGTTTTATTTTGGTTCAAATTGGACCTATGTTTAATAATCGTATTTATTGACTCTCTAATCTGTGCTGCACAATGTAAAACTCATCTCATTCTATGGATATACTATGTGTTTACCTCTTTTTAGTGTCGGTTTTTCGTTTCATCGAGTTTTAAATCACAACGATTCTAAAGATGTTTCACTTCGAAAATATAATTTGACAGCACACCAAACTTTATAGTTCCGTGTGCTGTCCGTGCTGTAGAAAATAATTTGTTAGTATGATATATAACTTAATGGTTACAATATTGCTTACAATTTAACACATTGTTTTTCGGTAGATTATAATCTATCGTTTTGAAATCGTCAAATACCATGCGATGGAACGCAACTCTCACGCTAATCGGTCGCTCTTACGCTAGGTCGTTTTGTGTCCATAAAGTAAGAAATAAAACACAGTTGTCAGTCAAATAAACTAAATTCACTTCAAAAATTGTGATAATAAGTTGTATTTATTATTTAATGGGTAGTCAATAATTCTGACACAATGGTAACGAATTTTAGGTGGTTATAAAAAAAAACAATTAACTTAATATATATTATAATCTACCTGAAAACAATACTTAAAATTGTAAGCAGTATATTTAGTTTACAATATTTCAACAGTTTACATCTCGCAACATAGACTAGAATAATCTAACGATATTTACAGTTTTACGTTGACATACCTACATAACTTCAAACTTAAGCATTATTGTCCACTTTTTAGTTCGGTTTGTTATCAAAGCGTATTTTAAAGTTTTTCAACTGTTATAATATATTAATAATTTTAGTTGTTTCGAGGCCTTACTACAATATTATATATTATGTCTTTCTGTCAAATTTTATCCAACAAACGGAGAAGTTTCTAAGAAAGTGTTAGTGATAACAACAAACAAAACAAATCAAATACAAACGGACGGACAGACATGACGAAATGATAAGGGTTCTGTTTTTTCCAAAATTGCTATGGAACAAAAAAGTCCACCGCGCCGCTTTTGACATTTGACTATGAAATAGAGAAAGAAATAACCGAAAATATTCAATATCTTAAAAACGAATCCACACATTTTGCTTGAGTCAGTTTTCATCGTAAATATTCTTTTAACTTTAATTCGTTCCAAATTTTCAACTTAATAATTTCTTTTTAACCCCTATTAATATTATAAATACGAAAGTAACTCTGTCTGTCTGTCTGTCTGTTCCGTTTTCACGTAAAAACTACTGGACCGATTTGGCTGAAACTCAGTATATATATGTATTCGATACCGAGAATGAACATAGGATACTTTTTAACCCGAAAAATGGGATAGTTTCCGGGATAAAAATATATTTGTCTTTCTGTTTGTTATGCTTTTACGGAAGAACTAATGGGCCGATTTGGCTGAAATTCGGTACGTATGTAAATTAAATACTGAGGGTGGACAAGGGATAATTTTCATTTTGGCCTTTTTGGTAATTTTGGCTATATTAGCCTTTTTGGTCATTTTTGTCATTTTGGCCTATTTGGTCATTTTGGCCTTTTTGGTCATTTTGGCATATTTGGTCATTTTGGCCTTTATGGTCATTTTGGCCTTTTTGGTCATTTTGGCCTTTTTGGTCATTTTGGCCTATTTGATGATTTTGGCCTTTTTGGTGATTTTGGCCTATTTGGTCATTTTGGCCTTTTTGGTCGTTTTGCCTATTCGGTCATTTTGTCATATTGGCCTTTTTGGTCATTTTGGCCTATTTGGTCATTTTGACTTTTTTGGTCGTTTTGCCTATTCGGTCATTTTGGCCTTTATGGTCATTTTGGCCTATTTGGTCATTTTTGGTCCTTTTGGCCTTTTTGGTTATTTTGGTCATTTTGGCCTATTTGGTCACTGTGGCCTTTTTGGTCATTTTGGCAGTGTCGGTCAGTTTGGCCTCTTTGGTCATTTTAACCATTTTGATTATTTTGGCCTTTTTGGTCGTTTTTGCCTATTCCGTCATTTTGGCCATATCGGTCACTGTGGTCTTTTGGTCCTTTTGGTCATTTAGACCATTTTGGCCTTTTTGGTCAAGTTTTGTAATTTATTTTGTTGACAGATAGTCGGGGGATGGTATAATTAGCGATATAAAATGAAGTGAATCTTCCGTGGGCAAATACATAAAAATGTAATATAATATAACCTGTAGCACTTGCTCTATAAACAAGAGACACGCATTATATAATTTCAATCAAAATAGGCATACATTTTCTAACAATAAAAGCGCATATATCACCAATAAAGAATGGGCTAAGAACGCAGGGGTGTACAATAAGGGGTTCTGTAGAGGTGAGAAACGTCCCGTTTTTGTAGGGAACCGTAAATAAAAAATATGCAGACATAACTCAAAATAATTCAAAAAAATATCGTTGAAGGTATTTTAATTGAATTTAATGTATTGTATGATCCAACAACAGTGCAATGTCTCAAAATGTCAATGTGGGTTTTAATATGTTAACAAAACCATGAGCCCTGGTTTCTCCCTTAGGACCATCATGGATAATTCAGGACGAAGAATGCGGCTCTGCATTTTCTATTTCTGGGTTTGGAGAAGGTCTGTTCTTTATTCCTCATTGTGGACATTAAGATCTAAAGGAGTACCAGAAAACTATATTCATATTATTAGACACATGTGCCGCGATTACGATTCTATGATTTGAACCGCTGTTGTCCACTCTACACCCTTTACCATAACCATCGGAGTCCACCAGGATTCCGTCCTCAGACTGTTTCTGTAAAACAGGTTCATGTATGCTATTATTGCGCTGGCAGGTGTTAATGCTTACTCGTATAAAGGGTCGAGAGCGACGAGAGACTTGACGACGACGAGTTAAGAGCGACGGTCTGAAACTAAATGTAGCGGAAACTAAGTACTTGGTCTGCATTACTACAGGTCCCAGATATGTGCGCATAGGCGAAGATACAGTTCAGTGTACTGCCCAGGTTAATTGCCTAGGGTCTTTGCTTCACGCGTTCATTGCTACTTCATGTCCCGTATATCAACAGCTTGGGCCATGGTTAAGCCAAAAGAACAGACCTATTAATCTATCATTATGTGTGCTCTTTTGTATAGCAGTGAAGCGTGTCCTGTACTCAAGTGACACATGCAGGAGGTTCCTGCATGGACTCTCGCATTAGCGGCTGCCTCCATCTCCATGACATAGCAAATTAGAGAAGAGATTAGAACCGGGATTCAACACTAGAATGATGATGATGATGTTGACTTAAGTTCCTTAGATTTATAGGTAATTAATACTTTTTTTTAATTTCTATTACGTAACCTCCTGGAAACCTCTGATGAGAATGAATGAGCGGTTCTATTATAATAGAAAACAACCTGTTTACCTACTTTACCTACCTGTATCTGTTACCTTCTTTATTATTGTATAAAATAACTTCAACTTAATAATAATATCAATTATTAGGTGTTTCACTACTGGTTTCAAACTTAAGGAAAGAATTTAAGGACAGAAAACAGTAGATATATTTGCCATGCTTGTCCAAGGCAGATTATCAAGTTTTACACAACAATAATCTCGATGTGTAATTTAACTTCGAGATTATTTAGGTACTTCCTTCTTAATATGACACGCGGGTCTGTAGGTGCCTGGCTCTTATAGCCGGTTCTTTTTCAACCCTTCATTTGCCTTACTATCAACAATGATAAAATTTGACATAAGCAAGTTTCAAATTTCTACCAGTGGCCAGTTCAGCAAGTGCTTGTAGTAAGATATAGGAACCGGCCAATAGTCATCAGGTAACCACGATTTATCATCAAGTCTATCTTCTAAATACTGTATCTTATAAAGTCCAATCCAAAGATTTCTTTATATATATTTATAAACTAGCTTCTGCCCGCGACTTCGTTCGCGTGAAATGGTTTAAAAAAAAGTGAGTCAAAAAAGCCCCGCAATTTTGAAAGATTCTTAATTGGTGCTCCACTCCAATTGCTCTTAGCGTGATAGTATATAGCCTACAACCTTCCTCGATAAATGGGCTATCCAAAACTGAATTTTTTTTCAAATCAGACCAATAGTTCCTGAGATTTGTGAATTCAAGCAAAGAAACAAACTTATCATCTTTATATATATAAAATAAAACTCTCTCACCGACACCACACCCTGTCAAAATCTCCGCTTCTATTATGTTACGTTGCAGAGAAATACTTTCAGTCTGTTATAAGCAAGCTTTATTTAACTATCCCACGAGAATTCTTTAATTTTTAGGAATCAAAAGTATCCTATATGTTGACCAGTGATATAAACTACCGCCATACAAAATTTCATGTAAATCGGTCCAATCGTTTCAGAGATTAGCCGGTACAAACAGACAGACAAACAGAGAAACAAAAAAATTGAAAAAATCTAAATTACCTAGTTCTATTTCACTTCTTACATCCGACTCAGTTTCCCCTGACTCTATATGTATAGATAGATATATCTCCGTGTATACATATATGTATATGGAGCAAAAGATTCGTGGATAATATACGGGATATTCCGCTTGAATATGTACACATTGTAATACGTACAATTTAGAATGAGAAGAAAGAGCTAAAGTAAGTAGCTTAGAACATTGGAAAGCAAAGTAATGCTGGAGTGTGAGCGAGTAAGAAATCATGTTATGTATTATTATTTGAACGTCGTCGAATGGGAGAAACCTGCGTGCGGGCCAGCGGGCCTCACGGGTGCCGCCCCGCGCCCCCGCTGCCGCGGCCCGCACCCCGCCGATCATATGTTCGGCGGCAAGGCGCACGCCGGCCGACCACTGTTCACTGCGACTCGCGCACTCGCCGTCGTCGCAACGCAACGTGCTCGTTCCACGGCGCCCGCTCACGCACGATCAGCTGTCCGGGCCACGACACATCACACACGTTGTAGTGCCGCACGCGCCGCGAGATCGAGCAACGCGACCCGTTCGTTCTATAAGCCGCTGTGCGGTGGAACATGGAGCTGCTGTGCGCCGAGCGCGTGAGCCCTGCAAGCGGAGGCGAGGGCCCTCGGGCGCCGGCGTCCGCACACCGGCCCGCCGCCCCCGACCCGGTGCTGCTGCGCCGCCGCGTGCTCGACAACCTGCTCCGCACCGAGGAGCGCTACGCCATCACCGCCAACTACTTCAACACCGTGCAGACGGAGGTGACTCCCCACATGCGCCGCCTCGTCGCCGAGTGGATGCTAGAGGTGAGCGCACCCGCACCGCCGCACCGCCTCGCCGCGCCGCTCCACTCGCGCGGTCACAACGTTCGCCATTTTGTCTCGTTTTCCGGCCACGTGTAGGAACTCCCCCTGCCGATACCGGCGGCTCCAGTGGCCCCCGTATGCCCTAGCCACTGCCCGCCGGCCGGACCACTGTTGTGTGACCCTTTCAATTCCAACCGGTGCTTTTTGCCGTGCCGTAAGTGCTGAAGATGATGTTCTCTACAATGTGCTTCACAATGATATAATTTAATAATCTATTAGGTTCTTACAGCTCATGGAACTCTCGGTTACTATGTCACGATTAGACGTTGCAACTTTGTTTACATGACCAGCTGATAACTGTGGCTAGAATCTTATAAGAATTCGCTACAATTATACTAAACACCAGCAAACAGGTAGTGAGCACACATATACATATCAAATATTCCTGGATAAAAGTAACAATTTCGAATATTCAGAATACCAGAATTAGGTAGAATAGGTACTTAAGAATGTACTTTTCATCCAGTAACAAATGCGATGCGCGAGTAGACTGAGGGGCCCCCGAGGCAAGCGCGCGGGCGGGCGCGGGGCGCGGTCGCCGACCGATGCCGCTCTGCTCGTTCGTTCTATTTGAATAATCAGCTGATTTTGACACGCACACAGCTGACGCCCGGTTGCGCGCTTATCTATGCTTGTAGGTAGGTTACATTATAAATAAATAATTGTCAACGCTCATAGACGTCATTATTCAAGCTTGGTGGCCTAGATGACGTATCACATAGACATAATGATGGTTTATTTATGCAGTTAAAGTCAATTAAATTCGTAACACATCTATGCGCAAAGTTAATCGTTAACAAGTACATTTAGAAATCGTGATATTTCATTATTTTCAGTCTATTTAAGTTAGATTCATAGATTTTACAAGCACTAAGTATCTATGTATTTATCGATGCTCTAGTCAGCTGTTAAATCTAGGAGCCACGTGGAGCCGGCCGCACCGGCTTAGTGCGCGACGGCGGCGCGCACTGACGTCACCTCGTAAGCGGAGCCATGGTGGTCGCACAAGCAAGGCTCAAAGCACAAATTGCCTCCTCGTTATGCATTTACGCCTAAAACAGTCGAAATCGGAATATTTTAGCACAAATATACCGCAATGACTCAATACCTTTAAGGTCATTGACATCTTAACATGGTGCTCATATTCAAATTTTAAGTTTGCGTTTCCAGTAATCGCGGTGACACTATCGATTTTATAGGCACAGATATTTGTAACATATCTAAATATTTTTGGGGTCCTGACTACAGTTAATAATATTTCGCTGTAATACACAGTTATGTACTTAACTCTTCCAGTATCAAAACAACTTAAGCATTTAGTTACTTATCTTTAATATTATAGAGTAACGGACACACGCTTGGCATTCTATATAAAATTGTTCAATAGAAAAAGTCAAAACTCAAAGAACAATGGTAGGCACATCCGATAAGATAGTATTAGTTAATAAACTGACAGGCAGTGCAAGAACGTGAGATATCTCAACGTGCAATGCGATTTCTGTACCGGATGAGGTTAGTGTATTAATACAGGTACACTGCACCGCGTATGGTCTCACGAGTGCTGCCGCCCCGCGAATCGCATTACACCGTGCGAAACTATGCAGACACAATCTACAAGACTCAGTCTCTCATGCCTTGACAGTTGACACTCCGCTTACTTTGTTACTAATTTAGATAAAATATATCCGCTTTCCCTTTTCCAGTTTACCTATATACAATACCGTTGCCTATTTATTTAATTACTTTCAATATAGCAATCTGCAATTATTTGAAAACAAACAGTTAAACATTAGCAATACAGCAATGTTTTACTGTGAGCTACATACATTCAGTAACCATTTATTGCTGATAAGAAAATGTATAACCCTGCAACAGGAAAGTATCGCCCGACATGGCAATAAGTTTATATCCATTTTTATAATAATTTTTACAAAAATGTAGGTTATCGGAAATTCCGGATAGTTAAATTAACCGTAACTCGATTACGCTGGTTCTAATTTCCTGTTGAAAGAGGTGACAGAGTGAAAAGTTTAACAAATTCTTTGTCTTCAGGTATGTGAAGACCAAGGCTGCCAAGAGGAAGTATTCCCATTGGCGATTTCATATTTGGACCGATTCTTGAGTACGTGCACAGTGGGCAAAAGCCAAGTCCAGCTCCTCGGCACTGCCTGTCTACTGCTCGCCTCTAAGCTTCGGGAGCCGGGCTCGTGCGCCCTGCCCGCCGAGTTGCTCGTCTTCTACACGGCCAATAGCATCACCCTCACAGATCTCTGCGTAAGTTTCTATATCATTTTAACACTACTGTGCAAAACTGCTTAATTATTGTTTCACTTCCTCTCAACCATCTACCGGACTGTGACTTCAGAATTCAAATCAAAACAATATCATGCACATCAATTACTCATTGAATATTCAATGAAATAATGCAACGAATAGACTTTCAGCGCCCCAGGAAACAGCTGATCTCATTAATCATGCTGGTTCGTGTAGCCCCCATTCTGCGGTGTGCACGCGCATGCACTGATTTTGCAGCCAGCTCTAGTGTTTGTGGGCGCTTTCGTGTCGTTCACTCGGTTGATTTCTAATTCATTTGCGCACTACAGTGTGTGCACATTGCACATCCGTGAGAGATTGAAAATACCAGATCTACGATTATACATGATTCAATCCAAATGACCGGTGCAATTATTAAAAATTAGTCTTTCAAATAAAAAACCACGAGGCTTTAAATAAAGATAAAAATAAAATATTATTATTGCCTATTATGCTGTACTCTGTACTTAGAACAATGCAAATGCCCACGTTGGTACAATGCGTCAGGTACCGTTGTTTTAACAGCTACAAGACTCCACGTTGTTTATTAAAATATTTAATTATGAACTATAACTTTGAATGCGAATTATGTCTGTGTTTCTTACTAAAAACATGTTTTACTCTGATATGAAATATAAAATTGTTATTCTTGAAAACAAAGTAGTAATCATTATTATGAATAGGCATTATTTTAAGATAAAGGTCAGAATAACCTTGTTCTAAAAAATCTTATTATTTGTAAGGTAAGCATTATTAAAAGATGCATTAGGTAATTGCATTCGCTGCACACAATAGTTAATATAATGCTTGCACTTCTATCAATGTTAGATAGGCTCGCCACGTTTTACGGCATGGTGTGATGTGAACCAGCGTGGGCACTCACATGGAAACCTTGCCCAATCTTTTAAAGGGCATTGGCACTCACTTTCTTTTTGCTTATCAACATATTTTCCCATGCGGTATCATGTCGAGGTTCGAGTTTTTAATGTTCATAATACATTTATGTGATTTGGTAGTATGTAACACATGGCAGTGCAGGTATGTGTTTGCATTTAGCAACATGTTATGCATGCGCCTTGCATTTCGGGCGCGGCGGCGCGGGTGCAGTGGCCACCCGCCGGGGCCTCGTCTGTCGCCGTTCGTCCCGTAGATAATAAGTGCATGCCACATTTTACGCGTCACACCACACATATACAACATGTTTTTGCCAACAAGTGCATACTGTTTTATGCATTTGAGCTACTGAGTGCTAGGTGAAAATTTCACAACACAGACTCAGAGTATCGCAGAATCGGTTACGTTTTTATGTTGTTTTCATTTTGATAGTTCGATATTTTGTAATGGCATAAACATTTAAATGATAAGGAGTGTCTGTGGAATGTGGTAGAGTTGATCTGGTGCGGGGGCTACACTGCGCGTTTGGACTACGGCCAGTGTCCCCTAACGAGCCGACGGGTTTCTCGGAAGAAACGCCGAACGAGGCTCGCGTTTCAATCAGGCCAATTACAGTCGATGAGTTGATGCAAGCTGCTTATTTTTTTCTCACGCGCCCGTCGACCGCTCGGCGGCCGCGGTGCTGTTGGTACAAGACCACGACAAGGCTCGTTCGCCAGTAACTTCTCCAAGAATTATATCCCTACAGCTTTGCGAAACGTTAATGTCATTAAAACATTTAATGTTTTGTTCCCATAACCCTATAAGGCCCTGCTATACCGCAAAATACTGAATCAGTAAACTCTGAATTTAATTTACAGTAAATTGAACTTATAAATATATACTTATAATTTAAGAAAGTAAATATGGTGATTCACTAGGTTTCATATTATTCTTGTATATGAGTCTTGGATATGAGATTAAATTTTCTTTGTAAACTAGTACAATAGGGGAAACTTAACTTATAAATTTACTTCATTATATGTAGTATCAATATTGTATTCTAGCTATTATCCTTTAAGACTATAAATAGAATGCTGAGCGTAGGTTATCGTTATTAAGTTTCCTTCATTGTACTAGTTTATGATTTAATATAATATTAATCTTATTAAAAATTAAACTTTATTTTTATCGCGTCATAAGTTAACGAAAACTTCATATTATTCAAACATCGTGTGTTATGAATCGGCTTCGATAGTTTTTAAGACCTATAGTAGAATTATTTTGTCCGTGCAGTTTGGGTCATAAATTAAACTCGGCCTCAGCCCGGCTAGCGCGGTGAGCATGTTGCGCGGGGGAACGCCATTATCGATAAAAACTCATTCTTATCAAAGAAAGATTATCATTTTTTATAAAAATCATTATTATCTTTTTTGCTGTTAAATTTAAACTTAGATATAAGTATTTATATTTATTTGTAATATAACTTGTTACATTCTAAACTTTTGTACTTATAGTTTTTTAATACATAGATACCTAATTAATAATTTATTTTAAATCATTAATATTCTTCAATGAATAAATACGTTGTTTTATTTATTTTTTTCTTTCCTTTATATCACTAACCCACAAAATGACAAAACAAAATACACTGTCGATAACGCTTATCGACAACAATAATGCGCATCACTATGCCCGCCCATAAGGCCTGTAAGTGGAAGAGAGAGCGAAATACTCGCTTTACCGCTCCGATTATTTATGACCCAAACTGCACGGACAAAATAATTCTACTATAGTGTGTACATTTTAGAATATTATTGTTGCCATTACCACGTACTGCCGTTGCAGGAATGTATTGTGATCAACTTGTATACAGACAAGTCTAAGATCTTGATATGGAGAGGCCTAACAGCAGTGAAACGTTATGAGATAATATTACGTTATCAGGAAAATATAGTTACGGAGTATATAACGTCCAACATTATAAATTAACAAGCGTTAACGTTTAAATAATTGAATAATCTCTATATTCTCCCAAAAATACAAAATTGTCGCTTACAAATTTTATAAACAAATATTTCTTAGTAGATAGAACTTATTACATAAAACAAAGCAGTCTCCTCTGCAACAACTTAGTTTAACTGAAAGACCGACAATGTTAAAAAAGTCAGGTGCACGTGTTATGCTTATGGTGCGGCTTCATCTGCGATAATGTTAAAGGTTTAGACTATGGCTGAATGCGTATTATTAAAAAATAACACCGTCAATGAATAGCCACATTAGTGTATATACAATTATATTCGCATACATTATCTACCAATATTTTAACGTCATTAGTGAGGGACTGACCGAGTGACTGACTGACTGGTGGACATTTGTTAATTTTTATCTATATTTCTAAGGTTTTAATTTAATTTAATCTAATAATAAATCTGTAAAATATGTTGTAATTATGGATTTTTGTGTCTGAAATAAATAAAATTATATTTTAATTAGCAATGTCGCATCTCAGATTACGCATTACAGCCATCGCCATTTTTGCGTGAAACGGCCTATATCTTTAACATTATCGCGGATAAAGTCGCACTATTAGATAAGTGAGTGAGTACCTGAGTGAGTGCGTGAGTGGCGCGCACTTGTGTAGGAATGTACGTGCTTGTATGCTGAATATGTAGAAATATGTAAGAATAAGCAATACCTTGCGTATTTATGATACTAAAGAATAGGCTGAATTAGTACCGCGCTTCGAACTTCGACAGTACCTCTGTATGGGTATAATTATCGCTGACATGCGCCCGCGCCGCCATCTCAAGCGCGCCTCCACGCTCTCGCGGTTACCAAATAAGATCGGCACATACTAATTGACTATTCTACGATTTCCACGATTGAGTTTTTTACACTTTAATCGTGACGAAGGTTTTTTCAACTTTTTTTTATATACTCCATGAACCATACGTACTCAATATAGTAGTTATGGAGTCATGACCTGACATTATTTTTGATAGACGGGATCTTCACATACCGAGTTATTTTAAACTGACGGCCATTGGTCGTTCAATATCAACGATATTCTTTTTGGAAATTGATCAGTAAATTCCAAACTATATACTTGTTGGTATGCATTGACTGTAAAATTTATTTACATTTTTAAATACATAAACAATATACATAATTTTATAGTTTAATTCCCATAATAAATAATATATTCGGAAGATACGTACAGAAAACGACGACGACGATGATAATTATTATTGTTGTATAATATTTTGTCATTTATTTTAACTTGGCACAGTAAAACTTTAATATTGCACGCCTGATGAGGCAAAATGTATTAATACTACAATAAAATAAGACCTTATACTGTACATGCATTTTTGGCAATAAATTATTCTATTCTATGTATCAAGCATAATTTAGGTATAATGCGCTTATTACTCGATAGCGGTAACTTTTATTTATTTGAAAAAACAAAATTTTACTTAATACATTCCTTAAGAAAGTAATCTAAACAATTGAAATGTGAGTTGTAAATATAGAGATATTCTTTCAGACCTTTATTACAATTTACTACTACGCCCGGCGTAGCAATTTTGTAGCACGGCTACGACTAAGCGTAGAACCCAGTATTTACTATTAGTTCAAGAGTAATTATCATTCAACTTAACAAAATGATATTTTCGAGCGCTTTATCTTGTAACTTTGTTATGAAATTTGATTAATTTATATCAATTCTAATTAAAATTGTAAATAATAAAGATATTGGTACTACAAAATTTCTCCAAATGATGTTGGTTGGTTTTACTTGGAGGTACTACTACTCATTGATACGTTTTCATGCTCTACTTATTAAGTGTGCAAAAACTAAACTATTTATAAAAGATAAATTATATCAGAGGTAAATGTGATTACATAAATTATTTAAAATTAAGGTTCGATCTCCAACCCGCTCGCCATCTGCATCGGTTGGAAGAGCCTTGACATCCTGCTTTGAACTACCACACCTAGCTACACAACGGTTCTTTAGAAAGTTTATCCCATATCCATCACTAGTTGCTAAGTGGTTAACGCATTCCGATCTTAAATGACGCGGGTTCAAATCTTGGCCGGAAAGATATTTTCTAACACAATGTTCATATTATTACAATTATCACGTGCTGACGGTGAAGGAAAACATCGCGATGATACTTGCAAATCGAGACAATCGTATATTGTCTGTCCCCTGAAAATGGGAAGGCTATTGAAAATGGTAAGATGTTATAAATAAGGATCTGAAGCGAACTCCCTGTTGCGGTTAACGGCATAACAACATTTTCTTAATCTCCTAACCAATTTCCACCAGAGCATATACCTGTTTGCTTACTTTTGTAAATAAAAGTAAAGTAGCCCTAGAAGTACCAAAATATATAGTATGGTCAGTTCAATGACCTCGTAGGTTCAGTGTGAAAATTTGGTTTAAACTAATTGGCTTGGCAGTCGTAAAATTATGCTTCATTTAAAAGTAAAACTACGTAACTAGTGTGAATGTGAGAACTCAAGGTTTCATGACACGGATGGCTGGCGCGGGCACCCACGCAGTCTTAAGCGATTCGTATGCTTCAAATAATCCATTTGAGTTTTTTAACAATCGCCTTTATAAAAGAAAGCTATATTTCAAATTATGATCCTATTTACTTAGACTTTTTTTACAAAATTTTAGTATTTTGCATTTAGGATATTTTAATTTTTACTACGCGAAAATCAAATGTGTGTTACTTTGTTCTTTAATCTGTAATGCGCAATGTTATATACTATTTCTCACGTCTACAGATTTTTCAAACAAGGTTTTATATAATAATACTAGCGGCCCCGGCAGTCGTTGTCCTGCTCTGAATTAAAAACTTCGTTTAAAAAAACCGACTTAAAAACTAAAAAACTAAAATGTATAAAATAACTTATTTCTTAAGCTATTATTATTAATATATATTATCTAAAACATCTTAAAGTCGGTGCTTAGTAATTTTCAAAATATAGTAATTTTTATGTTTTACTTTGCACCGACTTCAAGATGTTTTAGATAATATATATTAATAATAATAGCTTAAGAAATAAGTTATTTTATACATTTTAGTTTTTTAGTTTTTGAAGTCGGTTTTTTTAAACGAAGTTTTTAAATTTTATTTGGTACTTTTTAGTGTCTAGCTATGTATGGGTAGACCTACGAATGGTGCCGCGCTTCTTAAAAAATATAGGTCCCAAGAACCGGGAACAAAAAAATGTTCGTAAAATGAAAACTACTGGGCCAAACTATGTCAAATTTTTAGGGGACCACATGGCAGCTATTCCGCGTCGAACAAAAAAAGAATCACGTAAATCGGATCATAAATCACGGAGTTATCGGCGAACATATGGAACGGAGTGAAAATTATTTCCATGAAAAATGTTCATAAAATGAAAACTACTAGGCCAAACTATGTAAAATTTTTAGGGGACCAATTGGAAGCTATTCCGCGTCGAACAAAAAAAGAATCACGTAAATCGGATCATAAATCACGGAGTTATCGGCGAATATACATAAAAAAAGCAACAAAAAAAAAAAAAAAGATCCCGACGAATTGAGAACCTCCTCCTTTTTTCGAAGTCGGTTAAAAAATAAAAATCTATGACCCGATCCCAGCGCTACCTACCGGTTCCAATTGTGGATTTAAACCATCCGGGGACCCACTCAAAGCCACAAAAAAATCACCAAAATCGGTCCAGGTGATTAGGAGGATTCTAGAAGCCGTTCTCAGCGCCACCTACCGGTTCCAACGGGATAAAAAGTATCCTATCTTTCAAGTTGGATCAAACTGCACACGGTGTGCAAATTTGATTAAAATCGGTTAAGTAGTTTAGGAGTCCATCGTGGACAAACAACGTGACACGTAATTTATATATACTAAGAAAATATACGCATATATTTTTAACAACAAATGTAGTAAATTTATTATTTGCGGCAACACGGTATACAATTATGTATGTTTACTCTATGCCCAAAATCGATTGCCTTTGCGAAGTAACAAAAGAAACAAATATATAATATATATATATGCCCCATTCCTTTAAAAAGAGGTGAACAAAATCATACGAACAAAAGGAAATCACAATCACTTCTCGTAAAATGAGCAATAAACAAATTAGCACGACAGACTGTTTGCGGATCTCACGGCTCGAGTTGTATCCGGGGCGGCCGAACTTCCCCTTGCAAGCTACATACATACACGTTATTAAATAATTAACATTAAAATGCCGGAAGAAAATATTTTTTATCATTAAATAATAAGTTTTTAATTTTAAAGGTGGAGCAGTTTACTGTAGGCAAAGTTCCCGAAAATCTGATATTTTTACTGAACTACTACCTGCGCCCCGCGGATTCACCAACGTGGTGATGGAAAATTGTAATAATGATGATAGATCTTTATAAATTATGGCCTATGTGTTATTCTGATGTGTAAGCAATATTATTGTAAAGTTTCATCAAAATCCATTCAGTAGTTTTTGCGTGTAAGAGTAACACACATACATTCTTACGCGTTTTCGCGTTTATAATATTTATAGGACAATCTAAATCAGGGATTCTCAAAGCGGTTGATATCCACCCCCTGGGATCGAAATCGCTATCTCAGATAAACGAAAACTCATTTTGGGGGTGGACGAGGTCTAAATATCGACTTCCATTTAATTAACACAAGTTCTTATTTCAAACTTTCACGATACTGTTTAAGTTGTCTTACTTGTACCAACTTGTTATAAGAACGACTAATATTTAAGTAGGAAGGAAAGAAGTTTTGTTAAATTTTGATGAGAAAATGATGTCATGTTTACCCACTTAACCCAACCCGAAGTTTCTAAATTGTTACCAATTTTATATCAATATAATATTTTGTATCAATACGAAAAAAAACTAGAAAGAATTTTTAAAGTAATTTGGCTGTGAGGGTCTTAGTGATCAGTTAATTTTGAAATAATGGTCTCTTGCCCAACATAGTTTGGAAATTCCTGATCTGAATTTTCTATCAATTATAAGACTACTGAATGGATAATGTATAATATTATAACATTCTAAACATGCCGTGTCTGTACATTGAAACTATTTAAAAAAAAAACAACTGGAATACATTATATAAACGATGGAGAAGGCGATGCATTTTTTTTAGATTTCTTGTCTGTCTGTTTGCTCGAGATTAACGTAAAAGCTACTGGGCAGATTTGGATGTGGCTTTCGTTGATCGACAGCGAGTTCGTAGACTTAAAATCTACATTATTTTTTATCCTGAGAAACCCGCGGGAATTTTTGTGGGAATGATTTAAAAATAAAAAAAATATCTAGCCTAGCCCTGCTCTTTGCGCAGAGCAATCGTCCAAGATCCACGCCTAGAACTATAATTACAATTAAAAGTCACCAATAACAACGTTACTTTTTATCAATAATGTATACAATGTTATGTTGATTAGATACACAGATTGTTTTGTTAATAAGGAATATAATTAAATTTTCTCAAAGCAATAACATGACTATAAAGTAAAACTTTCATCTAAAATAAGCGTAATACTTAATCAATATAAATTTAATTTAGTACCTACTTACTTTATCATACAATTCCACATAAAATTGCATACAGTGTAAGCTTCAACAGAAATTGTGTTAACCAACGCGATAATGCAGGTCCCTGATAACAGACCTAGATGTAGCATAAGTGAATGTAAGCAGAGTTAGGTGCGCCGTGTACCTATACTCGTTATAAAACAGCGTCACGTGTTCCATTTAATCACTGCAATCTATCAATGTAAGTTATAACGTTGCAAAAATACTTCGTAATTTTTATTTCGACCTAAATTTCTTTTTTAAGTTATTACAAATTTTAATAACATTTATTCTAAAAAGAAAATATAAACCAATTTTAAATTTCGTCCGTCAGTCAGGTAGTGCTTAATTTATTAGCAATATTGTTTGATAATCATACTGATCCGTTTTCTAATGCTGATTTTATCAGGATCAATAAAATTAATTCAATATGGTATGGTGGTAAAGCACAGAACAGAAAGGACACAACGGTATTCAATAACGTTGAATGATTCAAATTCATGTTCAGGGACCATCCACTAATTGTGTCAGGAGAATTTCGTGATTTTTGAGCCAACACACACACACACGTAGATGGTCACATTCGTGAGACTCCTGCCCCCCCTTGTGTGACATCACATATTTTGCAATTTTACATCAACAAATTATTAAAAATAAATGGTCACGAAGTTTTTCAGAGCATCACACATTGAAGATCTCGGTGTCTATAGTTCAAGTGTCTCATCAATATAAATGATCGAAAAATATAACAATTATAATAAATAATAAAACTACGTTTGAACGCTTTACAGCGCGTCGGACGTCAGAATAAAATCAAATACAAAATACCTCAACCTAAATGCAAATTACCTTTTAAAATGTAGTTTTATATGTGTACTACTCGTGAAAACTTGAGAAAAGAACGATTACATCAAACATACAAATATGAAATGAAAAACTAGAGCAAGTAAAAGAGTTTGTATACGTAGGGTGCATATTTACAAGAGATGGAAAGCCTGAGAGTGATATTGAAAGGAGATTAATAGTAGGTCATAAGGTGAATGGAGCGCTTAACTCTTTTATGAACAGCCGGAAGATATCTGTAAGGGCTCGCCTGGCTGTCCAACAAGGAGTGTTAGTACCAACGCTAATGTATGGCAGTGAAAGTTGCGTATGGCAGAAGGATAATCGCAGTTGAAATTAGAGCTTTGAGAAGTGTATGCTTATATAAGCTTAATGTAAGTGATATGATTAGAAGCAGTGTGATAAGGGAACGTTGTGGATTGAAAGAGCACGCAGTGACACGAATTGAAAAAGGAATGTTAAGGTGGTTGGGGCATTTAGAGAGAATGAAGGAAAGCAGAATCATTTAAAACAAGTATAATGTGACAGTAATGTAAGTGGTAGAATCGGTGCCGGTCGACCGCGACGTACTCGCCATAATCAAACTCAATAAAGGTCATGTGAAAAGCATTTTAAATAAGCGTGTATGTATGAAGAGATTAATGAAATTTGATGAAGCGAAAAGTGTTTATCAGGATGGTAGCAAGTGGAAATCCATCGTCACTGCCTACCCGTAACCCCTATGGAAAACCGGCGTGACAATATGTATTGGGAAAAAACTTTCAGACAAACTGACTGACAACTTTTGAAAAACGCTATTTACTTATTACGCGTCCTATAAATACAGTTTTAAATTTTAAAGGTTGATTTCATTAGGGAAAAAATAATTAAATTATCGACGTCCTTGACTGCTAACCGCAAATACTATGATACAAACGCTAGAAAGGCTACTAATGCAAATTAATTGATATACATTTAAATAAGAATTCCTTGCATTACAACTGCATTCAGACGCAAATACAACGGTAATAAAGTCAGATGAATACCAGTTTCACTAATACCAATGCGGGCCGATTCCCTGGCCACCTGAGGGAAGAAATGAAAAAATGCGGTTTATCTTTATCTGACTATAAGTATAGACACCATACTAGCACAGTAATGTCTATTATTTATGATATAATAAATCTGTGGCAATAGAATTTGTATATTGAATTTAAATTAATGTAAAATCAGCGTGCGTCAGTTATACATACAATGAAGGATTTTGTAGAGATGATATACTTCCACTGCTTTAGTCGCTTAGATTTATGATGGAATTATAAAAAAACTTAATCGAAAGCCGCATATCTCGAAAACTACTTAACGGATCTTGTACAAACTAATTTTTGTATAAAGTATTTTTTAAGCCCCAACACCTCATTTTTTTTCATAAATATTTAAACTAGTGGGCCCGGAAAACGTTTCCCTGTCCTGGTTTTTTTTTATTAAAAACGCGATTGCACCGCCATCTACTGAGTCCAATTGTAAATCTAAACCATACCTCGATCCCACTCAAACACTAAAAAAATTCATCGAAACCTTGGTAACTGATTTCAGCGCTACCTACTGGTTCCAATTGTGGATCTAATTCTAAATCATCCCGGGACCAAAGACACACATAAAATTTCATTAAAATCGCTCAGGCCGTTTTTGAGTTTTGCCTGACTAAACAGCAATTGTTTTTTTTTTTAGAAAAAGAAGAACAAGTGAGCGCGCTTGTGCACTTTTATCGGCTATGGAACGAAATACATAATATTATCTCTCCTAATATTATATATTACCTTTAATAAAATTATTAAGGAACGTCACTATGATCTTTCAAGTTCTGTGTATAAGACAGGAAAGCCAAGCCATTAAGTTTATGGTACAAGGAGAAGCGGCGAGACGAGAGGAGAGGTGACAGGAGGATAGGAGAGGAGGCTGATTTATGGTTTTTTGATATTAGATTTTTGGAGTCGAGGAATAACAAAATACGCCATAAGAGACCACTTTTCAGTTTTTTTAATTGAAAATATCAATAATAATAACCCGTTATCTCTACTTAATAATACCCCGCAGGGCTTATTTATAGTGAAGACATTGTTTCAACCCTCAATTACTGGTATGGGGCCCATCCTTATCATTTAATTTTTTCGTTTTCATTGAACCATTGTGTAGCGGCATGTAGACTATACAAAACTGCCAAATTTTTCATAAAGACCACTTAACGAGGAAAATAATTGTAAAATAAAAAGTCAGACGAAGGATGGATATGACGATTTTATTGAGGTTTTCCAAAATGCCAAAATGGAACCCTATAATGAACATTATTGAGTGCATCATCAAAAGAATTTTTGTCTACCTATCTGTTCGTGAATCACTCGTATCTCTATTGAATGATCTTTTTAATGAAACTTTCTAGTAGTAAGTCTCCCCGCGAGATAATAAAATTTTCAAGCTACCACAGAAATGATATCTAGAATTTATTTCTGTGATAGCTACAATGTATTGAATTAAATCTACTGCTGACGTGATATAAATTTATACATGTTAAAATTATTTAAATATGCATTTTGTAATCGTTCCAATGGAATGCGCTGATATAGTTCGATACATATAACAATTTACAATACCTATTGCGTTAATTGCTCGTATGTCGTTTTCTCACATAACATATAAATCTCATTTTATTTATCCCTGGCACAAATAAATTATTCTACAGGTACTTTAATAATAGTGCCGGACAGAGTTAGAGATTTCATACTTAATTATGTAAACTTTATTTTCTTATTTCACTTATTTCTACGTAGGATTGTCTGGACACGCAAACTCATTTTAGCGAGAAGCGTAGACTAGCCTGTAAGTTCTCTTTTACTGTGTACCATAGAGTTTATCTATGTTTCTTGGCTAAAATTAATTTAGGGCTATAGACGTGACAAGTACCAATTTCTCATTTATGCAATTACTTAGGGTGTTTAAGCTTTAAATAAGTTTCTGCTTTGTATATAAAAGTATGCTACGTGTAGATCTTAGCCGTTTAGATTAAAACAAAGTAATGTCGTACGCATTCTTCACGTATAGGTTTTAATAATCTCCACAGCAGCACTGCGTATTCTTATCCGCTTCTGGAAATTTCCTAAGTTGTTTAGTCTCAGGGGCGTAGTAGCCACGCGACACCGAGCTCATTGTTTGATTCTAATAGCGGCGCAGTCACACCGTTCGATGAAATTGGATAAAGCCTGGGAACTGACTGCGGAATTCAGCGAACGAATGTGTCCACCGCGACGAGGGCTGTTTGCATAGCTCGCTTTATTGGCTGTAACGTAGCTCGATAACGGCCGCGGCCGCCGCACCCGGCCTCACACAATACGTTTCCATCTCATGTAGTAATTATATCATCGAATAATGCAAGAAACCATAGGAAAGCTTTGCTCATCGTTGTTCATGATAATAATAATGATGTCTGGGCTAGCACGAACACCTGCGGTAAATACTTTATGATAGTATTGTTTTCGAAATAAAATCAATCGTCACTGGTTTTGTCGATAGGCCGACCATCTTTTCACATCGCGGTCGACCCGCATTCACTCATGTCGTTAACCAATTGTAGTCTCCATTAGTCTTTTTTTATTTCATACCCAGCGAAGCCTATAAAATAATGTCTTTGTTCACATCCAAGGTTTTCCTATACCAAATTTATCGACAACAATAATGGCACCATATAATTTTACCCCTACACTCAAGCGACGCGCTGACTTATTTCTACTTCCAGTGATGATGATACTTCATCCATTCATAAACACATCGTCTTTGGAATGTATAGGTCCTAACTGCACTCTCTGTTGTGCAAATGAATACTTTAAATCTATCCATATAAGACACATAATGGCTTGAAGGTACATAAACCAAGTGCTGGTGCCACGGCCGACCCCGCCGATTGAGTTAAGTAAACATCGAGTATTATCTGTCAACGGACATGCATGGCTTCCATGTATGAGTGTATGTCTATACGAAACAATCAACTTATTCATAAAAGTAAGTGACCGAATACAGTGAGATCGCCTATAAAAGTGATATACACAAAATTACGTATGTACTTTGTCATTTTTTAATCTATTAGGTCAACTAGTGTCTATTGCAATGATAAACTAATAAGTTGCGAAAGTATTACTAAATATAACGATTTCAGTCATTTATAACTCTTGTTCATACGGAAAGAATTGTTTCAACTGGAAGACCTCTTTTCAATTTCCTGTTATGGGACTTTCTCGCACTTTTATGGCAGACATGAACAAGTATAGTAACGCTGTGCCCACGCTTACCCGACATTACAAATTGTAACATCTAATTTTTTGATTGAATTAAATTTCACATAAATGTGTCATGGACTACCTACGCACCGACCGCGAAGATGAAACTCGCCAAGTTTATGGTTATAATGATACCGAATGCGGATGTGGATGTGACGACAAGTATATCACTGACTGTCCTACTACCGTCCGTATTTTGTGTCTAATTCCTCTCCCACTGGCTTGCTAGTTCAATATGAACCTTTGTCACTATGTCGTTTCTATTTTATCTCACTAGCTATATATCCTTAAAACTATAATGTTGTATATTTAAAAACTCAGAAAGTAGAGTAATGCACATTTACTAGATGTAAATTGCATTTTACGATTTTTCATTTTGATTCTTTAGAATGTCGAAAACCATGACTTTCTCTTAACTCCAACTAACTTCTACATTTTATTTACTTCAACCTTTTTTTCAGTGCGTCCCATAGCGTTGCAATTAGATCCTAACGGAGCCCAGTATATTTTACAATCATCTTGGTATTTTATTGTATTCTATTATTTGAATTACATTAATTTATTTAGTGATAGGTTCAAGGTGAATTAACTTAGCCCTAACCCAATTGTAATAAAATTCAAGAAATTTATTCTAAAAAGTTTACTCCTTGTTTATTATAATAAGCCAAGCCAAGTTAACTGCTTAATACTTACTGACTGTTGCTTTGACCTGTTATTTTTTGGATCTTCAATCAGAACCTGCATTGACTATGAACAAGTGTATTGTTTATCACAAAGATAAATATGGAAAGTGCTTTAAAAAGTTTTTTCTTTGTCAACAGAGTTGGGAATTGCTAGTACTATCAAAATTAAAGTGGGATGTAGCAGGCGTGACGGCTCATGACTTTTTGCCGTTGCTGTTATCACGTCTACCTCTTCGTGGTCTTGTTAACACTGAAATGGTGCAGAGGCATGCGCAAACGTTCATCGCTCTAGCTGCAAGAGGTGAGTCTATAAAAGTAAAATATCTACTGATCAATACTGATAAAAGATTATCCAAATGCCTACTTAAAGTCTTGTTAGCCAGGTAGCATACTGCTGTTTAAATTGAATAATGTATGATCACTTATATTTCTAACTGCGGATATTGATTAACATCTTATAAATTACGTCACGTCAAGAAAATGTCGACGTATACTATGATCATTAGCTATATTAGTGCTGATTACAAGGATATTCTAGGTACTTACTTAGTGTTCTAAAATGTTTCTGATATATGTGTCTGTCTTCTGATGTTGTACTTTATGGTTCGATTTATTTCAAGCAAAGCCGCTATGACGTCATTTATCGTTTTTCCAGCTGTCCTTTATTTTGAAAATCTTCCCAACATACTTCCTTCAACCCTTGGTCACTCAAAAACAAAACTAATCGTATATATTACTTAGTCCTCTATGATAAGGAATTTATAATTTTTGGAAAACGATACCAAATCAAACGATAAAATATGTTTGGTCTTTTAATTAATTCGAGACATTGGTATGAGGCTGATCGAAAGTTAGCGCATACCAAGACAGCAGGAGATGAGAATAGGTTTGTTTACAGTGAGGGTAGTGAGGGGTGAGGCCGGGGGGGCCAGGCGGCGTGTGTGTGTCCTGGCCTGCGCCCGCGGCTGTGCAGCGGCGCCTCCCACGCCGCTCGCCCGAGCGCATTCCAGCACGCCTCGGGACTCCCCCTCCCTCCCGGTACCTCTCGACCCCCCGCAACCCTCATGGGATCATATGTTTTTGTGCAACGGTTTTTGTTGTTCGCCGCCGCTGTCGTGTTATTTTTTGTTCAAGAAGTTCACGCTTCACCTCTTTTATTTCACTCCTTCAGACAAAGGTTAATATTACTGAGGATTGCTATTACCTTGCATTGTGTATCATTTAAAAATTGTCCCAATTATCCCAATATCGTAAAAATCCAGAATCAGTTTCCATTGTTTTTATTGTGTGAGTAGAGCAGTACATTTGTAACACAAAAGCCTATCAATTTACTGCCGTTCTCTAAAGGGAGACTGAAACCTGGTCACTAATGCCGGAACCTAACTCAAAGCTGTTATGGCGGCATACTTTAGACCCAGGGTTGTAGTCATTCAGAAGGGCATATACTTACCCTACCATCTGGCTGTGGGTTATTTAATAAATATTAAATAGTCGGCAGACAAACATAAATTCAATTTTCAAAATTTTCAAATTATATTGTGTATCCCCAAATTAAGCAAGTTATGCTTTTGTTGTGGGTAGTAATACAACGGACTACTCTGGGACCGATTCAGATACCCAGACCACATAGTAAACAACGGCGAAAATCCGTTTCTGAAATTTACCATATCACGAATCGAACCTGGAGCCTCTGCATCGCAGACAGGTAAGCTGTCAAAGGCTTAGCCCACTCAACCACAGAGGCCGTCAACTTTATGCAATAGGTAGACAAATTATAGTCACAATGCATTATAAAGGCACTACACGTAGGTAAACGAGGGTCCCTCTCGAAGATTCATTGCATTTGACCGTATCGAGCGAGCCCGCATTATGCATCATTATTCGAATGACACAATTTACTCCCAGTCTGAAATTATAACTTACGGAGGTATCAAAATTATATAAGATAACGTCATTATTCAGATATTAGGTACTAAATTATTAGAAGGTTACTATGTACTAGGTTAATAAAACTGTAACTAAATTAACAAAGGTATAAAAATATGTACCAATAGACATCATTAAATTACTTAAATAAACCCCATATCATTATACCATATTATGTGAACAGGTAAAGTAGTGCCAATTAAGTTGTTTAAGTAGCCAGAGACCCATCCAGGCGAAGTTGTAGCACACAGAAGGGTGTCATTGCTTGTGTGTTGACTATTAAAAGGTGATGCCTGAAGATTGATTGTTGAATTTTTATGAATCTATGTAAGCACACCACGCGTACCTAGTTAGTGGTCCGCAGCTCGGCCTCGCGGGAGCATTAACCCCGCGAATAGACGACTAGCGCCACGACTGCCGACACCCGCACCTTCGCAGTTTATTATTACTACATGTACATCATTCAAGGGCAATACGACGATTATGTCAGCGCCAATGGGGTCTAGTACACAACTATGGTTGCGTGGTTTTCATTGTCTGATATTATAATTCCACATACATGACCTTTCTTACATATCTTATACACTATAAATCTTAAAGACGTTTAAATAAATTCGCGTAATTATTACCTACTCCAATAAATATATAATAACAATTCAAACAGCTTTATCGAAATTGTTTATCAGCCTTTGCACAAAATGAGTAATTATGATATGGCACAAATTAATCCACACAATGGTATCGACATCGTAACTTCCTTCCTATGACAGTTCGTATTTATAAAGCTTGAATCGGGATGTGTTGCAGGACTTATAAAGACTGTATCACAATTCACATCCGCTTCGTGTGTGTCCGATTCAGTACTCACCCAAGTTATGAATAGTGACTTTAATCAACGTCGATTAAGGGTCTCTAGCAATGTTCACTAATTCGGTTTGCTTTAATGATAAGGATAGATGGGAGATGACGTGGCTTTCTGTGGTAGTGTAGCGTTTCGTTGCAATAACACTTCGTCAGGACTCGGGTGTCATATAAAGTCCAGTCCTGGGTCGAGGCATGTCGGCGTGGCAAGGCCAGTCTCCGAAAGCATGCGCCGTTTGATTAACATCAGATTATGCAAATGCTTCGAGTGGAGCGGCCGCTTTCGTTGTTTCATCTCTCTTTTTATTCGTTCCTTCTACCCGCTCCCTTTATCTCGGGAATGCCGACATGCAAATTAAAAAAAGTGAAAATAAAGCTTTTAAACGAGCTGAAAGAGTGTTCGATATCTATACGTTGGCTCTTATAATGGGCTCTACTTAATGATGAAAAGAGGGCTGTTGGAAGCTTCACTCGCATTGTCTGCCTCTCGCATTTATGATTTCATGGAGGATTTTATTGCTAGCGCTGGTAATGTCGTGGGAACCAAATTATTTATTTCCGAATAGATGAATATATTTTTTATATTCTTTCGATATAACGAATTGTCCTTACAACCAATCATTACGTTATTAATATTTGGGATATCGTATAAAACTGTAATATTTGTTCTGGCATCTCAATTAACTTTAATGTTTTAACTTATGAATATTATAGTTGTGATTAAATCGGTATAATGATGACGTGTTGTGCCGTGTGCTGAAGTAAGTAAGCCCGTGAGAAAATGATCACAACGAGTTGTTGTGTCGGGTGCGCCGCGCTCCGCGCAGGCCACAGGCTGTGCGGCTGTGGAATGCGGCCGCGAGGGCGGGTGCCGGCTCCTTTGAGGCTTACCTCCCCGGATCGGAGGAGACTGACAGCCTGTGAGAGGGAGAGGGGAACATTTCTTTCACCGGATGCATCTCACTGCTCAACTGAAGACGTGCGCTGCTCGTCGCGCACCGCTTATTATCAATACCATCTACTATATAGAAAAACGACTACAATGTAAAACTATGAACAGTTTCACACCGCTCCCTAATTATTTATAACGATAATGACACTTTTAGTTCGTTTTCATAAACCGTTAAGTAAACAGTTTGCAACTGCTCCAATATGACCCGGTTCCGATTGATATGGCTCGGCGAAACGCTTGTTTAGTTTTTCCAATGTATACAGATTACTGTAGGGCTATTGTGGTGGTGCAACACCCAACGTCTTTATACTCAAATATTTTCTTAAAACGTGTGGCAGTTTCACTAACGGTGATGTTCTTTTGTTACAGATTATGAGTTCACGCTGTACCCCGCGAGTACTCTGGCATCTTGCAGCATTGCTGCCGCGCTTCGGGGCTTGGGCTTAGATGGGCATTTACCACGGCTGCACGAACTTACCCGAATAGACTTAGTGGGTATATTTTTGGTATTTTTTGAAGTACAGTAGTCCATCAACACCCACCTGATAGACAGTGGTTACTGTTGTAGACATAGACGTTTGAAACAGCAGATGTGTTAGTTGCCAACGCGCTGCCGGCTTATACATATTTAACTTTTATTCTAATATTTTTGAAGTTCCGTGGCTCAATTGGCAAATTCCTTATAAAATCAGTATGGATGTGGGTGGTGTGGCAAATGACAAGAGTTAGATGTGTCCTACCTTTACGGAAACTTTCGTGGTGCGTGGATTGACAAATAATGCGGCAACTTTTATACACTAAAACCGTGTAATAAAACGGAACTAGTGTTGTAACACGAGTGTTTTGTTTGTTACAGGACTGCCTTCAAACGTGTCTTGAGCAAATAGAGGAGATGGTGCAGAATATGATCGAGGAGCGCAGCGGCAGTGTCCCAAACGGGCAGGCGCGGGAGGCGGCGGGGTGGACGCCGCCCCCGACGCACGACAAGGCGCAGAATAACGCCTCCACACCCACCGACGTCCGGGACGTGCACTTCTGACCGCCAACTTCCACCAGAGGGTTTAGAATAGTCACTTTTGCAGATTCGTATTACGAACATGACAGGTGTCAAAATAACGTGGAAATATGTCACATCTTACATATATGTCAACTTCATAATGTGATTCTTAAAAAATGACAATTTTAAACCCACAACAGGAATCTCCGCGCTAAATGCCCCGGACCGCCGCTTTAGTTACGGTGCATTAGTACGAAATTACTTTAAACTACTCAACGTTGGACTATGCAACCGTAATCGAGAACTGATAACAAGACTGAGAATAGAGTGTCTCTCGTAGTTAACTAACTGTACGTATAAAGTAAACTAAGCGCAAGTTGTGAATACGTTTATAAATAAGTGTAAGCCCTGCGTGCTACTTGTAATTTGCCTCTAGTCTAAATATTCGCTATTTGATAACAATTATACCGTAAGGGAGAGTCGTTCTTCAACAAATTCTTCAGTTTTAGTTGAATGGTTCTTGAAATTACAATCTACCTCTTAACAATCTAAGACTTTAGTTTTGATTTCTTTCGGCAATACCCAAAAACTGTTTGCCAAGCTGTTATACATAGTTCACATGGGACCAAAGTTAGCTTTCACGTTTTTCTTTTGTCATTTATTACTTCAGAAAATATGTTAATTATTATGATTAGTTAATAAACAACTATATATATAATTGAATTTATATACAATAAATAGGCAACGATTATGACATTGTTTACATTAAGTATTTAATTGGATACATACGTGTATATTAAGGCGGACATAATTTAAATTTTCAGACCAGTAAATTACATCATAGAGAATAATTTCTGTTGGTGCATTTAAATTGTGAGAATAAATTCAGATTAATGTAGTTTCGGGGGAAGGCAATAAATTACGCTTGTACAATGTATAAACTAATATTACGTTCACATTTGCTTATATTTATATACTAAACATAATATACTACAGAGTCAGAGTTTATATATATTTAATCATTATCATCAGCACTGCTCTTCGATTTACCAACGAATAAGTGAGTAATAGGGCAAAGTTACGATATCAAAAGGCTGTAGATTTTTTGTTTTTAACAAGTCTCTTTGTTAACTTATATTTGTTCCTTATTAGAGAATGTACCAACACTTAGTTTCTTAATATTATGTGATAAGTGTTAATATTGATAAACTTTGTATGATAGTCACTTCCAGTCATAATGTGTTAATGGGCACTGTGAGAGACGTCTTCGGCTTCTTTTTATTATAAGAAAATTTAATCAAAATGTGATCAAGAATAATATGTTAAGTTAGCCTTTATCATTAGTTTTGTAAAATTATATAAATATCATCGTTCCTACATTTGCAACTTGTAAAGAATAGATAGATACACAACAATGCAATAGTCATGTTCCATAATTTGTACTTAATATTTTTACGCTCGCGTAATTAGTTTAAGAGATGGATAAACGTTCATAACTATCATTAAAATTGTGATATATTTTCTTCATATTATAATTAATACTATAAAGTTTATTTAAGTACGGGTGGTGTAGTAATAAATTACATAGTTATATTGTTTCGATAAAATATTAAGAGTATGTTATTTCGTTAGTTATAATTTTCGTTAGTTTATTTGTAGCCTGCTCAGTAGGGTTAAAAGAGTAAACAAGAAATCAGCCAAATGTCTTCCATAAATGAGTATATAAGGAAATCGAGGTATAAAATATGTAAATTAACGGTGAGCTTAACAGGATATATTCTTTTGTAATAATAGCTACACCATACAATTTTATAAACCGCCCGATATTCCTCTTTAAGATTGTATGTTAACAATTAGCGATCTGCTATATGTATAGATATTATAGACTAATGTGTAAATATTATATATAAATATGCTATAAGCATGTGGTGCCATAAGTAACACTACTATAAAAGTATTTATAGAATTATAAACAGTTATTAAAGAAATAAAAATTCTTTTCTTGACAGAATGTTTCCTACATGTGTCTGTCTATATTTATGTAATATTATGGAGAAATTATAATATTTTGCGACATATCTTAGGTGTCATACACACATTTTTATTTATGTTGAGCGTTATTTGCTTTCATCTTTTTCATTAGTGGGTATAGAAATCTGCCCGGTTAAACATATTTTCAAATTTATTATTAGTTTGTATATAAAATATGTGGGAAAACATACGCATTACGAAGTTAGTGTTATTTAAAGTTTATCTGGCTTTTGGACTGGCTTTTTGAATAAGTTTAGTTAATTTAGTATTTTTTATATTGACATTATATTATTGTTTAGAGTGAATAACAAATGAGGAAAAATGCAGTTTTCCTGTCTGTATACATTTAATAATATAGATAAGAGCTATGTAGTTACGGTTCAAATGTAATTTTGAAGACATCAAAAATTAAATCTAAATAACGACTTTCAAAGTTTCTCGTGTCTTTAATTATGTATGTGATTATAATATTTAAGTTGTAGATTGTATGTTCGTTAAGATGTTGAGATGTAAACATTTGAAAAAATGAAAAATTAAAAAACTATTAAAATACATTTTCGTCGTCTTATTAACCTAGTCCTTAAGTATAACTTACCTACTTAAAGTATACCGCCAGATATATATATTGGACATTTAAAGGCGGATAAAACGTCCATTAAGATAAAATTGTGGTATAAGTTTCTTGTATTACTCGATTAACACATTTTTAGGATTTCGATAACTTTTCTTTATTGAGGGGAAATCTAATTGAGGGCCATACCCCGCGCGAGGTCGAAGGTCGCGGCCGTGTGTGGGATTCGCCTGCACGGGGTGTGGCCCTCACAAATGAAGTGAGATTGTTAGCTGCAGTTAAGTTGTGAGCATATTGTAAGTCGCGACTGAGCGGTGTGGCTTACAACGTATTTGAATAAGGAAAGTCCATTAAAGTGTGGCTTATAAGTCGTAAGACGCGGACGTGACCTTGAGCGTTCGGACGCACCAAAGACGAGATTTTCTCTACATTGCTTTAGGAAGTCCGAACGCTCAAGGGCATATCCCTTGACTTGTCATGTGCACACTTCAATGGATTTCCCTTATCCAAATATGCACACACTTTTACGGTTCTTATGTGCAAATTGTTCGGACGCGTCACGTAATGTGTGGGCACCTTTAGGGAAACGGATTGTCCGAGCTGTGGACACGCTTACTCATTCATCTCCAGCCCGGACAGCAGGATTTCGATACCAAGACAAAAAACGAACCTTTCTCACGCCGCGCTGCGTGCCGGTCTGTGTGTCATAGCCTGTATAAGCTGGTTATCTCGGGAACTAAGAAGTATATAAAAGAAAACTTGCCATATATTTACAAGTCTTGTGTGTACACAATTTTAGCATTAAAACGAATTAACCATTTAGTTCAATATTCCTACAACTCGTTAAGTGCGATTTTATACAAAATAATGACATGTACCTTATATTATTAAACGGTAATAAATGACACAACAATGATCAATTAAAACAAATAAAGACATTTATTAAAACAGTTTAATTAAACAAATTTACAGATTTCCTGTACAGGGTTCATAACTGAATGTAATTCATTATTATTTATATACATTAAATCATACATAAAATAAAATTGAATATATATATAGCTTATTATACAGAATTAACACATAGTATTTATCATTTACAATTATTGCGTGAATGAAAAGGCACATTTCAGTCAATACACCGACTGCATAATAGGATTAAAAAATAAACAGAAAATATACCAAACAAAAATTGAGAAAATAATTAGATATCGATATCAGTCGGCTAAAAACTAAATAATTTCAAATTAAATAAAAAAAACGTGAATGGATAAAGAAGATATTCACAGCAATGAAATCCAAAATATGTTGGCTCAAATAAGTGGTAACCAAAGATTCGGTTCATTCGGGTTCCACTCTCAAATGGGTTTGGTCGGTCACAGCTGAGAGATCATACTGATCTGACAGCGGGAGCAAGAGCTGAAAATAAAGCTGTGTAAAAGAAGGACAAGCCAGCAACAGAGATGGATATGTAATTTTCATGTCCCGTAGGCGTAAAGGCTGATATGTTTAATAATATATACGAGTATATAAACATATTCTATACAGCTACTGACTGCAAATCAGAAGTAAGCCAGTGCTGACTTTATACTGGCTTCGTGTAAATTGTTTTGAAGTCAGTGCTAACTCCGATTAACTTCAATATTCCTTATAATGTGAAGTTAATTCGTTCTCCAAGTCAGTAGCTCGATCAATCTAAATTCAGCAGTCTTAGGCGGCGGGCAAGAACTCCAGTTTCCGCCCGCAGCTTTCTGCCATTGGGGTGAAAGCATGTGGATATTCAGCATGAGCTCATGTCACCTCTCACGTGGAGGGTGTCCTACTATGCTCCATCCACTGACTATTATCATCACTGGACAGGCTGCTATCATTTAATTTTTATGCTTATTTAATTAAAGCCATTTTAGTGCCTATCAGAGGCAAGGAGATGAGTGCGGCAGTCCCGATGAACTAAAAACTTTTGTTATTTAAGATTCCATTATTTCCAGAGACTTCCACAATTGGTGGTTCAAATTGACACAGAAATATGCTTGTCGTTTATATATAGCAGCTAGTTCAGTGCCAATAGTCAGTGACTCATCCCATGTATGTCACCATGACATGTTGAGGGTTTGATCCCTCGGCCATACGAGTTCTGCGGGCCACATTCTATCAAACTTCATGGTGATGGTAAAGGCAACGAACACCAGGAAAAACCAGGAGGTTTTAGTGGTCTGATCCGAGCCGATAAGTCACAACACTTCCCCATTGCGGTCCCCACGCGTGACGGGCAGCTCGTAAATGGATTTCACCTACTCAAAAATAACCCTGGGGCGAGTTTGGATTTCAACCAACTTAGTTTATAAAACCGCAAACAATTTAAACGAAAATAAGATTTAATATTAAATAAATTTGAATAAATACTTTATCCATTCATGTCTTGTTTTTAGGAATGCAATGTCGTCGTTCGTTCGGTCTCGTCTCCTTTTGCCAAAAATTAACGTTTTAAAACCAATATTAAATTATTGCAAACACCATAATTTTGTTTCGATGCATAACGTTTCGAAATTGATTTTATCTATATACTAATTTTCTCGGAATAATTATATTTTACGTCCCAAGAAAAAAGTTAAGTATTAAGAGAATAAAACTGAACGTTAAGATCAGTAACTACAATGAACAATTTTTCTAAGAATCAATGTGAAACATTTTATCTGGTACTTATATTATATGGTGAGGTGAAAATCTATTTAATTATTTATTCATAACTCTGGCAAAATAGTTCGACGTAAGTTTTGCAAGTTCATATAACAAAGCAAAATTTATACTAAAATGTTTTTCTTGAAACATTATTAAATAATGCTGTTTTTAATGGAGGTGGCTAAATTATAAATGCCCTATATTACAACAGCCTTAAACACAAATAAAGTAGATTTTTATGACTTAAAACAAATTTACATAAAATACATAGCGTTTTGGCTCTACTAATTAATGACACACATCAAGGACGGTGGTGGTTTCTTTATATGTATCTTGTTATTCAAAACGTTACATATGTACCACTTTCGGTGTGCTTTTGCCTCGGAGCCAATTCAGTAGAACCGTGGAAGTACTTTGTGAATCTCGAGCTGTAATTAACAAAAATTATGACATATGTAAGTCCGCGTGAACGAACTATTGAGTATACACTGTTTGCTACAACCCATTAATTTGTCGAAAAGTAGTAGAATAATCTAACATACTATAAAGAACTTGTGTATTTATTAAAAAATCTGAGATGGATAAATATGAACAAACAGAACTTTCAGCTAGATATAACGCTGAAAAATTTCTTCACGCTTCTTCTCTTTAAACTAGGTAAAATTTTTAATTGACCTAGTTTAAGGAGAAGAATATTATTTGAATTCTTCCAAATTAAGAATGATTGGAATACCGGTATTTTACCCTATTTTTACCTATCGTTTGCGATTGACATTCCTTCCAGGGGGCGTAGCTGCCGCGGTATCGGCCGTATCAATGATACGAGGCCCCGAAAGTGTGTAAGCAAAAATTCTTAAAACGTTATTCACAATCTTTAATAGATTACTAATATTTTTGAGAACGTATAATAACTTATATTCAATATATTGTTACGAGTGCGGGACTCAAATTAAAATGCCGTTGGAATCACTATAGAATTTATAAGAACTATACAAACACGTATAACACGGGTACAAATATAACTGGACACAACCAGTACAAACTGCACGATTGAATAACACGCGCAAAGTCCGTCACTATATAGCTTATCGAATGTACACATCTTGCTCGTATCGTAATCCTCGCTTGACTGCCTCACTCCTCCGTTCGGGCATTGTTTTATATTAAACTATACGATACAACAATCGATCGCGTGGACTGAATTTTCCAAGAAAACGTAATCTGCACACTTGCTGCCTTAAACGAGTACAATAAGAATAGGATGTTTTTCTTAATTACACATTTTAAACACAAAGTAAACAAAAGAATTCCAAATGCGGGAAAGGTAATAAACTGCAGATATGCATTCACTTTGTCGGCGTGTAACAATATAATTATTTGAATTCAATTCGAGCATTTTTTGTTTCCTTTATAAATAAAATTTTACCCTTCCCTTGAACCCCCCCAACACATTTTAATAGAGGGCCCGCCTAAGGCAAGCTACGCCACTGATTCCTTCACAGAAATTGATCCTTACAAGTTACACTATGATTTGGCATAATAATACAGAATGTGTTTATTATTTCCGAATCAGCCGATTCGATTCCCTGACAAGGGTAATTCACTTTACAAAAATCTACAAATATCACTTTAATACTCGAACTGTTTGCGCCCTCGCTAACGCTAAGATCATAGGAACTTATACTGTAGCTCTGAGAGAATTTAAAGTAATATATTAGGTGAGTGATTAGTGTGTTGTATATCTATAGTTTATGGGTACATGAATCGCTTATTTTGTGCTTTTATATACTTACATAGTGTGTGGTGGGCCTGTGCGAGTTGCTCGACGGCCTCCGAGGGTAAGTTGGCGACGTCGCTTTGCAGCAGCCGCAGCTCCATCTGCCTCTGCTCACTCTCCTGCCGCAGGCGCACGTCGCGACTGTGCCTAACGCCGCGGAGTTCTGACAGCCTACAATCATCGTCCATAATATAAATATGTAGGTGGGCTTGGATATTGGCTCGTACTTGCACTCGAAATAAAATTAAGCCTCTTCCTAGTAACATTTTGTTTTTTATTGCCAGACGAGAGTTTTTGGCGGGAACTGAAAGGAGACGTTGTGCTGTGCAGTTTTATTTTCTAAAAATGTGTATAATTACTCTAAAATGAACAATAGTTGCAGGATATTGATAGTTTTTGAGTAGAAATTATGTGTTTTTGTGAGAAATGTGAACTGTATAGTCAGATGTGATCTTTCGAGTTTTCACAAGAACTCCATTGAATGGCGTCGGTTGTAGCCTGCAATACAACTGCGCTACTATACGAAGACTTATTAATTAACATGTTTCCGACTGAAAGACTTTGATTCTATGGTCATGAATAAATTAATAATAAATAAATAAAAATATTGCCAGACACAGACAAACGGCAAAACACCTAATGGAAAGTGGTTACCGGTCGGC
Source organism: Dendrolimus pini (assembly GCA_949752895.1). Lineage (NCBI taxonomy): Eukaryota > Metazoa > Arthropoda > Insecta > Lepidoptera > Lasiocampidae > Dendrolimus > Dendrolimus pini. The sequence continues at coordinate 15,946,955 of OX457130.1, forward strand.
CGCGGAAGCCTGCTAATTCAGAACACTTTTCAATACTCTTTCTCATGAAGAATATTCTGAAAGTACACTTAGAGTCACCTGATCACAGGGATGAAAACAGTACTTTTCGTCTCTGGGAAAAGATTTTCTCTGCAGTCAAAAATATAAAAACTTTGTGAACAATAGATAATGCATGCGACTCATGTTCAAACTTTTCTTACAGTCACTGTTGAATCGCGGCATAAATTGTAATGGAAAGTATCAACAATTTTGTAACAACATATACTTATAAATAACTTTCACTAAATTATTATTTAATTTACATAGAGATAAATATTTACTATCATCAATGACAAAAAATACTGGCTGGTAAACACCGCCACAGACAAAAAATTACTTGGCGTTTCATATGTGAAGCAATAAATGAGTATATCAGATTTAGATATGGATCTAACGCCTGATTTCATAGAGACGTAGTTGTTTCTTTACCTAATCAGTTTTTATTTACTTTCCTTCTATTCGAAATGAAAAGCGGAATGTTAACCTCGGATGAAAGGCCTATTTGGTACTCTAACTATTAGCGCCCTCGCTAGGTTCGTGCGCCAAACCATCTCATGCCTAAATAGGTCACATTCACCTCTCATGTAACAATCTACTATTAAACACCTTAATAAACAGTAATCGATCAATACGCATCTCAACCCCACATTCAGATGAACACTGACCACTCTACTCATTCTATCAATCATTCATCGCTACTTTCTTTAGTTTATTTATATTTTCTTTGTTTCCCGCATCATCTCATCTTAATACATTCCTACAACCCTCTAGGAGAAAAAGAAACTAACACTCTAACTATTTACACTATGCCCATTTCTACAGCAGCAAGCATAAAAGTTTGAGAGGAAAGCGGGCAGCTAAAGTATTCACGCTACCCACTTCCCTTGTCACTTTCTTGCTTCAAAAATGAGCATAATGTAAACAGGACCAAAATTTTAACATGTCCTTGAGGTTGGTAAACAATATTGCGCAGAACACAATAAAAATGTTCACTATGTGGTACAGGACACGTATATCATGTCTTTCGCACTAGACATGGTCAGGCTGAACCATGGTATTAATTGGTAATACCTATAATCTCAATTATTGTCGTCGAGATATAGTTGTATACCATTGAGTAACCACACATGCATCTCAATTCAATGTTATACTGCTAGACTTTAGCCTCTCAACTTTAGTGGTAATGATGGTTTACTATCCATGCTTGTCCAAGAATTATTGGCTGGTTTCACACATCAGTAATCTAGATATGTAGGTAACCTAACGATATTTTCCTTCATTGTTAGAATGTGGTAACATGTGACAAAATCTATAACAGCTTTTTATTCATACAATAGGAGGACTGTGTGTATGACTGATAGCAAACTTAAAAAGGACCACTCAAGGGTCCTTTTGTTTAAGAGAGTGATGCAAATTGGAAATACTTAATGACTAGAAAATATTAAATTAAATCTTACTTGGCTTGTAATTTCGGCTTATCACCATCGGGATCGCTTATACTGCTATTACGAGATGTTTGTCCGCGGTGTGTGTCAACAAAGTGCTGTTCTCGCTCTACATTAAAACTCGGCAAATCGGATATCGTCTCTGAACTAGACTCAACTAAATCATCTAATCCAGAAGATTTAACTTTTGCTTTTAGGTCTTCGTTGGACCTCAAACTATCAGACAGTCGAAGCTGTAATGTATCTCTCTCTTCTAACAACTGAGTCAGTTCCATTGTGAGCTCCTCACAACGAACATCTCTTTGGTGCAACATGTACAATGCTAAATCCAATTCAGCTCTCGGAACTGCATCAAGTAGCTCTTTATTTAATAATTGGCCTGAATCATCACCTTCTCTATCACCCGGCTTTGTATCCGATGCAAACGACACATGCTTTTGAATCTTACTATTAGAAATCCTCAACATATTTTGCAAATTAGTTATTTCATCATTAAGAGAGACAATCTCAATTTCTTGACTCTCTAAAGCTGTTTGCATTTCTGCCGATTTCTTTGAATGGTCTTCTAAAGCTTGATTTAGTTCCACTATTTGGCGGCTTAAGTTGGTGCATTCAGTTATTTTCTCATTCAAAGCTTCGATTAAATTAGACTTTTCAGACTCTAACTCCTTTCGTATTTTATCACTGTGATTTTCGACTTCGTGTATTTTTAACCTCAAAATAGCTAATTCAGATTCCTTCTCGTAACTAATGTCTTCTACTTTTTTCTCATATTCCAGCAGTTGTTGTCGGACATTCTCGAACTCTTCATTTCTATGAGCAATTGCAATGCTGTATTCATGAGTCTTTTGGTATATTTCATTATTTTTTATTGTTAGTTGGGTGGTTAAATCTGAAATTCTAGCATCTGCCTCAATAATTTTGTTTTGTAATTCTGCATTCTGTTTTATTACTTCATCAGCGCTTGTTTTAGAAGCTACTAGATCATTTTGGGTATTAGTAAGCGCTTGATGACATGTATCCAACTCTTTCTGATTTTTTGATATAAGTTCTTGTAACATCTTTTCATATTCTTCTTGTTGTTCAAGTAGTTTATTGTCATGGGTCACTTTTTCATCTTCCATTTCTGATCGTAACATATCTATCTGCTGCATTAAGTCTCCACATCTATTTTGGAGATTTTGTACATGTTCCTCTTTATCTTGCAACTTGTTTTGCAAGGAACTGACCTGTTCCATCATTATAAGTTTATTAGTTTCTTCTTGGGTTGATGATTGAACATTATCTAGCAAATTTTCATATTTAGTTTCCGCTGCATTTATTTGCTGACGAAGTTCGTGTTCCATCTTTTGAAAATCAGCTTCTCTCTGGGCTACATGTTGTTTCCACAATTCTGCTATTTCTAAACCACGCTGGTCAACGGCTGTGGATAATGTTGAACGCAATTCGGCAAGATTCGAAAGTAATTGGTCGTTTTCTTTATTTAGATTTTCTATTTTAGTGTTGAGCTCACTTACGCGTTCTTCATAACTAAATGAACGTTTTACTATCTGTTCATTGGTTTCTTCTAAGTGCGATATTTTAGCAGTTGCGGCCTGAAGGTCGTTTTTTAATTTCTCACAATTTTCTGTTAATGAACTTAATTGAAGCAAAGCGTCGGAATTTAGCTCTTCAGAATTTTGATTTTCTTCATATAGAATTAACTTTTCTTTAGCTGCATTTAATTCAGATATCAATGATGATACTTTTGTTATGTTTTCAGTATGCGATACTTGTAAATTATTCAACTCTTTTTGTAAATCATAAGACTGTGTTTCCAATAACTTTTTCTCACTTTCTACTTCATCAAGCTTACGTTCAGTCTCAGTCTTAAGTTGATTATATTCCTGCTTTAGTTTAGTATATTGTTCTTCTACATTAGATAGCTTGTTACTTAATAAATCATTAGCTTGCAGAAGCTCGGCTTTTATTTGTTCTATATTTGAATTTAAGTTACTTTCTTGCAATTTTATATTTAAATTACTTATTTCATTTTTGTATTGTGATTGCTGTGCCTGTAGTTCTGTATTTTGAGCAGCTAATAAATCAATCATTGATTGTAATTCATCATTTTCTTTTTCCAGCTTAGATATTTCTATTTTGTAATGACTGTCATTTATATTTGGGCTACTATCTTGAGAAGTACGTTGAGGGGAATCTTGTGAACCTTTTTCCCATCGAACAGTCGAAAGCTTATCGTTAGCTTCTTTGAATTTAAATTTCCACAATTCAATTTCATTTTCTAATTTCTCTTTGATTTCCGTCAATCGATCATTAGCACTGTTAAAAACTTCATTCTGTTTTTTAATCGAATCTTTCTCACGTTTCTCTTTAGTAAGATCAGCAGTAACTTCAGATACTCGTTTTTCTAATTCCTGAATATTAAATTTCAATTCATCTTCAATTGTATTATCCAAGAAAGATGATTGAGATAGCTGTCTTGCTGTTTTCAGTTCATTTGTTAAAATGTCATTACTGGCCTTCAATTCTTTTAACTTCTTTAAAGCTTTTAGTAATTTAGATTTGTTTAAATCTAATTCTTGTCGAAGATCTTCATTTTCCCCTTTCAATCTATGAATTTGTTCATGCAAGTATGAATAATCCGATGAAACTTCTATGGTGTCTTCAGATTCACCTAGCCCCCAACCTTCATCAGAATTAAATGGATCCGCAATGTTTGGAACACTTTCATCGCTCTTGTAACATAAGTAAGACTTTTTAGGAACAATAGCTTCTTCTACTCCACTTTTAGAATCCATTTGATCTATGGTTTGTTTTTGAAGATTATCTGGTATTTTTTTATGGTTTATATTTGCTTCTACGATATCAACATCAGAAACAATCTGTGACTCAAGCACTGTTAGATCTAATTCCTTTGCATCGTCGTTTAATGCTTCAATAGTTGATGAAATTACCATTCCTTCCGTTTTTGGGATATTCATTTCAAAGGTCAACTTCTGTTTTTCCATCAACTCTTTCAACTGATCCTCTTTTTGTACAACAATTTTTTGGAGTTCATCATTCTTATATTGTAAGACACTTATTTCATTTACTAATCTTTCTATTTCTATTGCAGATTTATTTAATCTTGAATTTAATTCTAATATCTTGCTTTCGAAGTCCGATGTTAAAGTCACAATGTTCAATTGTTGAGTTTCTGTCTTATTATTCAAAGCGGAAAGCTCTTCATTTTTACTGTTTAAAATGGAATTTAAGTTGTTAATTTCGCTAACATACTGTTCTGTGTAATCAGGAGCAACAACCTTAGTATTTGAAGCTTTCATGTTTAATTCATAATTTATTCTATTCAGTTCTTCAATATTTACGGTAAGGTTGTGTATATTTAACTTATAGTCATGAACCTTTTGTTCTAATTGCGACACATGCTCAATCACTTTTTCATATTTTTCACTAAGTAATTTCTTTTCTTTGATAGAATTTTCAATTTGTGTGTTGAACTCAGATTCTAATTCCTCAATCTCGTGTTTCTTTTGTAATAACAGCACTTGATGATCATGAGAAATCTTTTTTAGTTGCGAATCCAACTCATGTAATTGTGATTGGTACTTAGATATTTCAGCTTCCACTGCGTCGGTCCTCCCTGCTTTATCAACTAATTTATTACAGTGCTCTTGTATATCATTCAGAGCTACTTTAAGTCTTTGATTTTCATCACTTACAACTAGAACTTTATTTTGTAACTCTTTATTCTCACTTTCTATTTCATAAAGTTGTTTTTCCACAACTCTATCATGATCCATAAGTACTGCTAATCGATTTATTAACTCATCTTCCTGTTGTGTATACTCTGCATAAGCTTTTTGTTTTTCTTGTAGATAATTGCCCAATTGGTCTGCCTTACGTTCGAGTGAAACCCTTCGATCCTCCATTGCCGAAATCGATTCTTCAAGACGACAAATACGATTCTTATACTTGCTCATTTCAGTTTCTAAATTCTCAATATACAAGTCTTGTTCTTGGAGTTTTGCCTCATATCCAAATTGTGTTTGCGTACGCAGTTGTTCTGAGTGTTCAAGTTTACTTTTTATATCTGTAAGTTCATTTTGTTTTTGATTAATTTCAGCCTCTAAACCAGTAACTTTCGTTACTACATTCATGTTATTTTTCTGTTCGATTTCCAATTCTGCTATTTTCTTATTTAATAATTCAAATTGTGTTTTAAGTAATGTGTTTTCTTCATGCGCAGAATGTAAATCGTTTCGTAGGCCATCAAGTGCCTTTGTCAATTTTGTAGCTTGCTCATATGAATCAGTTAGTTTCATTTGAAGTTCTTGAATATTGGCTTGCAGCTGATTTATATCTTGAGATTTTTGCTGATCCAGCGCAACTTTGTAAGATTGCAATCGATTTATTTCTTCCTCCGCATGTTTTAATTTTTCTTGTAATGCTGGTAGAGTTTCTACTTGGATCAATAATTGATCTAGTTGGGAATTTTTGTTTTCCAATAGTTTTTGTGTTTCATACAAAGAAGTTTCCAGTTCCGTGTACATAGAAGATTTCTTTTTGAAATTGACAGCTAATTTTTTAAATTTCTCCATGAGCTCTTTATTTTTATTTTCGGAATAGGTAATTTGTTCTGTTAACAAATCTTTTTCCTTTGTTATTCTATCTAAAATGTCCTTTGAGTCTCCTTTCTCTAATGTGGCTTTAATCTCTTCAATATGTTGAGTAAGATCTTGTAAATCTTTTTCTTTTTCCGTCAAATTATAACGTAATTTTTCATTCTCAATGGATTCCTTTCTAAGCTGTAGTTTTATTTCATGAATTTCTTCATCTCGCTCTTTTGTTTGTAATATAACAGCAGATAATTCTTCTTTATGTCTCTTATTCTCAACTTGCAACTCTTTGATATGACTTTGTTTTTCGCTAAATGTTTCTTGTAATTTCTTTAGTTCTATATCAAGTGTTGTTCGATTACTTTCTAACGTGCTCTTTAAAGTTAGCAAATGTGCTTTTTCATCTTCAAGTATCCTAAGCTTTTCTTCGTTTTCATTTAATTTCTTTTGATAAACTATTATTTGTTTATTTAGGGATTTTACAAGTTCAGCATTCTGATCTTTAGCCTTTTCTTCTTCGAGAAGTTCAATTGTAGATTTTAGTTTTTGTGATACGTCATTTAATTTTGTTATCTGGTTCACATATTCAGACAAATCTTTATCTTTTTGTTGTAAAGTATTACTGTAGTTCAATAACCTATCTTCATAGTCTTGTAGAAGTTTTTCCAACTCTGCTATTCGGGCATCTCTGACGTTTATAGTAGCAGAATATTCTTGGTGAATTTTCTGTATTTCTTGCTGTAGCACATCATGTGCGGTTTTATATTGCGCTAATTGCTGTTCAAATTCTTTATTACTTTTCAGGACATCCAAGTTCTCTTTTAATTGAATGTTTTCATCAACCAAACATTTTATTTTAGCTTCATATGAAGCAGTATTATGGAGTAAATTATTTTTCTTTTGCTCTTGTTCCTCTAAAGACAGTATCTTCATTTGGCAATCTGCAATTTCAGCTTCTCTTTCTTTAATAGTGTTCTTTAATTTAAGAATTTCTTTAGTCAACTGTTTAACTGATTTTGTTCTAGCAGGTGCGCCTCTGTCACCACCGGTTTTGTCTTCATTTTGTGTTTCTAAAGCACCACATTCTACTACTACTAGTTCTTCAGTTGGCTTGGCGATTTCAGTTGATTCTTTCAAAATTTCAATACGCTCCCGTTTTAAGTCTTCTATCTCTTGTTTAAGGTCATGATTTAACTGTTCCAATTCAACCTTTTCTTTATTAAACATGTCAATACAATTCTGTAGTGCAGTACAATGATTATTAAGCTCATTAATTTGCTGATGCAATGTTTCATTTTCTGAATTTAATTTACCCATCTTAATCATGACCTCCTGTCTTTCTTGTTCAAACAGTTTGATCTTGTTGTTTAGTTCTGCAGTCTGCTCAAGTAAGTTCTCTAAATTATGTTCACTTGTAGGAGACGAAGTTTCTGTTTGACGATCATCATTTTTATCTTCCCCAATTCCTTTATTATATTCCTCGAGTTCCAGCTTTTCTTGAGTTGTTAATGATTCTACAATTTCGATTGATTCTGCTGAACTAACTTTCTCTGCACTCAATTTCTCCAATTTATCTGTTAGTTCCATATTTTCCTGTATATAACTTTCTAGTTTGTGTATCAAGTCTTCTTTTTCCTGTTCTACTAGTTTAATATTACCATTGAGTTGTTCTTTATCTAATTTTAAATTTTCAATAACTAGTTCCAATTGTTTTCTTGATGCTGTAAGTTCATCAATTTGTTCTTCCAACTGTACAGACTTTATTTCTGAACAAACTTGGTCATTTTGAAGCTGAGTAATATCAGCTAGTTTATCCTCAATTTCTGTATATTTCACTTGTAGGTTATGTAATTCTGGAAGAATAAATAATTTCAAGTTTTAAATCAATTAAAACAAACAATACCAAAAAAACATTACATTACTCACTCACCTTGCACCAAATCAAACTTCTGAGTTTCTAATATACTTATAGACCGTAGTCTTGCTTCAGCCAAGTTTTCCATTTCTACCATCTTTTTATAAATATCGGAATCAGTCACTGCAAAAGAAAACGAATATTTCTTTGTAAAAAAAAGTATATATATGTCATTTTTACAAGAGTAAAATAGCCATATATAAAAGCTCTGGGCTTTACATGTGGCTACATTCATATATACTTGTGTAATATACTACTGGAATTTTCTATGAAATTACAAGCGGCTACCCGCACTTCACGCCTCTAGACTATAACACGATGCACAGTGGCGGCATTTCTATTTGACCCTTTTTTATATTTTGAACAATTTAAACAATATGTTTATAAATTAATGCCTATATGTCATTCTGATGTAGAAATTATACTATATCACTAGTTTCAACACAATATGTTCAGTAATTTTTGTATGAAAGAGTAACAAAGATCCATCCTGCCATGGAGCCATCCATGCTCATCAAACATTCTCATTTATAATATTAATAGGATATACATATGTGTTGTTAGTACTTTTACTCAATGAGATAATGATACTGTAAATTATAAGTTAGCATAAAACCAAGTGTAAAGTCATTAATCTCTAGATCGTCCATTGAAATTTACTAATTATGTGTGATAGTAACATGTGACAACAATGTCTCATGCAAACAAGGATCAAATTTTGTTAAAGACAATGGTCCTATTAGATGATAATTCTGATCCGTTTTCAGTAAGTACTGTTATAATAATTACCCAATATTGACACTGAAGGAAAAATATAGTGAGTTTATGTATCCAATTTAACATTGGGCACATAAGTAAATAGATTTCATAACACTTACATCTGCCACTGTCATAGTCAACTAAATGTAGCTGAAGATTCCCCTTTTCTTCCTCCAATTCTGCCACTTTTTGAGACAGTTGGTGTAATTCATCATTTAATCTAACAATTTCAGTGTTTGCATCTGATATTTTACTAAAACTGTCTATCGACTTTTGCATCTGCTTGAGTTTTATTTTGTTATTGGATTTGACCTTAATCATATTTTTATTTGCAGAATCAATGTCTTCATTGAGTTGAGCAATTTGCTCTCCTGCTTCCCTAAGTTTATCTTGCAATGATTTAATATCTTCTGATTTTGGTTCATTTGATCTATCTTCTTCTGTGTCATCAACATCTTTTTCATTTTCTTTGGTAGGTTTCGACATTACTAGATCTTCTATGGAGGTGGTAGAAACACCAATATCAATTTTGTTAATAAATGTCTCCTCTTTTTTAATATGTGCACATTGAAGATTTGAAATCAACTCATCTTTTTGAGAAATTACATATTCTTTATCCAAAATATCTTTATTTAAAGATTGTACTAGCATTTCTAACCTAGCAATTTCATTCTTCATTTGCTTTTTATCTGTTTCTTGAGGCAATGATTCTGATGATAATTGAGTCCATGGAGATTTCATTTTAGATGCTGTTCCTCTAGCTCCTTTTCTTGTAGGCATTGGACTTCCTTTTTTACTTGGTGATCCGCCACTAGGTTTTTGCTCAGTCATAGAAGAAAGTTTATTTTCAAGTTCTTTATTGGTCTGCCTAATTTGACAGTTCAACTGTTCCAAAAGTTCAATTTTCTTTGTTAATTCCACCATGCCAGCTATTTCTAAAGATCCTTTTTCTTCTTCGACATCTTCCTTTTCTTTTTGAGACAATGTTTCAATGTTAACTTGAGATAAAGTTTCTATTTTTTCATGTAAGTTCTTAATTTCATCATTTTTTAACTGTAAATCTTTAAGTATTTCTGAATGTGCTTCGCTTAATTCAATTTTTGATTTCTCTAAAGCAGAATTAGCTTCTTCTAAAAAGCAAATTTTTGTATCTTTAGCTTCTATATCTTTAAGCAGTCTTTGTTTTTCTTCTCTCCACTCAACTTCCATGTTTACAAAGTTTTCTTGCATTTTAGTCATCTGTTGTTTTGTGTCTTCCAATAAAGCTAAAGAATCTTTTTCTGAAACAAGTATATTACCAATTTAAACCAACTATATAACATATTTATCGTCACTATCTATTTCCTATTACATACCTATCTAATAGTAATATTTTGTCTTTATTTATTTTGCCTTGCATTTTCTGGGTGATAAAATATTTGTCTGAAGTTTACATTAAGTATCCAACAGTTGTGTTAATACTAACAAAACTCAACAAAACCATTTTGATATAGTTGAAATTAGACAACTTGCATGATGGGACAGAAATGATGCTGGCAGTGTTCAAAGTAGTTCCACTATGAAATTGCCCAAAAATAATTATACACAAATTAATAGTAAATAGTAATATACTAAGAATAAACCCTTACCTTTTTTACTTAGTGTATCAGACATTAATGTTGTAGCCATATTTTTTGCTTCAATAATTTGATCTTTTTCATTAATTTTTTCTTGTAAATCTAATATTGTTGTTTCCATTGCTTTCATTTTGACTTGCATTACACTTATGGCATTTTCTTTATCTTTAATAGTGTTTGTAAGCTGCCCCACTTCCAAATTATCTATGTTCTGTTCAGAAAAGAATTATATTATATACAACTGAAAACACATTTGTAAAAACGTCAAGAGTAAAATTGGCCATAAGAGTGAAAATAAGCTCTAATGATTTTATAAGTAACTAGCTGACTCGGCGAACTTCGTACCGCCTTATTCAAATAAATTAATAAAGAAACAAATTGAGAAAACATGGGAAAGGGCTCATAGAATTTGAAAAATATATAGCCTATAACCATCTACGATTAATTCCGCGTCGACTGGTTGTGGTTTCATGATGATCGGTCCAGTAGTTTTCGAATTTACCTCGGACAATATATATATATATATATATATATATATATATAGATAGCCATAAACCATCTAGGAAAAATTTCGCATCGAATGGTGGTAGTTTCATGTCGATACGATCAGTGGTTTAAGCGTGATTGAGCCTCAAACGAACACCATTTTCATTATATATATATATATAGATAGATATATAGATAGCCATAAACCATCTAGGAAAAATTTCGCATCGAATGGTGGTAGTTTCATGTCGATACGATCAGTGGTTTAAGCGTGATTGAGCCTCAAACGAACACCATTTTCATTATATATATATATATAGAAGATAGATATATAGATAGCCATAAACCATCTAGGAAAAATTTCGCATCGAATGGTGGTAGTTTCATGTCGATACGATCAGTGGTTTAAGCGTGATTGAGCCTCAAACGAACACCATTTTCATTATATATATATATAGATAGATATATAGATAGCCATAAACCATCTAGGAAAAATTTCGCATCGAATGGTGGTAGTTTCATGTCGATACGATCAGTGGTTTAAGCGTGATTGAGCCTCAAACGAACACCATTTTCATTATATATATATATATAGAAGATAGATATATAGATAGCCATAAACCATCTAGGAAAAATTTCGCATCGAATGGTGGTAGTTTCATGTCGATACGATCAGTGGTTTAAGCGTGATTGAGCCTCAAACGAACACTATTTTCATTATATATATATAGATAGAAGATAGATAGATAGAAGAAGACAAGTGAAACACTTACCAGTCTATGGTGCTTAAAGTGAGGTAAAAAAATAGTTATGACAGAATTATGATTTATGAAGATTATGTATGTTTAATTACACTAATTGATTTAATATCACTCTTTTTAGGACAGTTATTTAAAGCTAAAAAGATTGTTTAATCAAACATAAACGAAACAAATTTTTACATAGTAACAATCAGCAATTACACAGCGAAAAAGATAATAAAAATGAGTTGGCATATAAATCTTGTAAATCATATGTTGTTATTTACTTTTTTACAAAACTGTATTTCTATCTCTTCTACTTTTTTTAAACGTAAAAATTGCATTTTTTGTTCATATTTATTGCAAATAAATAATTTAGACTGCCGTTCTACCAAGACCTGGTTTTTTTTTGCAGGGGTGATTTTATTTAAATGTAAAGTACATTTTTAATTAAATGGAAATTTACATTAATTAATTTAAAATTACCAAGTGATATTATGGGGTGTAGCTCTATAGTGATAAAATAAATTAACTAAATTTTAATCATGTACATTTTGAGTTACCAGGTTACCAGGTTAATTCTAACAAGAATACTAAACAGATGTCCATTAGTTAACTGACTGTCAGCGTAAATTTGAAAATGTTTTTACTGTTATTTGTGATTACGATTGATGGTGGTTTTTTAATATTTTATTACAAAAAAAAAACATGATCAGATTGGGAAGTATGTAGTCATATATACAAACATGTGGTGGTGATTTTCAACATCTTCAAAATGCTTACTGTCTCATAACTGTGACTTGAATTTTACTTAGAATTTAGAACTGATGTAACCTAGTATCTCCGCGTCATCGACTTGACCTCACGTTCGATACACCCTGTAAATTTTAAAGCTCACCTTTTTAGTTTCCAATTTGGGTTCAATTTTAACTTCTTTTCTTGGTGTCAACGACTTTGCTGGTCTTTTACTTATTTCTTTATAATGCTTTATCCTTTCCATTAGCAACTCTTTCTGTTTTAGTGTGTTTGCTAGACTTTCACTAATGCCAGGTACTGTGACAAAAAATATATCAAAATTATAGTATATATTAAATTTAGCAAAAATTGTATAAATGCAAAAAAATATAAGTTACATATTTTTACATTTATTATATAAATGAATAAATGTTGCTAAATTATTAACTATGTTAAGGTATACATAAAGAAATTTATAGGTCCAAGGATGATTTCAGATAATTTAATTAAATGAATTGTTTGATGTAGGCAGTATGTATACCTATAATCTTGTAAATTAATATGGGTGAAGTGATAACGTTTTGCGAAATAGGTTCCCACTCTTCTATAAAGTCACTTTTAGCTCCCTGATGTTTTGTAAAGCAGGTTGCACCGATCTTATCTGTCTTTTTAAGACATTTCAGACATGCTCAGTTGGTTTGAAGTCAAGACTATGAACTGGCCAATCTAAACAAGAGATTGCAACTACCTGCATATACACTTCCACATTATCAGAACGGTGAACACAAGCATTGTCATCCACAAAAATGTAAACTCACAACGACTGCGCCGACATACGCGATTTTTAAATCGTTCCACTTGTTTGTGGGTGTTACAATCATAAATTCTAGTGGAACGAATAATGGAGAGTTGATATCAATAACGGCGTTGATTTGAAAATTGCCCCTTTTATAATCAATCAATCAACAGAGAGAATTAATGCTCTGTGTCAAGCACTATTTCGAACCACCTCTTGACATGGGTCATTTGAGCGCTTTGTGATGGAAAAGAATGACGTCATCAGTGACGTTTTCGCCACGACCATAACGACCGTGGTCGCTCGACAGTCGGTGGTCAATCGTGAAATGCCTAACGGAGCATTTGGGGCGTTGTGAGCTATTAACGCAACGCTCCCCGAATAACAAGCTGAATTACATTGTCAAATTAACGTATTTTTTTATCATAATATTCATTTAAAATAGAAAATAGTAGTAGTATATAAAATAATCTTAACTGCCCCTTTTTTTTGCAAAAGGGTTTATTATATTTTCAGAATACTAGCTGCAATAAAATAAATTACTGGAAATTTATAAGTTCTACTTAAAAATATTCCCACTTGATCTTTTGACCTAAGAATTTTATTGACTATGATTGTTTACATAGCAAAATTAAGTTATATATATATATATATATAGATTTCTGAACAAGGAAACTTACTATTTAAGGCATCTTGGACTGATAAAGTTGTAGATACATCAGTTGCTGCTGAGTAACCTGTCCTTTCACTCATGGTGGATGCCATTTCTGAAGCAGTGTCACCTTCATCTTCTTCTGTAAGGATTTTGTTTAAATTTATAATAAACAGGCTAAACCACCCTCTAAATATGTCTGTTACATGTATACTAATATTGGGCTGTTCTATATATTGATGTGGACGTCCTTCACAGGTGTTTTATAATCTTTTTGAATTTGAGTGATCTATTTATTGCTCATGTTTATCTTCTTTGTTTACGCCGCCTAAGACATAACCTTATCCTTTTGTTTGTATTTAATTCAAATTCATCCAAGCCATAAAGCTATTAATTGAGAATTCAATGTAATGTTTGATTGATTATCTTTTTGTACACAATCACAAAAAATTATTACTGTTTAATGTCTAAATAGCTTTTCATTATATTTTCAGTCTTTCATTTTGCAAATTGCAGAACACAAATTTGATTTTCAATATGTTTCTTATTATAAACCACATAATAAGAAAATATACATATAATAATAAGAAACATTAGGAGAGACTTTGAATCCCTCTGCATATTTTTTAGAACATTCATTCTGTGTACATCTGGAGAGAACTTCCCACCACGGTCATCCCATCGTGCTATTACATGGGGGTTTATAAGAAGAGCAATATAAAATTTCTTACAGGTTGGCAGCATCCCTGGTGTTGCAAGCGTCCATAGGCAATGGTAACCACTTTCCACAAGATGGACTGTTAATTTGCCTGCTTCGGGTAATAAAGAAAAAAGTGTGTTTGTTGTTAAGTGTCACATTTCTAGAAATATTTTATTTATTTCTTTCTCTTAATGCTTCATACTTACCGAAAGGTCTTCCTAAGAGTTCAGCAGCTGCTTTTCTATGTTCTTTGATGCGTTTGGAAACAAGGACAGCATTTTCTAAACATTTTTGTGCCCTCTCAAATTTAATAAGCCTTTCTGAAGATGATGAGATTTTCTACAGGTAAATAAAACATTATGATAGTTAAAGTAAATAATAGACATACTTTTGTTTAGAGCTATAACTAAGTTCTTTGTTTCTCCCATTGTTAGTTATTGCTTGTAATAAATACCTTATTTCTTTCATTAAAATTTTAATTGTATCTTACATTTTGTTACAATATTTGCCAATATATATTATTGTTATAATATATTATTTGCAGTTTCAGGGTCGGAATGTAGGGCCACTAAACTGATAAACCACAAATGTCTCCACTGAGCTGAGATGAGAATGTTGAAATGGATGTGTGGTATTACAAGAGTGACAAATGGATAAGGTGAGAAATGAGTACATAAGGGGATCTATGAAAGTTACACCAGACTGAAAAATTGAGAGGAAGAATATTAAGTTGGTATGAGCGTAAAATGAGGAGGAAGTCATGTGACAAAAAGAATGTTGAACTACAAGATAGATGGGTTACAAATGTAAAGGTACTCCAAAAAAAGATGGATGGTTTGAGTGAAGAATGATATGTGGTGTGACAGATGATGTATGTCAGAGTCGAGGAGTGTGGAAGGACAAGGTATAATGTGCCGATCCCAAATAATTAGGATATGGTGAAAGAAAAGAGAGGTTATTTGCAGTTTCAAGAAATCAAATTTATATAAATCTAGTATTTATATTTAAACCTCTCAGTCATGATTGTATAGTTTACTAATTTAAACTGAATAGCTAATAATGAAGATAAGCTTTAAAATAATAATTAAGAATAGTGTATCAATGTGATTTGAAATTAAGAAAAAATATTACCTATGTCATAAATTAACAGTTGAAAAATGATGCAGAATATTTATGAGATTTGTTGTTTCGATTGAACATTAACATTATAAGTTTTCACAACAATTAGTGTAAATACACTGTGCAAGATACACAGAATGTCTGTTCTCATTATGGAGGCACAAACTAGATGTAAACTAAAACTTTTGAATTATCCCTTAAACTTAAATCGAACACAAGATTGCAAATTAAATCAACAATTTAAAAGAAAATTATATAAATATATCTCTAGTTTTTTAACATTTCATCTTTGTACTTGAGCATAACAATAAGGCTTAGGCATATCAACTGTGCATTTCATCACCATCAGCATAACAGCAATTTGCAATGCTGTACATATTTTTTCATTTGTAATAAGTTAAGTGTTAAATTTTAAACAATGAACTAAAAGTAAAAGAAGCTAGAACGATTTATAAATAATTTAGTATGTTGTACGACTTATGATATTATTTTCTTCATGAGTTGTTGATATGTTATAACTGTCCTTGAGCAATGCTACGATATGGTGTCGAAATTGTGATGCAGTTATATACCTTTGTGTTCACATTTCCAGCAATACTTGAGGTATCGCTGCTTTCGGGTAATTTACTATCACCAACTTGCAATTGGCTCCTCTCAGGAGGAGAATCGATGTTTTTGTTGTCCGACATGGTTCACTCAATATAAACATTAATGACAAAATTTTATAACAACACAGAGGCACTGACTTGATGTATTTTTGGATTATAGCTTAAAGAGATAAATATAGAAAATGTAAACGAAAATTAAAATGTTAAAAGAAGTTAATTAGCCACCTCCACTGATCATCAAAACTTGCAATTATTATAAGATTTTATGACTTTAGCACTTAGCACTAGCAGACATATGTCATTTTAATAATTTAACACGTCAGCGAATCTGCTATAAGATATTCTATTGCAAAATATTCATTTCTGTATAATCGACTAAACTGTACTCTCAGCTGTCAGCACATCACTTATCTCAAAGTCGAATCTTGCATGCATTATATTGCATGCTTAAAAGCCTAGTTGCCAAGCCATAAATATTAAAAAAATGCATGCATTTGGAGTTTTTGGCGGGAACTCCGGGAACTGAAAGATGTGCTGTGCAGTTTCATTTTTCTAAAAATGTGTAATATTACTCTAAAATGAACAATAGTAGTAGGATATTGATAGTTTTTGAGTAGTAATTATGTGTTTTGTGAGAAATGTGAACTGTGTAGTCAAATGTGGCCTTTTGAGTTGTCACAAGAACTCCGTTGAAAGGCACTAGCTGATTAGTCTGTCTATTAAATCGTGAAAATAAATGATGGCGCTGCTGTCGTGCATGTAGCAACTCTTTATAGTGTGACAAAACGATTTTGATACTAATAGTTCGTTTAAGTAATATAATATGTATGAGGTAATAATAATATTAATTAATTACGGCCAGAAAGATCCGTCGTTATCAAGGTTAAGCAACGCTTGCCGTGGTTGGTCTGGGATGGGTGGCCTTAACATCTTGAGTTTCCTCCGTGCTTCGGAGAGCACGTTAAGCCATCGGCATCGCCATTTTTGACAATCGTTACGACCTGTAACGATTGTCAAAGTAACCTACCCGTAACTTACGGGTAGTCAGAGTCCCAGTAGTCAAAAATCTCTGACGTTTGGTCTAACCATTGAACATCGTATAGCCTCGTTCTGGGTTGTGGAGGTCAGAAGGCAGTCGCTTCGTGTAAGATACTGATGTTTGGCCGAATATGGTTAATAACTACAATAAATTAATTGTAGTTTAATAATAACAATAAATAATATAAAAGGAAAACTTTTCTGCAACTCAAACTAGATGAAAGCATTGACAACAGATGTTTTAGTTCCTCAAACATTAACGTCACGACTTAATAGACACACTGTTCAGCTGTGCTACACATAGGCTTAAGAAAATGAAGAAACTATATTGTAAACTAAGTTCTGGCTTAAAGGCCTAGCTGCCAAGCCATAAAATACGAAATGTGTAAAGCGAAGCCAGACCAAAATTAAATATTTTCAAAACTGTCAAAAGTATGTATTGTCATTGTCAAGTCAATATTAAAATTTGTTTCAAAAATCAAAATTAATCTGGTCTATGAAAAATTCTGAATTTCTGAAATAATTTTCCGAAGTTTTTCCTATAAATCGTGTTTTTATGTAACCTTTAGTCAATTGAATCAATGGCGACTTCTCGTTTACAGGTACAAGGTTCCTTTTCTCTAATAATTAAACAAATATTTCATTACATTGCAACTTTGTTACGACCTTAACACGCAATTCTTTCAGGCATCTTTACGTCATTTAAGTAAAAATTATAAGAAAAAAGGTAGATTTGAAATTGGTATAGCTTCAGAGCTACCTGCTGCTTACAAAAAGTTTTGGCATGAATGGAAAGTACTGAAGCCAGTTGCCGTGCATTTTATCCCGCAGGAGGGCAAATGGAAACGTGACGAGTTTACAGGAGAAACTTTACCCATACAAAACATACCAATACCTCTTAAATTCCCTAACGAAATACATGATGGAATTTGGGGAGGAGAAGCTGTTATTAAAGGTTATCTACTGTATTATATTCCTTGTATTTTTAAGTCTTATTCTCATAAAAAAATCTGTAATACAATTATATATTTTAAATATGCTAATTTTTATGATAATAAAAAAATACTTTTATTTTTATAGATTTTTACACTCAATGACTCACTTATTTGTTTTTCATGCTATTCCATATTGTTTTACTGGTATTAATAAAGCTCTTTAATTCCTGCATTAATTTTGTCATACTTGTAGGTTTTCAAAAACGTGATGAAAAGCGCCGCCGAGTACCCCACTATTGGGTGCCAGTGCTGAAGAGAACAGTTGTGAGGTCTGAAGTTCTAAATACCCATCTGTCTGTAACTGTCACAGACAGAACTATAAGGCTTATCAATGACCATTATGGATTTGATCACTATTTGCTCAAGACACCTGCCTGTGACTTAATATCAATGTTGGCATTGAAATTAAAAAAACAAATATTGACAGAACTTATGAATGGTTGTCCGAGATATGCTCATGATCCAGCAAAACAAAAAAGTATTTATGAAGAGTATAAGACCTACTTAACATCTGTGAGTATATTATAGCTTCATGTTTGACTTGACACAACTCACAATGTAATTTTTTTTTAAATGAGTAGAATGCATGTTTTGGAAATCTAAAAAAGGAGGAAAATTAACACTTGTATCCCGACATATCCAGCATTTAACTAAAAGACAATGTAGATGTTTTGTTTAATTCCAATTAGTATGAAATGTAATTTTCTTAAAAAATAAGTAAACTTAGTTAATCCTATAGGCTTAATAGGGGTGTGTTATCTTGAAAATTGAAATTTTAGTTGTTTAATGTCCATAACATAATTGTATCAAAACAACCTGGTATCTTTTAAAATATACTGTAGGTTGACAGAAAAAAATTATTTGTGACAATACAATTAATTACAATTATTCTTGAGGCTATAAAACTCTTTTTCTAAGATTTAAATTTTCAAGAGAACAATTTTGTTATAGCTGAAGCACAGCAGACAGACTGACAGCCCAACTGTGATGGAAAGTGGTTACCATCGCCTATGGACATACCAGAGGTGATGTCAATGGGCTGCTGGACCTGAAGGAGAAACTGGAACCTGGCCACTGATGCCAGAACCCAACGGTATACTCTAGAGCAGTGGTGGTAGCCATTCAGTCGACCAAATGCTCTACCACCTGGCTGTGGGTTGTTTTATCATCTATCATGACAGGCAAGATGCAGGAATCAGTATTCTTTTTTCGTTCCTGTATGGAGAGGTTATTGAAGCAAAGGCGATAAAAAAGAACAAGCATTTAAATGACATGTTATCATTTACCTTTTAAAATATTGTTATAGAAGTAATGTTAATGTGTCTTTGAGTTACTCTTCAAAAAATAAATAATACATTATTTGACTCATTTCACTTCAACCTACTTAGATGTCATAAGTAAGCACACTCTACAAAATGGCTATGACTGTAAATTTATAAAAGGTTTCTCAATTGATTTGACTGTGCTCTCCCCTACTTTGATCTGTTAGAAGTGTTGCTGGAAGATTATACTATGTATCAATTATTTTCTTTTAGTACACAGCTGAAGAAATTGAATGGTATGGCCTATCATGGTATGAAGCTCTTAGTAAAATTGCCAAACAAAAGGAAGCAGCTAATAAACCAGTACCATTGAAAAATATGTATAGAAAAGCTCTTGTTGAGAAATTAAAGGCAGTAGAAATTGAGGAGAGCACCAAAGGCAATGATGAATTAGAGTGAGTAGTTTTGTATAAATTTCTTTGCAGTTGGGGATAGTTTTAGGGTGGCCACCAAAAGAACGCTTACATATCTGTAACCTGTAAAGTATGTTTTCTCTTCTTATATAATACATTTAATTTTTTTTAACAAAAACAACAGATTCCACACTAAAAAGCATAAAATATATATCTAAGTTAATTTTTTTTTTGTTTTTAGTTTAAAACCACTTAAGGTTTTGTTTTTGTTAAAAAAAAATATATTTATTACTTTATAGTTGCACAGATACTTCAATCGCATCAGAAATAATATATTTACCACACATTACATAGGTACTGTAAGCAGAAATTGTACAACTGACATGCATATACAAAGTTATCTAATCTTCGGTGTATATGCTCTTCAACAAGGGTTGCTCACAATTTCCTTGCGATGCACAAATCAGATACTGACCTATTGACTATGTGAACATCTTCTTTCTTTTACATAACAAGAGTTTACAATCTAATCATGTCAACCTTGTGAATCTGGGACATGCATCTCTATATTATGTTTATAATCAGTTAATAAATGTAAAAAAATATTTTATTTTCCAGAAAAACAACATCCTGGTTATCGAATATAAACCCATTTGCCAAAAAAGATGAAGCTTAGAAACTGTTTTAGTGATTTGAATTAATAAACTATAAATTGTTTTGTCCTAGGCAATATGAGAAGTTTGAAGTAGCCTTAGTTCTTTGTTCATTAAAGAAAATTATATCATTATTTTTCATTTTGTACTATTCAACTATTTTAAATGTCATAAATATTCAAAATAATTCTGATATGGAATATACCAAAACTCTTGACATATCAACCTAATGTGACCAATGTAAAGTGTCAATCTTACATATTTGTTTTCTATGTATATTTTGTCATGCATATGACTGTACAAGCTGACTTCAAATTCTTGTGGGGTTCCCGGAACACAAAATACTGCAGCATTCAAAGAAGAATGTAAGCTATTAGTGAAAACTGTCTGAATAAGTTAATTTTTATGTATCTGAACAACTACAAACTACACCCAGATAAATTCCCGCCTGACTCTCGGGATTTGTGAGAAGTAGGATCGAAATTGGCCAAGTACTTTCTATCGGTTCTCCATCGTTTGTTTATTCCAGTTGTTTTTTTTTAATAGTTTTAATGTACAGACACATCATTTTAAGAGTTTTATAATATACATAGATTACAGAGCTTTGTTGTTGCAGTTTCACAAACTAATCATTCAACACCCAGAGACTTATTCTGGATTACTTTCAAAATTAACTTGAATTCTTTAAGTCACTTAATAATGTATCCATCGATTTAGAAGAAATCTTGTATATCTGAAGAAACATTTTAGAATTAAGTCGTTCAGTTCAATAAAATTCCTCCATGGCTGGCTTACATTGACGAAACCTAACATCTTATAGTTAGCTGCTATATTCTAGTAATAAAAAAATCTATAAGTGTGAAAAGAAGTTTGTTCTATTTTAATGTCTTTATGGCCCTGGACTAAACTAGTTTTCATAGTCAATTTGGAATTTCAGTACTATAAAAACTAGGATAAGAACAATTTAATTTTTAACAAAACTACGTTTTAACGGTAATTTATTTGATTTTGGTTAAATTATTTATATATTTAGTAATAAATTACCGCGCTAGGAACCGTTAAAACGTAGTTTTATTTTGTATACAAGTCGCGAAACTTATGAAAAAATTTTTTTTTTTTAACAAAAAATGAAGCGAATATAGGCTTGAAGTATGTGAACAAGGTAATAATAAAAATCTAACAAGTAATAAAACCAATATACCTTTAAAATATATTTTAAACATCTAATACACTACATACAATGTAATATTAAGAAGAAGCAAGTTAAAGTGAATGAAATTCTAACATAATAATACACATATAATATAAATCTTGGTGAATTTTGATCTACTAATATCACTGCAGAGTAAAAGGAAATTTAAACTTAATAAATGAATTATGAAGCATGTAAGAACAATGAATATTTTCTTTTGATAAAAAAGAATTATCACACATTTCGGCATTAAAAAAAAGTCGATATATTCAAATTTAGTAATAAATATTATTGTTTTCCATATAATTAAAATGGCAATATTGATCCAAAGACAATAAACATAGTCGAGAGTTATAGTAACGTGGGGGTACATATACTCTTGTGTACTATTTGAGGACCATTGTCCCAAATATTCCATTTGAGTGCACAGTTATGTGGATTGAGTAGAACCCCATAAACTTGGGTATCGCAAATAAGAGATAATAATGAGTTAATTCCTATTAACATCTCTCATTCACTCAATAACTCATTTGCTCACTGGCTCAAACGACTCACTTCAGATCAGTTGTTGCCCTTAAATTTCAACTGTAATCCTACAGATTTTTTTATGTATGAACTCTATTAAGAATAGCAAAAACTACTTAATACATTAGATACAAAGGTAAATAGGCGTTTATTTCGCAAAATCTGAGAACGAAATTTAAATTGTTGTGTTTATACACTTAAGAAACAACTTTTATGCTAACTGCACAGTATAATGCAGTTTAGTTTTTAATTTCTTACATCATTTTATGATACATATCAAATATCAATATAATTAAAAAAAAACTAATCTGTTATAAATTGTTGTGATAATTGTACATAGTAGTAGTATTTACATATAATTGTTTTAATATTATTACTGTGACAATATCATAATTGTTAATATTGTTTTAAATTGACGACATAAACGCTATTGTACCGTGCCCGTAGTATAGTCGAAACAAGTGGGGGCATTCCTACCACTGTTGCCAACTTAGTAACCTTCCCATAGATATTATTATTGTTAGATTATATATTTGTATATAACATAACTATTTTCTAAAATTATCACTTATGGTGTTATATACACCTATATAGAGTTTGATCCTGTTAAAGTGAGGTTTTAAAACTTTGAATTGGCACATTAAGCTGTCAGTTTTTTTTTTAAATTAAGTACTTGACATCATCTTTCTCATTTGTTCGTTGTCCTCTGCTCTCTGCTTCACTAATCGCGTAAATACATTTGTTATATCCTTGATATTGCTATTGAATATTACAAAAACTAGACCACTACCGCGATCCAAGATTATCTACAGATCCTAGTTCGGACTTTGTGAGCATTTTAGGAGAGTCCCGAACATTCCATGTCTGATCTAGCGAAAAAGTCACCAGATTAACCGAGTCTGATCTAGCGAGAATGTCGCTAGGCTGGCAACAATATCCAGGTGTTTTTTGTCACTTATTTTTTGGGGGCACGCTAATACTTGAAAGTTGTAAATTTATAATATTTGTTTGTAGCCTACGAATAAATAATAAGTTTATTTATTCGTAGTTTGTAGCTCCACTCCAAAAAACCTATTAAAAAAAGGGTGTGTGTGTACTTATGTACACGCGTTAGAAGTTATACTTCTTTGGCGTATCAAGATAAAAATCTTTTCAAAAATTTTATCTTTTGCCTTATTCTACGTTTGTAGAAAAAACGAGACTAACAATAGAAAAACTAAAATGTTGACTATAGCTAACTTCAAGGTGTCGGTTGACTATAGCTAACTTCAGGGTGTCGGTTTTTGGTGCCAGTGTGCCCGCGCATCGTATAAGTATAACTTCAAAACTAAAATGTTGACTATAGCTAACTTCAGGGTGTCGGTTGACTATAGCTAACTTCATGGTGTAGGTTTTTCGTGTGACGGTGTGCGCGCGCATCGTAAAAATTTACTCTCATCATTTTTCCCTAACGCGCCTAAAGAAGTATAATTTCAAAAATTCATTTCTTTTCGTAAACGTCACCAAAATTGTTTTTTTTTTAATTTTTCAGTTTTTATGTCAACTTTTCGATATTTCCAAATTTCCTTTAAGAGCATTGCGTGCCCCCACAAAAAAAGCCCTGACCATATCTATCCATATTGTTTTAAGTTATAGTGCACTCTATAGGCTCGTGATTTGGCAATCGGTCGGCGAGCATCGCGGCAACTGCTCGCGCCAAATACGTCATCGTGCCGAAGCTGCCCGAGGGCGCGCTGTCGTACAGGTGCTGGCACACGCCGGCCGCGCCGCCGCACACCAACGGGCCATCCACTGTCGTCGCCTTCGCGCAACACAGCGTCGCGTCGCCGTCGCAATGAATCTGTTCATCGATTTCATTTCATTGTAACGACAAATCTAATTGTGCATCGAACAACATTGTTCGCAGATTAGAACGATCATCTTATCGAGGGGATTCGTAAGACACCTGTATAAACTAACAAAATGGTGTTATCAGACCATAAATCTCGGTCTACTGTGAAAAGCGTGTAGTCTGGTCGAGAAGTTTATTTTCTGCGAATAATAGTTACCAGCCTCTTAAAAATATGGTTGATGGCTCATTCGATCCGAAATAGCATCTAGAAAAAGTAGTTTTTTTGGATTTTTTCTAACAATAAATATTACAATTGTTATTAACAAAAAGTGAAAAAAAAAATAGCCGTTCAGCTTATTGGGAAAATCTCAAAAAGTATGAGAGATATCTAAAATATTATAAGTTTCTAAAAGAGCAGGAAATTTTAGTAAAAAACTTCTCGACTCCCGAAATCGTAGCACCAATATTTATAATTTTTATCTAACGTTGAAAATCGGGTTCAGTTCGGCAGTTTCGACATGCGCGCGCCGCTACTGTAATGAACACAAGTTTTAAATAAATTTATTTGCATATAAATATTAATTTAATAATTTGAAAAAATTCAGGTATTATCGTAAAACTTCAAAGAAAATTATCCCGCGAGAGTAAAAGTTTTATCATCATTATTTATAAATTTATTGAATTGTTAATTAACCATTTTTTCGTGGGTCAAGTTTGTAAATATTTTGTTCATTTAAAAATTAATAATTAATGAAATAAACAAATTTCTAAAAATTTTCTCACGCAATCTTGTCGAGTAAGTTGATAAGAAGGGCTCCACGAGAGGAAAAATGTATTGAAAATTTTTGACAACTTTTATATTGCCTTTTATAACAACAGATACCCACGAAAAAATGGTTAAAATAACAATTCAATAAATTTATAATGATGATAAAACTTTTACTCTCGCGGGATCATTTTCTTTGAAGTTTTAAGATAATACCTGAATTTTTGCAAATTTTTAAATTAATATTTAATTGCAATTTTTTTTCAATTTTTTATTTAAAACTTGCGTTCATTAGTAGCGGCGCGCCCATGTCGAAACTGCCGCGCGGAACCCGATTTTCAACGATAGATAAAAATTATAAATATTGGTGCTACGATTTCGGGAGTCGAGAAGTTTTTTACTAAAATTTCCTTATAATATTTTAGATATCTCTCATACTTTTTGAGATTTTGTCAAAAAGCTGAACGGCTACTTTTTTCACTTTTTTATTAATAACAATTGTAATATTTATTGGGAGAAAAAATCCAAAAAACTACTTTTTCTAGATGCTATTCCGGATCGAATGAGCCATCAACCATATTTTTAAGAGACTGGTAACTATTATTCACAGAAAATAAACTTCTCGACTAGACTACGTGAGATGCTTGACTCAATACTAGGAATATTTATAAAAATAGTTATATTGATATTATGTAGATATTATAATATGTAGTAAAACGCACCCCACACTTTTCAAAATAACACTGTAGAACAACCTCTTTATATATACTTATATTTTCCATTTTTTTAGTTCGTGTTTTTTTTAACTATACTCTCTATCACTAAACTTCTCCTCAAGTCGTATTCCTTATGACTAAACTATAAACTTATGGAACTAGATTATGATCCTAGTATACGAATATATTAGCGTTATAATTAGGTAAAACAGGAGTGACTTGGAATTATAAAAACAATTTTAGAGATTAAGAGTTAATTATAAAAGTAAGGAGTCATGATCAGTAAGTGCCAGAAACATTACTTGATCGATAAAGGAATGGAGCATTAAATTATTTACCTGATCTTCGAGAAATATCTGATTGGCTTTGTGCACCAGATGTTCTACCCAGATGGCGCCACCCAAATGGTTGATCGCCTTGTATTCTACTACTAGCGTAAGCACCATCAGGGCTTCAACCACCAACTGCCTGTATTCCGGTTGGGGAATCGAGTTCAGTACAGTTTCAACAGCTAACGCGAACTTCAACTCGCCCGAGGTCATCTCTTGGGTCAAGTTTGGTTGGAGTACTTTGCCCTGGATCGTAAGCCCTTGGCACTGAAAGGGCAGATAAGTCTCATAGACACTAAATAGCTCACACACTTAAGAGTTCTACATCACCGCGAAAATAATGCTGGGCTTTTAACATCCAACGCCTTAGGAACTTATTATTACATTTATTGAAGTTGAGATTATAATGTTGCTATATTATTTTAGGCCACTAAAAAAAATCACTTCTAACGGACGTTAGCAATTACAACCTTAATTTTGATTGAACTCACTTTATTACAAACTAAATATATTTTTTTTTAAGATTTTTTTTTTTTCAATCAAGGGTTTAAAAAATCTATTCTTTTATCCATCTACACGTATTGAAAAATGTACTAGAGGTAGGTTATGGTCTAAAATCAATTAAGTCAAGTGTCGCTCTCGAGGAGATCAATTTTAAATTTAAATATAATTATAAATAAAAAAATTTATTTGAACCGAATGTAGGCCGGTCAGCCGCTTTTTGCGTCTGTTTGTCTGCGCTAATTCTCTCTCTTTTCTTCTTCTCTATTTTCACCATCAGTTAGATAATAATTTTTCAGGGAAGGTTTATATTGTTTTTATGTAAATAGAAAAAAAAAAAAAAAATTGTGACGGAATCGCCGAAGTGCGCCTGATAAAAACTGTGTGAAAATTTGCTGTATAAATAAATACAAGGGTTAAGATAGTAATATAATGAAATTAACCTTTTCTAAAACGCTCCAAACGCGAGGATAGAAGTCGTGCGGCACGCGATTCAGCGCACCGTCCAGCCGGCGTCTGCGCAGCCACTGCCCTTGGCGGTCGGGCTCTGTTATTGGCGCTGTAATAGGAATCTCTTTTTACAAACTTTTATTTAACTTGCAATGGATGTACCTATGTATTGTTACGAGTTACGGGACTCAAATTAAAATGCCGTTGGAATTACTATCGAATTTGTTAGAACTATACAAACACGTATAACACAGATACAAATATAACTGGACGAAACCAGTACAAACGTGATCCACGATTCAATAACACGCGCAAAGTCCTATATAGCTTATCGAATGTATACACGTCTTGCTCGTATCGTAATCGTCGCTTGACTGCTTGACTTCTCCTTTCAGGCATTCCTTTTATCCTGTACAAATAAAATATGTCTTGACAAAATACTCGACCGCATAACAATAATTTCCAAAAATCACACCTGGCCAATGCCTACCATAAAGAATACACAATAGGCTGTTTTTATAATTACAAATTTTAAATACAAAGTAAATAAAAGAAGTCCAAATGCCAAAAAGATAATAAACTTCAGGTGTGAATTATTATTTGTCGGTCGTAACAGTATGTATGTATGTAAGTTCGGGTGGAATCTTGCAAGTTAAATTTGACCAACTTTCCGGTTTCCGATTGAGCTGAAATTTTGCAAGCATGTGTATATCGTGACAATACAATAATATGGTACCATGGAGTTGATCTGATGATGCAGTCGGAAGGTGGCCACAGGAACTCCTGTACTAAACAAGATAAACCCGTCGTGTTTCGGCTCGTTTTACTTGTCTTGGCTAGCACTGCTGCTGCATGATAACCAGGATCTCAAAAGCTTGCATTTAAAAACCTTTTAAAAAAAGCCTCAGACAAACGCACACATTTTACATACATACACCATCAAGTTAAGAAAATTACGTTTGTGTTAAGGGTAATATAACTAATGGTCTGGACAGGAATGAAAGATGTAATATAGAATGGACAACTTTAGGGCTTATCCCAGTCATCCAGAACATAGAAAACAACGGACAGTTTGTTTACGTTTACTATGCTAGTAAGCCAAAAAAGATCTCTGAATCTGAATAAAGTTTTCGTGTAAAAACTTAGTTTGTCATTATGTTTACAAAGGTGTGTTTGTTTAACAATATTAATTTCATTAAGAAGATAATTTTGTTTAAGACTTGTCATTAAACCCTGTCCGCCTTTCCTAAGATTGTTATTTTGGAAACTTGTATGGTCATTTTTTCAATATGTATGTATGGCGCAAATGAATGGATGAAATATAGTGTACACTTCTATTATCAGATTATGAATATAATAAACGTACTTTCGTCCATGCCGCTTTGCAGAGATTGTCCCTCTAGCATAATTTGAGATTTCTTTCCATATCGATTCGATTTGTTGCTTACAATCGAAAAATTGCCTCTTCCAACTGTAAAATGGAAAATTAAAATCAGTATTATTCTCTGCTAAAATTAATTAAAGAAATAATTATATAAGGAAATATGAAAATGATAATGTTTGAACATGAAGCTATAAAACATACATACATACATTACTTCACGCCAGGTCCCTTGCGGGGTAGGCACGAACAACAGAGCGCCATTTAGGCTTATTCTTACACACCTCACTTGCTTCTTTGACATTCATAGTTCTTGTCATGCACGCTCGTCTGTTCTTAAGGCTCCTGACATCACCTTCTGCTAGTACATGATCAATTTGATCATGGAAGGTGTGTCGTGGCCTTCCGCGACTTCTGCATCCATCCACTTTTGCATTGTATATCTGTTTAGTCATTCTTTCATCATACATTCTTTCCACATGCCCGAACCACCGGAGCATTCCTTTCCTTACCTTCACCCCGACACTCTCTTTCAGACCAACTCTCTTTCTTACTTCGGTATTACGAACGCGGTCCGCGAGCGTCACTCCGCAGATTTTGCGCAGTGCTCGCATCTCGACCGCGTTTACTCTACTTTCGTGCTCTCTATTCCATACCCAACTCTCGCTTCCATACGTGAGCGTAGCTATAAAATGTTAATTTTTAGAAACTTTGTACATTATATTTATTCCCAATGTAAAGACGTTCTTCAACTGGAAGTAGCGGTTTTGGCCTGGCTATTCTTTTCGATTTATAGCTATAAATTCACACATGATCCACCGGTATTATTGATCAAGCAGAAAGTTTTTTACAATTTAACGCCCGATATGATTTCTTACGAAATCGTAAGGTTCTAATAAAGCTACGCGCTGATTGGTTCTTTATGTAATTTTTTTTATAATCTGAGTGCTCGACACGGAGAGATTGTAAATTATCGAAAGTTTATACAATTTATTGTTAAATTTAAGATGCATTCACAGTTCATAATCTGACTAGATTTTGTATAAACTCGCGGTTGTCGTAACATTCCGCTTTCATATAGGGTAATCTATAAAATTATTGGCACCCAGTCAATTTATTAAAGATATTTAAAAATCTCTTTTTTTACATTAATATAATTATGTTATTACAATCCATGTCTCTGTAGACCAAGGGCCATAAAAATGTCCCGAACTCTTGGAGGACTTGCGTGGGGCCATGGGTGGGCCAACACCTAGATACTTAATCTACTAGCCTAATCTAAATGTGGACTGACACTGACCGGCAATTATCCCTGTATGCACCATATAGAAATGCACTCAAAGACAAGCCCCGGTCAGTGTAGGACTATTGTAGGGTATGAGAACAAAAAGTACCGGGCTGCTGGGATGTACTGCAAGTGGAACTACGAATCGGGGATTATAGCGTCTGCCTGTCGCAATGTTCAAGGGACATGGAAAAAAATAGGCAGACGCTGATTAGCCACTCATTGCACGGGCCCTAAAAATACCGTACAAGATTGGTGAGGGGCAACATATTGTTATTATTATAATCAATGTCAAAATATAATAATATTTCTTAGTTTTGAATAAAATAATGGTTGCCAATCATTATTTTACTGGAATGTCAACAATAGTATAATTTCGCTTATATAAAAATTGTATAAGCTTGCTTAATATTAATATATTTAGGGAAATGTCAGTGGTAATGGAATAATTATTTGATTATGTTTTAAGAGCAAATATTCCCAAGATACATAATAACTAGCTTTATAATTCAATTCTGGTCATATAATAAATCATGCCGTGTCAAAGCTATTGAAATATAGTGATGTTTGTACACATACATATGATATTATAATAGTGACTATAAAACTAACAGATATTACATTTAAAACAAGTTTAGTAACAAGTATCAAAAAACGTAATATTATGATCATTAGGTAAGGTTATTTAGATTAGCTT
This sequence comes from Dendrolimus pini, assembly GCA_949752895.1. Lineage (NCBI taxonomy): Eukaryota > Metazoa > Arthropoda > Insecta > Lepidoptera > Lasiocampidae > Dendrolimus > Dendrolimus pini. The sequence continues at coordinate 15,977,215 of OX457130.1, forward strand.
ATTTAAAGGATTTATTTAGCCATTTCTTCATTTACACAAAAAAGACGTAGTTTTAGTACTACTAAAGTAATTTACTTATTCAGACATACATATAAAGCTCAAATTACAACGAAAGGATGATATTAAAGTGTGCAAAATACAAGTGATGTGCAATGTAAACAAGCAAGTACATTCAAACATAGAATTTCATCACACTCGCCTTTACTCTTATTGATTTTATCCTTTATAAGAAATAGCGAATTTGCTGCAAAGGAAATATTTTAATATACTATAGATAAAATATCGACATTAAAGTTATACTACTCATCTATAATATTATAAAATTCTAAACATGCCACGTCTGTACATTGAAGCTATTTAAAAAAACTACTGGAATAGAATTCCAATGTGATTATTTTACTAATCGGTGGCAAAGTCAATGTAATAAAATGTGTGATTTTTTACCGGAGAATACCGCGGGATTTTTCCCGGGAGTGGATGGTAGAAAGCTAAAGCGATAGCTTACATTCTTCCATCCCACGAGAATTTCAATTCAAGCGCAGCCGAAGTCGCGGGAATATCGTAGTATTTTAATAAAATATTGATTGGGACTTAACAAATAGATTGGATTTAAAAACGTAATTACGTTTTAGATATTTAAGTAATATAAAACAATATTATGGTTTAATCCTAGAGCAATTAAAATATGAATGTCATTTCAGACAAAAAAAAATATAGAAAAAAAATAGAATGTAGAAACTAACTAAACATTACTACTTAAAACATTGCAATTATAAGAATGTAATACCAAATTATTATTTTACATATCATATTACTGTGCAATTGAAAATTATCATGTAAACTACGCCAATCAAACAAAAAATAATTAATAAAGTGATCGATTTTTGTTATATTAATAATAATTAGTTCTAAATAGACAAATCTAAAAAACAAACTTACCACTATTGATAGCAAACTCCTTTCCACTTAATATATGATAGAGTAAATTTTTCATTTCAAATGGGGATAAATTAAGTAAATGTTCAGAAGCTTCTTCGCCGTTGCATGACAAAGTGCGAGACAGTTCTGTGGCCATCACCTTACAACAATATTCATATGTATGAGTAAATAAATATATATAAAGTCCAGCTAAAATATAGTATATTATCAGCTAAGGCTATTAAAGTTTGGAAACGCATATTTCACCAACCAATCAATTTAAAAAAGTTTTTAATCAATAAAAATGTTATATCACACATCAACTAAATTCTGCTAAAGTTGCAACTAAGCTTTAGAAATAATCGACATTAGAAATAATACCTGAATGATAAGCCCAACCCTGAGTCTCAACATCTCGAGGAATAGCTGAGGCTCAGTGCGAATGAACATCGCCAAGTAAACCAGTAGTTCTTGTGTCAACATGGCCGTGCTCTCATCATCGCCATACGCCTACAAATACATTACAAGACGGTATTTACTCTTGTTTTTCAATCTCAAAAATACTACTTACTACAAATACGAGTTTATATCGCTGCTTTACTTATTTCTTGAATACATATCCTATTTAAGCTACTCCATATTGTAGGATAAAAAGTATCCTATATTCATTCTCATTATCGCAGTACGCAGAACAGAGCCTTGAAGTAAGAATAGACTAACATAAGACCACTCATTTTAATATTTGTATACTAGTATGGATTATGATTTCTCATACAGCTTTCATCAGCTTGCATTCCTTTTTACTTTATCTTCATCTAATATACTAAACATGCAAACTGATTTACATCTAAAGCTGTATATGAACAATACAAATCACACTAAATGAGGCATGTTCTCCAGCCACGAGTCGATTCCACGTCATTGGAATGTGATACGAGAGTCTTAGTCACTGAACTAGTATATATAATTTTAATTTGCATTAATAAATAGTAGAAATTCAACAACAATTCCATTTATTATAAATAATTGTTAAATGTCATTTTCTTTTACAATTATACATATACAATATAATTACGTCAATTCTATTAGTTGCATGTCGCCTAAACTATGCAAATGCTTATCTCCAACTGTGATTTAAGACTGAAATTTACATGTTTTTTTTTACAATTGACATTAGAACAGAATAGAATTTACTTTATTGCAAAACATTAATATACAATTCAAGAAGTTTAAGTACAGAAGACAATAGGCGGTCTACTAAAAACAGTTTCTTCCAGACAACCTTAGGATGGATTAAAGAAAAATTGTGTAACATGTGGGTTTTGCAATATAATATAATAAATAGAATAAAAAAAGTATATTGACATTCTATTTTTTTTTACAATCGCGAGCCGTGAATTTCAATAGTCAAATAATGAATACAATAACTCCTGTATTACCTTATTATGATCATTCCCATGTCTTTCATGACGAAATGACTGCATGCAAAAACATTCATATCAGAATTTGGAAAACAATGAACGCAATATACACAGTCGAGAGGCCAACACTGGTAATCATGTTTTATACAAGTGACATGGAAAATAAAGTAAATATTAAAATAGCACCTGTGATAAAACACGATATGAATGGTTGGTTACTATGATAAAAACAGCAGTCTTCTTGCATGGTTTTATATTACAACAGATAAGTTTTAGCACTACGAAGATTCTATGGTTGGTATGTTAAAATTGTAACAATAGAAACAAGGATACATAACCAATGTTATACCATAAACGTTAAAATTTTAGTGTGGTGTGGTCTATAATATTATAAAATTCTAAACATGCCGTGTCTCTATATTGAAGCTATTAAAAAAAACAATTGCAATAGAAAATAAAACGACGGAGAAAACGATTCAATTTCTTTAGATTCCTTGTGCGTTCGTTATTCACTTAAAAACTACTGTGTGGATTTCGATTCTGTTTTTGCTGGTCGAGAACAAATTCCTAGACTTTAAATCTGCGCTACTTTTTTCCTGGGAATTTTTCTGGGAGTGATTTAAAAGGGCTAGATTTAAGAAATAAAGTTATCTGTCAGTGAACTAAGAAGTGAGTTGGATGAAATGGATTTATAGCCGGAGGAGCAGATAAGTCCTGGCTGGAATGGACACCATATCCTGGTAAACTTAGTGTAGGGCTTGGAGAGGATTACGTCCAGCTGTGGACATATTTCGGCTGACAAAGACAAACTCAATTAATAAAATATAATAGAAATTATCTTTTTGTTGAGATTTGGACTTTGTTTATTAAAAAGAATTCCTTTTCTATTTCTTTTTGTTTAGTGCTAAAAAAATGTTTCATTTCTATAGTGTGAACGTACGCTTGGAGTTGCCTGGTCATAGGTATGAAAACAGCACTTTTCATCCCTGGGAAGCGATTCTCCCTGCTGTCAAAAAAATTAGAAAAGTATATGAACCATAGATAATACATGCTACTCATGTCCCAATTTTTACAGCCACTGCTAAATCGCGGCACAAATTGTAATTTAAAAAAATCTACAATTTTGTAACATCATTTTATACTTAGAAATTACTCATCAAGTTATCATTTAATTAGTTTACATACATTTGAGCTAAATATTTACTATCATCAGCGACAAAAAAAATACTGGCTGGTAGAATGCCATAGAAAAAGAAATTTACTTGACGTTTCATATGTGACATACATGATGATATTCATCAGATTTACATATGGATTTAATGCCTGAAATCATTATAGAACTAATTGCATGTTAAGTAATCAGTTTTTATTTACTTTCTCATATTCGAAATGACAAACAGAGTTGACCTCTGGTGAAAGGCCTATTTAGGCACTCGAATAAATAGCGCCCTCGCTACGCTCGTGCGGCAAACCATCTCATACCTAGATAGGTCACTTTCACCTCTCGTGTAACAATTTAGTATTAATGAACCTTTTTATACATGTAAATTGTTTTAATGTGAAGCGTTACATAATTGCATTCAATATACTCACCAAATGAATGAGCTGCCGCAATTCATTTTCAGGCAACGGTGCTGTGATGGTATGCTCACTGTTGGGCGGCATGCCCACTGTTATCTGCTTCTGTCTCACCAGCAGATCCGTGACGGCCTTCGCCAAGTCTTCCACTCTTTTGCCCAACATGCCCGCAGTATGGCGCACTAGACCCCACAGTTTCTGCGTACACGCCTTCTCATAAAGTACTTTAAGAAGGTCTTTCACTGTTACAGCCTTGCCATTCTCTTGCATTCCTATAGATAATACAATTAAAATTAAACACAATCATGTATAAGTGTATGTCGTCAATTCATGTCAGGTTCCTGTGTCTCACTTAATTCTAGTAGGTTCGCGTTTCACCATGATCTCGTCTGATACTAGGCGTAGATACGGTCCAAGATAGACCACTCTTACCTAGAATGTACTAATTCATACGAGACACCCAGATTGTAGGTATAGGAAAACAAAATCCGGCAATTGGTTCCACATTTTTGCGGTGCGTATAGTAAAGGTGGTCGCGAAATGCTTCGTTCGTATAGGTGGTAAATACACCATATACCGGTGCCACATACCAGTGTGTCTGGTTATCCGATGGTGGAAGGAAGACGGCGGGATCAGATTGAAAAGTTCCAATGTACACTCACCAAAGTGTATCCGATAGAAAACAGATAGGCTGGCTATTCTGTCTCCATGTTCTAGACTTTGTATTTGTCATCGTCTGTTAGCTTTCTGGCTCACTGCTCAATTGACTCTACAGCTTTGAGTTGGTATTTTGCTGACCCATCCCATAGATGAGAACAGTACTCCACGCATGCATTGACTTGCCTTACCATCGGTTGTATTTGGACATTAGTTCTATAGAGCTTATAAATGATAGTAACTTTAACGTAAACTAAAACTGAACAGTTGGTAAGATATAGAAACCATATAAATTAAATTTCAGGCACGACATATACGCGATGTATTTTGTTTTGATAGCTGCGTATTTCTTTTCTTTTACTAAACTCTAATAATGTTCTGCGAGTAATAAACTATAAAATATTAAGATTTGTTTTGACCGCGAACAATACACAACACGAAAAAGTTGATTTTACGTCAAAGACAGTACTGAAAATAATTGTAATAATTTTTGACATCTGAATTATTAAAAATATTGTAATAACGCTGTGTGGTTTTAGTTAAAATAAAATAAAAAACATTATCATCATAATAAATAATAAAACTACGTTTTAACGGTTTTAAGCGCGGTAATTTATTTGATTTTGGTTTATCCGACGTTTCGGCCGCTTTTCAGTGGCCGTGGTCACGGAAGACAAAGATGACATTTGTCAAACGTGTATTGTCAAAGTTTTTATTCAGCCTACCGCCAACTTGTTCATTTTAATTATTTAGTTTTAAATTTTGTTTATGGATATTATTTACTCTATGGGAGCCTAATCTAATTTACCACCGCTTCACAACATGTTGTGGCTTGAAGAGAAGAAGCGGCGCAAGAAACTCTTCAGCAAACATGCCTAGTTCTAATTTTTTTTATATAATATTAAAATGAGTGGAAGGAAGGAAGAATTATCATCATTTTACTGTACAATGAATACAGTGCAATATAAACAGGAAGATGGGCCTATTAACTAGCGGGGTTACACAAATAAATACTTGCCGGTATTAAACTCCAAGCCGTGCGTGTCCACTAAATATTGCAATATGTCGCCCTGCTCGTCGAGGCTCTCCGTTTCTCTCAACATTGCGATTAGTTCATCAGTTTCTTGTTCAGCGTACACCAAGTTTTGGGATTCGGACGTAGTACGATTACGAACGACGTTCTTTGTTACTAATAAAACATTTATATTTAATATATATTAACATATACAGGGGTAAAATAACTGTTTCAAAAATAATAGCCCATAGACGTGCTGCCCACTGCTGGGCTCGGGCCTCACACTTTAGGGGAACGGACAGTATACCCGCCACGCTTATCCAAGGCGGCTTGGCAGGTTTGACACATCGGTCATCTCGATGTGCAGGTTGCATCGCGATATTTTCCTTCATCATTGTTAGCACATGGTAATTGTAACAAAATACACATTAGGTCGAAAAATTGCCAAAGAGGTGCACGCGTTGCGGCTAGAACTCGAACCCGCGCCCTTTGAGTTTGGGACGCGTGCAACCGTTACGCTACCACGGCTCATATAACAGTTAAATTACTAATTATATACATGTAATTAAAACCGTAAAATACCAATAACAAGAAATATTTACTCATTTCTACATATTATGGCCTTAATTAAAATTCAATTATTTTTTATGTTTGCAAAGAAGCAAAGTGGTAAATAGTTCACCTGGGGCCTAAGACGGTCGCTATTGGAGAATCGTTTAATGAAATCGACACGTGTCTAGATATACTGCATAGGTAGGTGTAAGACATAAAATTCCACATTATTTAGACACTTCATGTTATGCGATATTACGTTGTTCGTTGTCGTAACAAGGATTAGCAAAAGCCAGTTTATGCCTCATAATGTGTAAGTACATACAAATTCAGGTCAATACGAGATTATACTTTTAAAAAAAACAAATAAACTTTTAATATCTTAACTACTTTAGAATCTTCATATAAAAATGGAGTGTATTAATAGAGGACATATTACCTTCTTCTTTCGGCGGCGTCGGAGTTTTTTCTTTCGTTACTTCAATAGTTGGCGTAGTAACACCTAAACTTGTAGTTGATGTACCTCTGAAATATTGTAACGTAATTATTGTAATAATTACAAATTGTAGAGCTATATATCCTAACCAGTGAAAAAATACTATCCCCTCACGTTTTGACATTTAAAAAAATTATTTTCTTTTTTAAAAACATTTTTACGCAGAATCAGACAAAAATTGTAAATGTTACTATGACTTCTTTAAATTTTATGTTAAAACAGAGTAGTAGTCGAATAATTTTAGGACTAAATCAATAACTTTTTACTGATATTGCGCAAGTGGAATAGTGTACTTGACATTCTTGAGACCATCTCAGGAGTATAATAGACTTAAGAGTAAAGAAAAAAAATTGAAGTGTTACGAAGAAGTCTGTTATCTATTTTCGTAAGTTTGTCTAATTCTTTGGAATTTATTCATCAGAGCCTGACATGGTGACAATGGGATCAATTCGGGAACTGAGAACTTTTTTCAAATTGGTTAAATATCTAACAAACAAGGTGACACTAACCACCAAGATAGTAGTATAAAGTATTGGCATTGCGATTGTCACTTTGTAATTGCGTTTATTCTTCTTAGATAGTATGGGTGGTTATTTCCATACATCTAGGTGAGATTTACTGTGATGAAATAGGAACAAAAGTGTACGTACTTAGTAATGACTTTCTTCTTGACGTCCTCTGGAGATGGACTTCGGCCTAAAAGAGGCTCGACCTCTAACCATGACGGCTTCCGTTCGAGAGGTGGACCCACATACTCCCCTTCCATGCCCAGAGTTTCAGCTGTACACGAAATATTGTTGTCAAATGATATATAAAAACAGTTTAAAATTTTAAATAAGCTTTTTTTCTAGTACCGTTTTCCGAACAACGACTAGTTATGTGGAGAAGAAATATTTCGTTCAGGGTGCCGATTATGCTAAAACCGGCTCTGCTGGTAGAGACATTAGTAATTTTATTAAAATTCCTGTAATTATCATAAGTAAATTCTTTAGCAAATGTGGTAGAGTTTGAGCAAGATAGCGAACTCTATTTAGTCACCCCTAAATATTATCTAATTTCACTGACAATCAAATTTATTTCCGACAACAATGTTTATTTCAATAAAACTAATTATAGTGAAATAATTAAATTAAAATTATGTGCATGGCGACCACAAGTCTTATATACAGTGTATAATTTGCACACAAAAAAAGATCAAATACATATATACATTTTTTAAAGATACATATATAATTTTAATAATTTTCAATTTTTCTTTAGTGCAATTACAGTTAAATTATGTAATCCTATACTCACAGTCCACATTAATAGATCGCGTCTTTTTGATAGCGCCGCGGACAGACATGCGCCGGCGCAATGTACGCGAGTTCTTGGCCCCGGCCGGACGCGACAGCAGACTGAACTTGTGACTGAACGATTTTAACAAGTGCTCTTCCAAATAACTCTGGACTTGAGGGTGTAACTCTGTAATATAAAGAAATACTATAAACGACTATTGACTAGTAAATAAATGTAACTCTGACAAAGCTTACTTTTTTCCTAATGAGCAGAGGGCGCTGCGAGTCGCTTCTTGATATTGATAAACTAAAAACTACTAACAATTTTAACTATTTTTTGTTATAGAACACCCATCACAGCCACCACACACTCTAGATCAATGCAACATGCAACACACTAACCATGGAAATTCAAGAAAGAAGAGGAAAACAGAAAGAAAAGAGAGAAAGGCGAAAATAAGACAGACACACACACACCCCTCAAAATCTGTAGTGGAGGTATGAATAAATATTTTTTAGGGATATTTATGAGAAATAAAAATTATATATATATATATATAAATGAAATCCACGTATATATTGACTCATTACAATATCTCAGGAACTAAAATAGACTGGATGGATGGATATTTGGCATGGACCTTCCTTTTGCCAAGTAGAGGTCAGTTAAGATCAGATTTTACGGCACGCGAAGCGGGCGGGTATCAGCTAGTAATATAATATGATGACAATGCATATTAGGATTAATAGGTTATCAGAGTGATGTAGTTAATTGACAGATGTCATTTCTAATATTTTCCTTTAATGCTATATATAGATGAAAATTGTAATATCAATCAGTAATTGTATATAAAATGGGATACTGGCGTAAAATAGCTAAGAACCTATTTTTTCAAGAATCAAAGCATAATGTGTATGAAAGAGCTTACTGTCTGGGTAACCATCCTCTTGGCTGACAAGAAAACTCAAGTTCGTAATGGCAGATGTACTCAAAAATTCTCCAAGATGCCCAAGTGTCACTCTTGTGCCGTTTATGTAGCCAGACTTGAGCTTTTTCATTGTTGTTATCATTGCCATCGGGATTTTACCTTGATCTATAAGAATAATATATTAAAATATAGTATAATAACACAATAATTAAAGTAAAAGTTATGTAGATAACAGGTAACAAGCAAATGCGATGAATGAATTAAATTTATTAGAAGAAAATACTGCAGTATCAACTTTTACTGGTCTGCTAATAGTCCATTGAACCTTAATAGACTCAACTGAATTAGTAATTTTACTCTTTAAGTCTCCCTCTCTCTCTCTCGCTATCTCTCTCTTTAAGTCCAGTTTACATCTATTGAAGTGATAACTTCTTATGGGAGAGTAGACCTCTTCGTTACGTGACGCGTTACGGCGCCAGTCTGGCTTCCCTTTCTCTCACGCATACGGCAGCGGTAGGCAGGCTCCTGATCTCTCACTCTAACCAACGCGCTATATACATATATATAAAATATAAGTAACAACATATTATTTTCTCAAGTTAAACAATTTCAGTATTAAATAGATCAACTTAGACTAGTTTAAGTTATCACTTCTGTCTGTCGTCCCGAAATGCACATGCTTTTTAGTGATTGTGTGAAGCATATTAGCAGTTTATTTATTTATTTGCCTTTATCGCTGAATTGTAAACTTAATTTACATTATATTTTCTTTCTATAACTATGTTAATTTATTCAGTGTGCCTTTTGACACATAGGCCTCCTGCAACATTTTCTAGTCACTTCTTGACCTAGCTGCCCTACTCCATGTAACCTTTGCTTAATTTTATATCTTCTGTGTTACTGTCCTCTTCTCTTTCTATCCATGGTTTGCCATTTTATCAGTATTTTTGTCCATTTTACTTTACTCACTCTTGTCACATGTCCTGTCCCATCGCCACTTTAGCTTTCGAACATTCTCTATTATATCTTCTAGTTTAGTTTTAAGTCTAATATTTATGGATCTCTTTTTTATCTTTTAATGTGAAACATAATATACTCCTTTCCATCCCACATTGACAAGTTCTTATTTTCGCCTAGTGAAATTGTGACAGAGCCCAAGTTTGACATCCATAAGTTAGGCATGGTAACTAGAGCTTGGAATAGATATTGGTCTTTGAAGGAAATTATGAAGTGCAAATAAATTTCCCATTGCAGCAAAAAGTTTTTAAACAGTTTTAACAGTTGCATATTGCTTTAGCAGTTACAGATTAACAAATACATATTAATTAACGTTTTATAGCGACATTTATAGTCTGCGCCGTTATTTGTATCATTGCCTTATTTTTCTTAAACTTCTGACTTTTCTTCTTCTTTCTTTTAAGAAAAAAGCTGACTTTTTCAAAAGAACTAAAGCACTATATTCATATTAAATATTAGACGTAAATTTAAACTGTAGACATAAGAGTTACCTGTTATCAATTTAGATATGTTCTATTATTTAGCTTCAAATAAAATAAAAATCAAATTTCCAAGAAACTAGTTTGACAAAAAAAGGGTGCGCAATGGCGAATCTTACATGAAAGACTCAATTGCTCAGCAATGTATTGTGAATTTAGAGGGCTACAAAGTTGGGCACAGACTATAACCTAAATAACAATTATCCTTTTTTTTATATAGACATGCAGGAGAAGATAAAGCTTCACAGTTATTCAAACAAAAATACATTCTTTTGTTGTTTACCTAGCAAATACTGTGTAGCGAGCAAGGTGATGGTTGGCCGTCCTAGCATTTGCTTCCAACTCATGCCAAGGAAGGCGACGTTAGCCATAAAAGTGCTCGCAAGCAACGCCGGGTCGCGGGACATGTAGTACTCCTCATAGTCGAAATTCTAGGGCACACCACACACCCATGCGGACATTATATAATCACAAATGGGAGTTCTAATATTAGTTGGAAACTAAGTTTTTAATATTTAATTACATATAGGAAAATCTGCAGATTTAATTAGGATTATTTGGAATTTGAGGGCAAATGCGCAAAAAGGGCTAATGCATTAGAATATTTCCAACAGTCATGTACACAAACAAAAATTAACATGATATTAATACCCAAACAAAACCATCATTATCAAATTTCTAATTTGTTACACAGATTATTTTACGTATAATATGTTATGTAGAAGCTAAAAGTCTGTTAGTCATATTGAAAAAAAAAAGCTTTAAATATATGTTAGTAAAATAAAGAGGGAGTGAAGCCTAGAGAAGCTTAATCATAAATGGATAAAATGGGCAAGCATGAAAAATAAATATAAATAAGGAATACCTAAATGCATTTCATTCAGAGTCAAGACAACAAGCGGTCTTCCGAGAAGGTTTTGCCAGGACGACTTCAAGAAATTTATTTCCGCTTTAAGAGTATCGACCATCAACTCATAGTCGGAAGCAATGTAGAAACGCTTCATATCAGAAAACTGAACAGAACAAAAAATCAAAGTGTAAAAGATATTTTAAAATCTAGTGTTATTATCACAAGGACTTGAAGGTAAAAGCTAAAAAACTTGCAATTGATAAATTCTATATGCACGTCTACTTGAAGCACAAGATGAACATTTTTAGTGGTAATACATAATATAGATATAAAAAAATAGAAATGATAGACAAAAAAAAATACTCAGAGAAAATGTGCAATTAAAGATTGTTATTCTGGAAAATAGTGAAACATATAACCTTGAAATAAGAAAAGTAAATATATGTGGTTACTTGCTGCCTGATTATTTAAAAGATGATAAGAAAAATGTATTGTCAACCCAGTCTATGCCTAAAACACTATACACTTTTGTTTTAACTGTCTTTGTTATAAAGTCTGTTAGTATGGAGCCCATCTATAACAGTTGATATCAATATGTGTAACACCACTGTTAATGCTGTAATGACGACTTGAGACAGTAAGCCAAATCATATAATGTAATACAAATTTTAATTTATATGAAAATATTGCACAAGGATGTAAATGTTCTTGTTTGACTTTAATTATAAATATTCAGTCTCCACAAAGAATTGTGAAAAAAATGAAGTGGCTTAGCCAGTAGCATCATGAGAATATCTTTATGGTCACATGGTCTATAATAAATTAATTCAAGGAGCTTGATGTTGAAATCTAGATTTTTATTCCAATTTTCAAAACAGTTTGTTGCTGTGAGCTAATTGTTATATGTCATTAGTAACTCATCAAGTAACATTCTCTCTTCTGCTTTTCACCATCCAAATAGAGCTATGAGGAACAATTGCTTAGAATATTCAGAAGAGTGGTAAGTTATCTGTTTGAAGCTGAATTACACAGTTCAACCAAATTAAGCTGAGATGGATTCTACACCCAAAAATTTATGTATATTATTTATGGCATTTTATTATAGCTTATTGGAGTTATAGGTGTCTTAAGTATGACTAAGATTTTAATATCCAGTATTCAAGTGTTTCAGTTTTAGAAAAATATGTACAGTGTATACTTCATATAAATGTTAACCGATTGGTTATAACTAAATTATCAAGATTTGGTGATTAACAAATCTTGATAATTTAGTTATATATTACCTGTGGTGTAAAAGCAAATATTCTATCATTTAATGTGTATAGCTTGCTTGTACTCAAAATACCAACATCTCGAGACTTCCTTCCTGATAAACCAAGTTTTTTATTTCTTCCTATAAAAAAATGTTGAAAAATTTAAGTATGATTTGCTCATGTCAATTTTAATCAAATTTTTGGTGCATTCGTATAAGATTAGACAGTTGATCTTCTAAAATTGCAGAAGTCGCAACCTATCATTTAGATTTAAGATAGAAATATAGAAAAACATACCAATATATGTATAAATGATTTACAATGAATCTGAACAACAGTCCACAGGAATATTGTTTATAACATTGTGAATAACAGATAACTGATTGAACCCTCAATTTCAAACTAACATGCACTGGGTAAATATCTGCTAAGTTATTACTAAATTATATTCAAAATTACAAGTACAAAATTTGCAGAATAAGTTCATAGCTCATATCAAAACAATTATGAAGTAAGTTGTCTATCAAGCCTTGTGACTTATTTGTATGTAAATATACCCAAAGTCTAATTATTCAACATTTACCGAGATAGGTGTAAAGATGGCTTAGGACTCTTGCAGGCTGAACTTCAATAGGTGCAACTTCACTTATAGTCTGAACATGGAGGTCATATTCTAGCAATTTGTCTCTTATCTCATTGTCTTCTGCAAGTATCACTATTTGTACTACAACATCTGGTTTCTTTTCAGAGCATAACCTTCTATTCAGTGGATCTAATTCACCTACAGCTAGAAAACCCTGGGGATAAAAAATGTGGGTTAGAAGAAGTAGCTACATTTCTAATTCTTATTATTAAATATATTTTAGATTAACTCATCCATCCATATGTATAAGTACAAGTGTATTTTTTATATATTTATTTCTTCCTCTTTAGGTAGTGACCTTAAGAATAACTAGATGTCCTGAAATTTACAAATACAGCAATTTTTTATAATAGGATAGAATATAGAATAAATTTTATCCCAAGAATCTGCCAAGAAATCTTGATGAAAATAGAACTTTCATTTAAACAAGTAAAACAGCATATAACATATTCAGTATTTTACTTCTGAATCAACTTTTCAAAGGATTCATATTGAACTTACTTCCTGTAATAATTTGCCAAGTATGTATAAAGACTGAGCCCATATAAATGGACATCTGCCTAGAGGGATTCTCTCCTGGCTTCCAGGATCACATTGTTCTAAATCAGCCTTATCAGGTGGAACTGAATACAATTCTGGGACCAATTTCCCATCATCTTTTCTAATCATGATCTTTTCCAATTTTCCCATGTATTCACTAACATTGTTTTTATCTCCTTGAAAACAATAGTCTAAGATAAGATAGCAGAAAAATAATGGCCATTCACATTCAATGTTTTCAAACATTCTCAGCTCCCATGGTTCATAATAAAGTCTATTAGGATCTTCTCTTGGAGTCTTATGACCATCTCGCAAGAATCTTTTACATCCATATTTGCCTTGCAGCTTATTAACTATTGTGTCTCTTGTTTTAGCTATTAATTGGGGGTCATCAACAGCAAACGCTGGATAACTTATAATTGATAATAGGCCTGAGTCTAATTCTTTGCTATTTGACTCTCTAGGAAGCATTGACTGTAAAACTGCTTGGCATTTTTGTGCTTCATCAGCTAATACATGGATAACACTAGAAGGCCCTCCTCGGGCTCCAAATAAGTCTAGTTCATTCATTGCTTCGAGAGCAGCTTTAGCCATTCCTATTGAGCTAGCATTGAGCTCCGGAAGGCCATGGTTTGTTTTATCACCTCTCTCCCATATTCCATAATCAGGAGTACAGTATGCAGATTCAATGTAAAATACCAAGTTCTGGATGAAAGCTACTTCGTCAAGTGAGAAGACTATCTGTAAACCAGATGCAGTCATTTGTGCCAAAACAAGCAGATAGAGTGAAATTGCATCAATTTGCAAATGACCCCATTCATTATCCTTGACTACAATGCGTCCGGTGGTTGAAGAATATTTGGCATGTAGGGAATCTAAGGGGTTTTGTGTACTTTTGAACTTTTCAACTTTATCTTTTTGTTGCATCATTGCCATTAAAAGACCTGGAAGGTCAATAAAAATATCAATGACAGTTCCATTAGGAGCTTGATAATGTAAAAACATGTTTGTTAATTCTACATGAAAATTATTTTATGAAGGTAATGTATCATACCTATGCGATCATTTTAAGCTAAGTACAATTTAAACATTAAATTGATTAACTAGTAAAATGGCTGCAACTCAGCTATCCTGTACACAAATTTTAAGTAGTGGGTGGATGTAGTGGGTTGGGGTGAAAGTATACTTACACTTTCTACAACTCCTAGGGTCCAGAGTTCTTAAATTTTTTTTTTTGGTAAACATAACCTCACCTTTTTTTTTTTCATTAACATTATTTGAATGTGTAATATGTGTAATGGGTGGTAAAAGAGTGAGACTAGAAGTGATTTAGGTAAAGCTTCAGACCAAAGCGCACAAGCCGAGCAAGTGAAACAAGCATACTGCAGGAGTGGCTGGTGAGTGCCAGAACAAACTGGTATCCATTTACTATTTATTTTGTCTTTATCGGCCACTATTTTCATGGTAACTCTTGTAGTGTATGTGCTTTGTTATGTTTTTTCTACTTTTTTTGATGATATACTGCTTTTTGGTTCTTTTTCTGTTGTTTACTGTCATTCTTTTTGACTTCAAAAGGATTGTTCAACTTTGTAGGTAAGTGCAATATTAGTGACAAAATAAGTCAGGTTATGATTTTTAAAAAACTCAAGATCTCCAGACCATAGGGGTTGTAGTATGTGTAAGTATGCCTCCCCCTTCTCTATTCCACCACCTCCTTACCTTAAATTCGTGCACCGAACAGCTATAGATTTACCAGTAAAATAAATGTAATAAATACTATTATTGTGTTTATAACATATCAAAATAGGTCTGTTTTATTTTACAAATATAATTTGGTCTTGAAATTGTAACAAATACATTGCATACATGTAATGGTTGCTAAGTAATTATATAACAATTATAATTATTACCTCTCATCAACTTTACACAACTTTGTTCCAGTTCATATGTTTTAGCACGATCTTCATCTTGATCGGCTATTTTTTTGAATGCCATGGAAAGGCCCCATACTGCCAATATACAATATAAATTGTCCCTAATCCAGGCATGATCGTTATGTGTACTGGCAGGGAATAAGCCCGTTACCGGCTGCTGGTGGTCTAAAATTAGTTTATGTACTATCCTTTGGTAGTAATCCAAGCGAACCCCAGAGTTACTTCTAGTCCTCATCTTATTGGCACTATTAGCACTCAAAACACATAATGGTAAAAAATACTTTTGTGAAACTTAGGTATAATCGTAAGTTTGTGCTGTATATATTTACAATAATTACAACATTTACAAGTGACCGTTTAGAACTGCGCTACACAAACTAATCTCCATATATTCAATGTACTCTGTGCAAACTAATATGGATACTACCACAAACTAATATGGATACATCTGCGCTATAAATTCTCTTTGATTACTGCAAAAATAGGTAAAATAAACCAAGTCATTTGAAAGTCGTGTTTGTCAATCTTTATTTGACACTTGACTTTTTTTATAATATTTATGCCTTGGCAACTAGGCCTTTAAGCCCGTGACACTTGACTTATTTTTTATTATTATTTAGGTTTTTGACTTGGCAGTTAGGCCTTTAAGCCAGATCTTAGTTTATAATATACATTTAGTTTCTTCATTTTCTTAAGCCCTTGTGTAGCATAGCTGAACTGTAGGTAATCAGCTAGTGCCATTTAATGGAGTTCTTGTGACAACTCAAAAGGCCACATTTGACTATAAAGTCCATTTCACGAAAGAAGTCCCGCAGACGCAGCGCTGTAGTCGCGCGACATAATGTTGCCAGGGTTAAATACGGGGAATTCAGGGAATAATTTATCGTTCATTTACTTGTCATTTTATTAACTACTACGACTCGTATATATAAGTTTAAAAAAATTGTTTTTAACTCAATGTATTCTTAACATAGGTACCTATTTGATGTCCATACTGCTAAGGTCAGTTTAGAGAAAAATAAATCTTCCTGTAATTTCTAAAATATAATAAGGAGATGTTCGACCAACTTTAAATTAGAAAAATAAAATAACAATTAAAAGTTTTATTGAATAATTATGATCGGTCATCCTATGACCACTGTCAGAAGAGTGAATAGAAACAGAATCAGATTCCGTTTCACTATCACTAGCCGTGGATATAATAAATCGATCCATTTCTTCGTCCATAAGACCATAATTTTTTTTAATATTCTTCCTCCAAATGCGGTACATGTTTACATTGAGCAGCCCAATCTTCCGCTGTAACAGTCTCAAAAGCCTCTTCTGTTAGGCGTACAATTTCTTTTGGATCTTGGCTCACGTTTTTATCCGCTACCCGTCTCTTTACAAAGCTCCACATTTTTTCGATCGGATTGAGATCGCAGTGGTATGGCGGCAATTTTAGCAATTCATGATTGTGAGATTTTAATAATAATAATACTTGAAACCGATACTTTGCATTATACGGTGCAATGTTGTGATGCTTCCTTGATTTATGTCTTCTCTCAAAGCTGCACGTAATTTAGGCAATGTTGGTAATTCCTTCCTCACAATATAAAAACTGTGAATTTTTTGCTGTATAGCGCACAAATCAAACCCATCCAAGTCGAACTTTTTGACATGCGGGCGACTCTTCCCTGAAGTGGCGATAACTTTAGAAGTACTCGTCGCTGTTGCGCCTTCTTTTGTAAGTCTCGTTACAGTTTTCTCTGACACACCTGCAATAAAATGAACAAGTTTGAATTATTGTTTTCGTATTTAATTACATTAATGTTGAATATAACTTTACAATTTTTTCGTTGTGTTGTGTTAATTCCTTTTAAAATGTTCCTTAATAAAAACCATGCATTAAAAAACTTAATTCCAATCTGTAAGAAATCAATCGGCGGGAAAAAATCTGTATATGGCAGCCCCAAAATTTACCTGTCATGGCGGCGACTCTCTAGCGAACAATGTTTATTGATTTTAAAACACCGTGATTCTTGTGTTCCGCTTCACAGAACTCCTTCACCTTTAATATCATTGCTCGAACTGCACTTTTTACAACTTTTGGCATCGTAACTAAACCTTATAACGCACTAATCAAATAATAAACTCACAAAATATCTACCACAACAAACGCACCTTGATAACATCGACAAACGACAACATGGCCGATCTCCCCATCTGTCAAATTTAGTTCCACAATTGTCCGCGGGACTTCTTTCATGAAATGGACTTTACAGTTCACATTTCTCACAAAACACATAATCACTACTCAAAAACTATCAATATCCTACAACTATTGTTCATTTTAGAGTAATTTTACACATTTTTAGAAAATAAAACTGCACAACATCACCTTTCAGTTCCCGCCAAAAACTCCACACACAAATAACTATATAATCCACAACAATTAGTGACGATGCTCATTCATAATTATTTAGTCGATTTTAATTAATGTTCTGGGACTTTAATTTTGTTAAATAATCAATAGTAAATCAATTTTCTTTAATATCTTAGTTACCTTGAACGTCACTACTGTCACTTAATGTTTGTATTTTTACAAGTTTTTATTTACCACGTATTACTTTTGTTACATTTATAATTATCCATAATGATTATTTACTATATATTGTGTAATACTTTTTTTATATCTTCAATATATAGCAGTGACGCAACTTTGCCGAAGGTAGAACAAACGGTAACCAAAATTTTGAATAATAATGATTTGTCGAATAACAAAACCAAATTAGACAGTGGAGATGTTTCAATACTCCCAGATAAAGCTGTTTTAACCTCAAAAGATAACATCACTCTCAATTTCTTAAATCTAGAAGAAGGATTTAACAAAATAAAGGAAAAACCTGTTCATGCACGCAAAGGAGCTGATCCATTAGATGATGCAGACATAAAAAATAACATTTCTGTTGATTTGAATACTTTAGATAAAGGTGCCTCTATCCCTGATAACACTGATATTAATTTTAAAAATTCAGGTAACAGTACAGTTAAAATTTCAAATGACCATAAGAAAAACAATAGTGCATCGAAAAATTCTCAAAAAACTCCTGAAATAATTAAGACTGAACAGTTAAAAGAGGGTGAAAGGCCTAAGAAACCATACAAGACTGTATATGAGACTCTAGCAAGTTTAGCTCAAGGACCAGTAACAGCAAAAACTTCGGTTCATACATTAATATCAGAGCAAATTCCTTCACCAAAAAAAGATGCTAGTGTAGGAAACACTCCTGGCATGATAACACCTATTGTTATTACTATTTTAGTGGTTCCTATGTTTGCAGTCTTAGGTTATATGGCTTTAAGAAGAGGCCAGGAAGCTTGGAAGAATAGACACTATAAAAGAATGGACTTCCTTTTGGATGGCATGTATAATGATTGATGTGTTCTTATTATATATTCATTCACAAAAATGATTTACAGAAAATTTAAGTAAACAAATATTAATAATCATTAACACAGTACAAAAATGAATTGATTTAGTGTGGGTAGTGCCTTATGTATACATAAAATATATTTTATATTACAGAATGAGAGAAAATCAAAGTACATTGAATTGGTTTTACTGATAACAATTGAGATAGGTAGACAAGGTAAAATTGGCACCTAAGTCAGTTTTATATATTTGTAATATTGGTTCACTTCAGATTATCAATGTGTTTTTCACTGCTAATTTCTAGGATAGGATATGGGATTAAAATCTAAATAAGAAACTTATTTTACTGTCCAAATGTAACAAGAAATCTGGAAGTTCTTGAAAATGTATTAACATAGTTTCTTATGTTCTAAAATAATTTACACTTATTATGAATCATAATAATAAGTATGGCTAAGTTATAAATTATAGTAATCAGATCATATGGTAAATGTCACAATATTGTGCTTACTTAGATCTCGTATGTACAGAAACTGATGGTACATCACATTTGACCAACGAGGAGTGGATTTTACATGTTTGTTACCTCAAATGTGCTGATTTCAATGATACCTTCAAGACTAGTATATGGTAATTGTTTTAATTTTCAAATTAGGTCAAAAAAATTACTTCACCAAGGCATGCTTTTTGAGAAGGATCTAAACCGGCATACATTAGAAATGTGTTTGCTATGAAGTTACCACAGCTTAAAACTAGAACAGCTGATAGAGCACATAACTTTTTTGCAATAACACAAATATGAAGTCAGTTATTGGTTCATATTTATTGATAAGAGTTTAGAGTTTTAAAAATCCCACCTGGGGCTTCATTCACATTACTTCAGTTTTATATTCAAAGGAAACTTGTGTTATCTGGAACAAAATTAATTATATAATTATTTCCAGTATTTGATATATATATTTTTTTTTTTAAATCAACTAACATCAAAGTCGCACATGAAATCGCAAAGAAACATTTCAATTGTATTTTTTATATTTGAAATTTTTTTATGGTTAAAACATAGCATAATTGCTATACTTTTGTTCATGAAGGTCAAAATTTTTTGGTGAAGAGTGTAATACAAAGATTAATTTAAGGTTTATATATTGTTATTAAAGCAATAATTTGGTGCTGCCAAATGTGCCTTTCCAATGCATTATGTAATCAACAGTAATGCATATAATATTTATCTAAGATATTGATATATTGTGGTTGATAAATGAGAATCTTTAAATATAATAAATTATAAGTGTTATTAAAAAAAACAAATAAATGTCTTCCTTCTATTTAAGCTATTTATTAAAATTTATTGTGATATCTCTGGAATTTATATAAATTTTGTAAGCTTGCATGTTATTAGTTACCGATTATGTACTAAAGCGGGTGATAGATGTGTGAGAAAATATAGATAGATAACACTTTATTGCTCACCAAAAAAACAAATACAAAAACAAATAATTACAACACTTCTTGGCAAAACAACAGGCGGCGTTATCGCTAAAAGTGATCTCTTCCAGGCAACCTACATACAGGCAAATATACATACTCATGGCTTGATGACTTTCTTTGTTTATGAAATTTCACTTACTTATGGTAACAGACAGGTGAAAAAGATTGTCCAGCTGTAAGTATGCCTACTTACTCCTCACACAACTATCACATCCCACATTATGCACATATTTTGTTTTATTTTTTCTTTGAACTAAATATTATAATGGGGCTTTATCTGCATTAATTAGTGTTAGATTTAGAATGTCGTCGTCGTGTCTTATTCAAATCATTAATAAATAATGCCATTAACACATAGCCACATTAGTGTATGTACATACATTATCTGTCAATGTTTAATGTGATTAACAATGTCGCATCTTAAATAACGCCACCCATCGCCATATCATTGTGAAACATATGTAACATAACAACCTTGAGTTGTGTTCCAGAATTAGTGACCAGGTTCTAGTCTCCCGTAAGAGAGCAGCAGCGCATTTGTAGCACCTTTGGTGTTGTAAATGTCCATAGGCGATGGTAACCGCTTTCCATCAAGTGGACCGTCTGCCTGTCTGCTGAACACCTGCAACAACAAAAAAAACGGCTTTATTCTTTAACATTATTCTAGATAAAGCCTCATGTAACTTTGTAAGATAAAATAATTACTTTTCAACTAAACTATTATATAAAATTAAGCTGTCTTCCATATTTTTACCTTACAATTTTTTGCAATAACTAATAATTATACCTAATCAAAAACGAAAAAAATATGGATAAATGAATTTCGAATGTTTACTGTTTTTTATACTTATTTTACTATTGTGACCGTATTATTAAGTTTTTAAATAAAAATTAAAATATGTGTTAATATTTTATTAGTTTGGAAGTAAATATGAGCCATTCTGAGTATCACCCAAAACTAAATATGCAAATGTATGCTTTTGGAGATTTATCCTACCAGGGATAGTAAATTTTTTATCACAGTAAACCTGCCCTACGCTCAAATTATTAGCCGCGGTACGTCCACTGATGTTTTATTTTCATCCTTCAGCTATAATATGTAACCTGTTTTTTTATTTTCTGAAAACTGGGAAACAGCCCATCGAATGGAAAGTGTTCACCGCTGCCCAAGGACATTTAGAATAACCGGGGCATTGACGGCCTTGAAGAATATTCATAATGACCCTCTTAAATAACCCATGTCCTGTCATAGAAAGTGTTCTTAGGAACACTTTATTGCCTCACATGATACTTCTCCATAGGCTAAGCAATTGTAATAAATCATTACAGTTAAGTTACTAATGTACGGCTTGGACCGGATTACCACCAAACTTTTTGATTCCAGATGACCTTGAAATTGCACGTCATTTATGTCGACTTTAAGATCCCAATATACTTTGGGAGACGGTAAGGGTATTCTTTGGAACTGTGACGCTGGGACAAGCGAAGAGTGTTGGGGACATGTATGATGGTCACATTGGATTTCGTTTGAGTTTCAGTATATCAGCATAATAGCACCAAAATTAAGCAGTTATATAGGTACTTACTCCACGTATGATATGGAGAAGGGCGATGAAGGGCCACTTACAAATGGTTTTCTCTCTTTTCTTTTCACCTTCTCCCAATTATTTGGGATCAGCACAATGACTTTTTCATCCATACTGTTCTATTCTGACATATGTTCTCTGTCACATAACAAATCATCATATCATGAATCATCCTTCACACATCCATCCATCTTTTTTTGGTCTACCTTTACATTCATATCCATCAATCTTGCAGTTTAACATTCTTTTTGTCACGTGACTTATCCCTTCTCATTACATGCCTATACCAGCTCAGTCTTCTTGCGTATCATACACTGGTTGAGTGCACAGCATGGGCACTGCAGAGATATGAACTCGAGACCGTCGTAGGTCCGATCGATTCGCTGGTCTAGGCTAGGCAGTGCTGCACAGCAACGATCATTGGGAGGGAGCGGCCAAATTCTGCGAAGCAGTAATGTCTCATAAGGAGGCCGTTGAACGAGAAAGGGAGAGAGGTGTGCATGCGTCTCGTGGGTACCGACGTCAGTCGAGGTCCCGGAGACGCAGGTATGCGCAAGATCTCCCGTAATACCGCTGCAGGGATCCAGGACCTAGGGAGCGGCGGATTCATCCCCCTGTTGAAGAAAGTGAGTTTGTCCTGCTTCCCGGGGCACTCTTATCACTGATGCCCAGAATCAGCGTGGGCGTAACTACGTTCTCAGTTTGACGCTCTTTCTACTATAAGTACGGGGCACATGGGTGGAGGGTGGTTTTAGTGGAGTATTGGCCCATAGGTTACCTATCCACATAGAGGGAGGTACCATGCTTAGTCGCCACACATGCCGGCGATTAACTTTGTCAGCTGTGCTATCTTTAGTGGCTAATTCTCAACGCTTTGATCTAATCCCTAGCAAAGGACCCGGTAGTGTGCGAAATGCATTTCTCCGCTTCAAAAAACAGAAAAAAGGTCACTCTTCTTTCTCTCATTTTTTCAGTCACGGGTGCAACCAGTGTCATAACAGTCAGTACTCAGTACAATTATTTTTTCTTAGAGCATTTTTGCATTCTATTAGTAGGTACCACAGAACACATTTTAGGTACGTATTGCAGTAGATGTCACTGTTCTCAAATTGAACACCAAATGAAAGAAAATAATAGGTTTCGTTATACGCAGTTGTTTTATTACTTGTTTAAGAAATATTTGAATGTTTTACGTTTTTGCAAGCCATATCAGCTAATAAATATATTTTAAAGTGTGTAAATTCTATTCCTCACCTTTTTCAAATTATAAAGCTCTTTTTAACTTAAATTACTGGATTTTTGATGAATTTTCGATTTAGTAAAAACTTATTTCAAAGATGTCAATTATGTCAAAACCAAAAAGACATTGCGATTATTTGCGATCGATACGAGTTACACTCGTGAATGTATGTAGTTTCTTTGTGTTTTGATTAATTTTCGATAACTTTGTTTGATTCCTGGACTCCGAAGACTTCGCTTATCACGTTTACTAGTGTTCTGTGATCACGTTGCACTTACGCGAGTACCCTGAACACCGATTTGCCTAACGATTTGTTCTCTGATGACTTGGATTATGGCTTCTTCTGAAAGAGGTTGTTGTGTGCCCAGATGCGGTAAAACTTGTAAGTAAATCATCCTAACGGCACCAGATTAGATGTGGATACAAATGATGTTATGAAAATGTATACCTTTGAATATTTTAATAAAAGGAAACATAATAAATCACGCTACCGCTAAATTGTTGTTTTATTTACTAACAAATAAACATTTTTTGGAAAGGCTTTTGGGAATTGCAAGAGTTAAATTATTAACTCCCGCAATTTCCAAAAGTCTAATATAAAAATCAAAATAATACTAGACGCCCTGGACGGTTTTTGCCGTTGTATTGTGTCGTATACCGATAGAGTGCGTTAGTATATATATTATGACTGTTGACTCTATACCAGTATATATAAAGTACTCTGTGGGTGCAACCAATGTACTCTGTGGGTGCAACTTTTACATGTTTTTGTCAGTTGTTAATTAATTATGAAATTAGTATAGTTACCAGTGCAATCATAACAGGAATTGAAAGGGAGTAATTGAAACTCCTTAAATTGAATTTAGTGCATAAATAAAATCATAGACATATAAAAAATTTAAATGGTAATTCATTTAAATATTTAGTCGATTTGCCATACGATCGATTTACTAGAAATTCTGCGTGTAAAGGATCTTGCGAGGAAACGTTGGTGTTACCAACAACTACGTAGAATACCATGGAGGGTAAGTTGTTGGCGGGAACTGATAGGAGATGTTGTGCTGTGCAGTTTTATTTTCTAAAAATGTGTAAAAGTACTCTAAAATGATCATTAGTGGTAGGATTTTGATAGTTTTTGAGTAGTAATTATGTGTTTTGTGAGAAATGTGAACTGTATAGTCAAATGTGGCCTTTTGAGTTGTCACAATAACTCCATTGAATGGCACTAGCTGATTGCCTACTATTCAGCTGTGCTACACATAGGCTCAAAGAAAATGAAGAAACTATATTGTAAACTAAAATCTGGCTTAAAAGCTTAGCTGCCAAGCCATAAACCTAAATAAATAATAAATCATGGAGGGTAGAGCAAGGAATATATTACTCTCTTACGAGAGATATTACTCTCTTACGAGAGAGCACACGTGAGGCACAGTTTAAAATATATACTAGACTACCAGTTGGGAAACGCCTTTGATGTCGGGTGACACCGCCGCCCGTGTAGGTGATTACGCTATCAGTAACAGTTATTTACAAGTACATAATTATGTACTATAACGATCTGGTCGGGAATTGATAAATTTCTTAGTCTTTAATTATTATATTTTACTTTTCTTTTACTACAATCATCGGTTATAAATATATATGTTATAGTATTATCTATGGTCGTGAGAGAGATACCACCATAGACCTATATACTTCAGTGGATACCACAGGAACGCGTCCTATGTACTTTGTAGCACACGCTTTTCCGTACAGATTATACTTTATAATTCTAAACGTCGATGTCTTCCTTTATTGCTGTCATTATTGACATAAAAAAATCAAAAGTAAAATCTTTCGTCTCGGCTATGGAACACTATGGAATAGGTAGGCAAAATTTTGTTTTTAGGTGTGTGTAGTTTTGTGATTTGTTTAGCGCCATTTAAAATAAATACTTCATTTCAATAATTACAATAATGTGTGAAAAGTCAGCTGTACAGTGAAGTTTTTATTTATAAAATTACAATAACCTTGATCAATACAATCAAGAATGTATAGGGTGAGTAAAAATTATTAATTCGTATTAATGAAATAGACGTACAATGCGATAGTTTTGATTTAAACGTATATTATTATCGCCGAGTTTGAAATTATAAATTTAAAATTATTATATATTTAATGTTTTAGTGGAAAATTTATTCATTCTAGGATTTACTGTACAGTAATATGGGCAATTGAACTTACAATATTTACAAATGATAAAAATAGCGTAAATTATTCTTCATAAGTAAGGACAATGCTATTCATTGTGTCAAGTTATACTGTAAAATTTATTGACACATGCAAACATAGATGATACACTATAGGTATATAGAGCATGCAGATTAGTTGTAGTAGTTCTTCAAAATATATTTTATTACTAACAAAAAAATAACAGAATAATTGTGTAATATTTTAACACCAATTGCCGCTCGATTTTGTTTAACAAAGGTTACAGGCTACACTAATAGTGGGGAATTAAATAAGTACTTTGTAAAAACAAAGAATGCTAATAATATGTACAAAAGTGCATATTATGACATTGTTTAAATAATCCCTACATTGAAATAACTCGCGTTTGAATTCCACCTTACACTGTAAAATTTTTAGGCCTAAGTGTAGCAGTGAGACTGATGTGTTGGATATAGTAGTTATCTGACAAGAGTAAGTAGATTGTAAGAGGTAAGAATTTAGTTTAGATTAGAGTGTTTAAACATATGAACTAAACAAGGATACTAAGACATTGTTTATAGATATCTAGTATATAAATAAATGAAATTCACAGGACTATCTATAATTTCATACTTAATATTATAAATGGTAACATTTGGATGGATACTTTTGCTCATGCACACCTGAATGTGAATGAATGAATGAATAAATGTTGAAATTTAATGAAAGTTGCTATATTATACTGTGCCTAATTTTAAATGTTTTAGAATTGTCGAAGGCTCAGAAATGGCTCAAATGGATTTTAAGAAAAATTACACCAGCCCACAATAAAAAAATATATTCAGTACTTTTGAGCAAATCTATCTGTTGTTATGTATTTTGATGTGATGAATCTTAATCTGGGGTCAGTTTGGTCTATACACCTTCAACATTTTGAGCATATTGTAAAAAAATACAGTTTGTGTTTAATAATAATTGCAGTTGTGATTAAGATTCACATAAAATCATACTTGATCTAGTTCTATAAAACTAATATTTTCTTAAGTTTTCGCGACTTGTACACATAATAAAACTACGTTTTAAGCGCGGTAATTTATTTGATTTAGGTTTATCCGACGTTCCGTCTTCTTCCGTGACCACGGCCACTGAAAAGCGGCCGAAACGTCGGATAAACCTAAATCAAATAAATTACCGCGCTTAAAACCATTAAAACATAGTTTTATTATCTATAAAACTAGTTTAATCACCAAAACTCCAATTTCTTGTGCTGCAAATTGTGAGGGTATATGGACCAAACTGATTCCAGATTTGGATTCTGAACATCAAAATACATAAGAATAGACAGGTCTGCTCAAAAGTATAGGCCACTTTTTTTGTTGGCCAGTGTAATTAAAAATGGGATTTTTGTGTATGTTTCTTTTTGATATTTTTCAGGGTTCATTCAATATGAAAATATTGTTGTAGTGGTGAACATAGCTTTATGTTCTATTTAGAAGTAAGAACTTATAATTAGTTCTTCTGTGTACCTAATAGAATTAATATACTTGCCATTTTACATGCTACTAGGATATGCTCGTGACTTGTCCATGCTTGACTTCAAATTCCCATGGAATTCCTAGGATACAAAATATCATAGCATTCAAAAAATTATGTAAGCTATAGTATTACTGAAAAGTGTCGAAATAAGTTAATAATGATGTACCTGAATGTCTACAAACCACTCCCAGGAAAATTCTTGCAGCATTCCCGGACTAAAAAGTAGTGCAAATTTTAAGTTGCGATTTTAATTTGCCATAGGTCAACGAAAATCGCATTGAAATGGGCTGCAACAACGGTACAAGCAGACAAACAATGTAAAAATATTGCATCAGGTTCTCCATAGTTTATATACCTAATGTTTCTCAGTTGTTTTTTTTAAATAGCTTCAATGTACAGACATGCCATTTTTAGAATTTTATAATATTATAGATTATATCCAAATACAGCAAAATATACCTAGATTACAGACATTATTTTCTCAAGAAAAGCTAGTATTGTGGTGAAATACATTGTACATTATTGGAGAAAATCTGTACTGCAACACCCAGATGACAAAACTACCAACAAAGTAATTTTTTGTAATTTATAAAAAGTGTAATTTTTATGTGAACTGGCAAACCAACATTTTACAGTTATGTATTTCAAATTAATAGTAATGTATAGAGAAGGTGACTGGTTGATCATTTGCTCCTTGTTCATGGACTTAAGAATTTGTATAAAATTGGGCATAATATAGTTTTAATAGCAGGGATCACCATAAATGAATAGTCCTGAAAACTAGTGTAGTGTCTGCTGGATACTGACTCCATTTGATATTTACATGAGTGAGGTCATGAGAAGAGCATTAGATATATATATATACAAACAAGCTGACCCATTTTGTTGCATATCAAAAAAGTATTGATCACAATCAAATATAGCCTATGTCACTCAGGAATAATGTAACTTTCTACTGGTGAAAGAATTTTCAAAATCAGTTCAGTAGTTCAAGAGACTTCTTCCTACAAACAAAATTGTTAAGAAACATTACTCTATTTTTGACTGAGAGCAAGTGTATCTACAACAACATTGAAAATTAATCATTAGATTGAATAAGACAGACATAAACAAAAGCTACATTCGAAATAGACTGTATTAGCCTTGTTTATTTTTCCAATGTACATGTCTATTTATTGACTGTACAAAGTTCTTGGTATATACAATTTAATACCTATATGAAATTTTATATTCCCATAATCCCAAATCTTACTTAAAGTAAGGAATTAATAATATTTTTTTTACACTTCCGTTGTTTCTGATATACATATGTTATTATAAATGTCAGCTTATCAGTTTGTACTACACCACCAGAATCGCCAGATTCTGTAGAATACATTTTCTCAAATTGATGTACCAAGACTAGCCTGCCTGTTTGATCAAAAGTGGGGAAGAATTCAAAAATCAATCAAATAGGCACACTACACAAATACATTCAATTTAAGACTACAATGTAAATTTAAAGAGTTCCCTGAGGACTAAATTTGTATAAGGAATAGCAAAAATTGCTGAAAGACTTATGGCAATGCTTCTAAAAGTTCCTAAAAGTACCCTTTGAGAAAATTCTGACAACACAAGATTATACAAATCAATAAATGGTTTACTTATTTCATAAAAACAATCTGCCAGATTCATATTAGTCCATGCACAGTTTTCATACAGGCGATGAAAATATTTCTTTTATTTAATTTGATTATAGAACCATAAGAAAAGCATCTTTCATATCCAGAATGTATTTTACATTAGAACCCATTGCCCATGACTTAATATGATTCACACACATAGTCATTTACAGTTTTTATATATTGAACTCTGGTCTAAAGATATAGACTTCAAAGATTCATTATGTAGCAGTCAGTATGTGTGAGCTAACTTGAACCACTGTACATAAAGATCTGTTTTGGCAGGAAAGAAAAATGGTTGAGGTGTGAACATGGCTAATAATATGTATACATTTTTGATAATACAATGAGTGCTCCAAGTGGGTGTGTAAGCTGTAGCAATGGCTCTCAACAGCTGGATGGAAAACATGATGCCGATTGTTCAGAGGGGGAGGATGCGCAGATTCGCTTGGCGCCACATGTCCAGGCTTACCTGGCACGTAACAATCCCACCACCAATTGTTGTGGGCTCACAATACCTATTGCATTTGAAAGGGCAGCTCCAGGAACCTGGTGGAACCCCCGTTTCGACTCAGAGATCCTTGAAGGCCAATATAGAAGTAGTTCCTTTAGACAAATAAGACTAAGATTTAGGTAAGTTGAATGTCTTTATCTCATCTTCATATATTAGTTTATTCCCGCATGTCAGTGATCCATAAAGATTGTTCAATATTGCTTGTATTTTGAATGATTGTATTAAATTGATGGTTTTCTTCTTTCAGATTTGCACTTTTATACATTTTGATATTTTCTATATCATGGTTTGTCTACTTTGTGGTCCTTGGTTTGAGTGGCGTAATAGTAAAGTGGCCATTTCTATGTTCTCTATTTGCTGGGGTTCTTTTGATAACGTCTGTAATGCTGTTTGTTACTTTTACGAATATATACAAAATTTACACGTTTAAGTTGTCCCTGGTTATAGCACTCGCTCTTTGCACACTCAGTCTATCTCTGGTGACGCTCACCACGCAGCTGGACACGGACTTCTCGCAGGCTGCTGATATTAGCCAATCGGGGCACTTTACCATGTGCATAGAGATATTGCTAATTATATACACTTTAACACCCTTGCCACTTTTTGCCTGCGTTATCATTGGAATTTTATATTCAATAGTATTCGAAGTTTTGAACATTGTTTTACACCTATCGGAACAAGAGTGGCAATGCCCTGGAATGTTTGTGAGAGTCTTACTTCAACTGTGTGTGCATATAATCGGCGTACATATTTATCTAATGACATTTGTAAGAATGCGTGGCACGTTTATGAAAGTAGGGCAAAGCTTGTTGGTGAGAAGACAGCTAGAAATGGAAAAGCAACTAAAAGAAAAGATGATACACTCTGTGATGCCGCCCAAACTTGCCAGTTCACTAATGGAAGAGCAAGTACTTGAAACTGAAAGTTATGTAAAAATGCACGATCCACTGAATCCTAGAAATTCTAATCCAGGAGCGTCAGATATTAAATCCTTATTTAGGCCTTTTAATATGAGCTCTATGGATAATGTCAGTATACTTTTCGCTGACATCGTCGGTTTTACGAGGATGTCTAGTAATAAAGGTGCTGAAGAATTAGTGAATATCTTGAACGATTTATTTGAAAAATTTGATGAATTGTGCCAGAATCACGGCTGTGAAAAAATTTCAACTCTTGGAGATTGTTATTACTGTGTCTCTGGCTGCCCCGAACCGAGGCCAGATCACGCTACTTGCTGCGTTGAGATGGGATTAGGTGGGTTACGTAATCATTTTTACTCTCGTGTTTAGTTAGCATTTTTTAACCGACTTCGAAAAAAGGAGGAGGTTCTCAATTCGCCGGGACCTTTTTTTTTTTGCTTTTTTTTTAATGTATGTTCGCCGATAACTCCGTGATTTATGATCCGATTTACGTGATTCTTTTTTTGTTCGACGCGGAATAGCTTCCAATTGGTCCCCTAAAAATTTTACATAGTTTGGCCCAGTAGTTTTCATTTTATGAACATTTTTCATGGAAATAATTTTCACTCCGTTCCATATGTACACCGATTACTCTGAGATTTATGATTCGATTTACGTGATTCTTTTTTTGTTCGACGCGGAATAGCTGCCATGTGGTCCCCTAAAAATTTGACATACTTTGGCCCAGTAGTTTTCATTTTAAGAACATTTTTTTGTTCCCGGTTCTTGGGACCTATATTTTTTAAGAAGCGCGGCACCATTCGTAGGTCCACCTATACATAGCTAGACACTAAAGAGTAACAAATAAAATTTAAAAACTTCGTTTAAAAAAACCGACTTCAAAAACGAAAAAACTAAAATGTATAAAATAACTTATTTCTTAAGCTATTATTATTAATATATATTATCTAAAACATCTTGAAGTCGGTGCAAAGTAAAACATAAAAATTACTATATTTTGAAAATTACTAAGCACCGACTTTAAGATGTTTTAGATAATATATATTAATAATAATAGCTTAAGAAATAAGTTATTTTATACATTTTAGTTTTTTCGTTTTTGAAGTCGGTTTTTTTAAACGAAGTTTTTAAATTTTTAAAGATTTATGGACAACTCATAAGTACGTAAATGTGTGACATATCTTAATTATTTTAGGTATGATTGATGCGATCCAGGAATTTGACAGGGAGCGCGGCGAGGGAATTAACATGCGAGTTGGGGTCCACACCGGAACGGTTTTATGCGGCATTGTGGGGACGCGTAGATTTAAGTTTGATGTGTGGAGTAATGACGTAACTTTCGCAAATAAAATGGAATCAACGGGAAAGCCAGGACGTGTTCACATATCAGAAGAAACTAGCAGGTTTTTGGGAGGTTCTTACATATTAGAAGAGGGGGAAGAAGTTTTCGGTGAGTGTTTTCTTTGCAACAAGCTACTAATAACATGTTATTTTAAACATGTGTATATTTAAAAGTGGTTGTTTACATCCAGGTCATAAAACATACTTCATAGAAGGCCGCCAGCTGTACTCTCCATACAATTACAATCATTGCCTGACTCCTTCCAATCCTATCAATTTACGTTTGATTATATCTCCCGCAGCCTCCCCTCAATCCGTCCTATCTTTCAATCACTCTCCGATGCCACTCACTCCTAAAGACAAAGAGTCGTTGGATGATAAGCTTAATGTACGAAAGCCAGAAACTAACAATTTGCTGTCTCCAAATGTGTTCAATTTTCGGACTAAAGCAAGTTCCTTGCCCAGCATATTAGATTCTGATACAGAAATGGATGACAAAAGAGACAAAGGATTCACCGAAACGACAGATAGTTCATCTAAAAGTCCGACATCTGTGGGTAAGTTAATTAAAGCCGTGGCTTTTTAATTTCGTAAAACTGGCGGACAGGGGTTTGAACGGAGCGTATACATTAACAAGGCACGTTAATAATTCATCTTGCAAACACAATATTTTGCAAAGTTGATATTTCACAGATCATGGATCATTTAATGAAAACTCTTTGTTCATCATAACTTAAACCTAGATCATTATATTTATAATTTATTATTAGACAATTATATCTATATATTAGATAGAATCATGCTCAGTATGTATTAGACATATTTATTTGCTCAGAAATATGGTTATTGGATATTTTGTGAATTGGCATCGGTATAGCTATGCATTAGTTATCGTGAGAGTAAGGCGCCGATAAAATATAATAATGACTTAATTACGTGAAGGTGATAGATACTCTGTCACATTAATTACGACAACTCCGATGTTTAACGCTATTTTGATCAATGTTTGTGCAATAATTATGTTTTTATATAAGCTGAAATAGTAGATTGTTATACTACAGGCGAAACTGACCTATTATAGGCACTCTAATTATTATCGCTTTCGCTACGGTCGTGCACCAAACCATCTCGTGCCTAAATAGGCTTTTCATCTGAAGTTAACACTGTGCTTTTCATTTCGCATATATAGGAAAGTAAATAAAAACTGAATAGTTACACAAACAACTACTTCTCTAATAACAACAGGAGTTAAATCTATATCTGAAACTGATCAAATGTCATCACGTGCGTCACATATGCAACATCAATTTTAGGACGTTAAAACAACCTTTTTTTTTCACTGATGATAGTAAATATTTAGTTAAAATTAGGTAAATTAAGTAACAATTTAGTGAAAAGTAATTTATAAATATAAAATGATGTTACAAAATTGTTGATATTTTTTATTACAATTTATGCCGCGATTTAACAGTAGCTGTAAAAAAGCTGGGGCAAAAGTCCCATGTCTATGGTTTATTACATTATTATGCAGTTTTCTAAATGTTTTGACAGCAGGGAGAAACGTTTCCGAGGGACGAAATGTGCTGTTTTCATCCCTGTGATTAAACAACTCCTAGCGTACTTTCAGAATATGAGAAATGAAAAAATATCAAATATGACATTTAGGTTACCAAAAGAGAATAAAACTGCTCAGTGTTGTAGTGGTCAAACCAATTGTGCTGAAATATGCGTAACTTGAGAAAATCTACAAATTTGCCTTTTATGTAACCTCAATAGAGAAAGCCACTAAAAAATCTTATTATATATATTGAGGGCTTCATAATTATAACATATAGGCGTATACGCAAAAATGCGATTTTTGTTGTTGTTTACTAAAAACTGTATATTACAATTTAGAAAGTGTTACCAGTATGCAAGTCTACCTAAAAAGTAGGGTATTCCAAATTTCAGCCTTATCAACTAGTTTTGCTTTATTTACAATTTTGTCCCTTGTGTAAAACTGTACTTTTGTCTGTACCCCCATTTGTTATGAAGCACTCGAATGAAACTATATTGCTATAGCAATATACGAGCTAGAAAGACAGACGACAGGCGAGCTAGAAAGACTGACAGGCAGACAAAAAATTTAAAAATTGCATTTTCGGACTCTTCTGGTCCGAATTAACCCCCCCTTGATTTTTTCACATTTTTAAAAGCAATGTATGAACTCGAACCCCTTTTTATTTTAGTAGATATAGATATACATGTAAATCTGTCATTTGGCGAGGTGGGAGCACTTTATTGACACGGGGACGAACTGCGAGATTAGCAAGAACTCTCGGATATAGAGTAAAAATAATATTTGGAAATCTAGCTAATAACTCAATAAAAGAAATAAAATCATTAATCACATGCATACATACTAATCTCAACGTAAATACATAAATAAGTACTCGATCATACATACTACACAACTATGTATAAACAGTGAGACATTCGTGCTTATTTACTGTGTCATTCAATACTGTATCTATGTGCAGTGTCTTGATAATACGAGCGTTATTATTATTATATCCATAATACTTTTATCTGTATAAATATGATTGTATGAGTAAAGAATGTGAAAAATATTCTCGCGTAAATATCCGCGAAATTATTTAATTTCTAGAGATAGTACTTAATTATCTCTCGTCTGTCTACCGAGAACTTCTTCTTCTCTCTGTTCTACCGAACTTCTGTTTTACAGAGAACTTCATTACAAACTCTTAAGAAAATGTGCTTAGTTGGTGATCTGTAAAGTCTTGAAGAAAGGATCAATAAATAGACAGATAAATTTCAATTTGCAATGTGGAAACTTATTATTTTAAACAAGAGTTAAATATCACACGCGGTTTATGCGGATAGAATTCACCTTTATTATGTATGACTCAAAGTAAATTCATAGTAATGAAATATATGGATATTAATTTGATGATGAAGGTTTGAATTTTTGTATAATAGTTTATTAAGATTTCGTTGTAGAGAATGTAATGTTGTATATTTAAAAAATAAGTATATTTTAAATATATCCTCTCAAGATCTCTTAAGATCTCGGACACTAGGGATCCTGGTCGTCAACATTTCGAGCTAGTTGCAATTTAGGCATCACTTGGAGAGCAAAGCGAAAAACGCTTCAAAAAAGCTTGGGGTGCTCTACAGGGTTAGCGGTACCGGGACATAGGCTTTTATTATATAAATCCGTCCGTTCCCATGTGGAATACTGCTCCCATCTTTGGGTTGGTGCATCCCAGTACCAGCTGCTCTCACCTAACTCCTTGCAGCGCCGAGCGGTCCGGACTGTCGACGATCCCGAAATTACAGACGGTTTAGAGTCTCTCAGCCATAGGAGAGACGTTGACGCTCTAAGCTGTTCTACCGTCTGTACAACGGGGAGTGCTCTGATGAGCTATTTGATCTGGTGCTTACGCCGCCATTCTATCATCGCACCACTTACCGGCAATTGGGAGTTCATCCACACTTCCTACACTTAGAAGTCCTCCACGGTACGTGGCGGACGCTCCTTCATGCCATATGTGTTCAAGTTATGAAATGAACTCCCTCCCTCGGTTTTCCCAGAGCGCTACAATATGGGGCTCCTCAAAAAGGGCGTGAAAAAATGCCTAGAGTCTCAACGAGGTAGGCAACGCATCGGCTCCCTTATTGTTGCTGATGTCCTAGGCGTTTCCCTACTAGCAAACATTAACATAGAAAAATTTGATCGTGGAAAGTGGCATAAATTTCCCGTGATGCGAGGAATCTAAAGTTTACACGAAGAATATCGTGTGGAAACCTATACACTTTAATAAACTGACAAACGTTGCTATATTAATTTGTAAAATGTCAGCATTTTCTGTAATCTGGCTCGATTTCTCTCTAGAAATATATTTCACTAATTGTAAGTATTTATATTCAATAGAAGGTAGTCAGTCATAAGTAAAGGTATCCATAATTCACCCATAATAATTAATACTAGTTAAAAATAAATAGAATATTTAATACGAAACAAACAGTAACCTCGCGTATTAAATTAAATGCGAGACAGCCGACTAATTTGAATACTATGCATTTATAGTTAGATAAGTATTGAATAGCGTGAAATAATTATAACACAAGTTTATTACGATAACAATTACTTGTGAACTTCAAATGCTAAAATGTTGTTGTAAATAAATAAATTTACGCCTAGCCACGGCCATCAAAGCCGACTAACGCAATAAACTATGTATGCAGTGCATGTTTAACAATAATTGTATTTATAAAGCTTTTGTTTAGTGTGTACTTGGGATTTCGGCCAATTTTTCATTCCTTTATTTCGCAGGCACCCGCTGTTGTTGCGAATTATTGTTATTTAGGCGTAAAATATTGCGCTAAGAGAGCGATTGAGCTCGTAAAGCACTTTTTAATATATCTGTTAGTAATAAATTTCTGACAGGATTCTCAGTCCCTCCGTTCGAGCTACAGAACGCAGCGAACACAGAACGTATGGAGGAACGGCCAGTGGTTTTAGTGGGTATCTGCGACCGTTGGCGTGGCAATAGCTCTTCTGCGGGGGTACTAGTGCCATTCCGACGTGGTGTATCCTACACATCCCACCGCGCCTCCTTCGAAGTGGTTTGCCCTCAAGCGGATTTCCTCTGGTAAAAAAGGGGTCTCGATCCTTATTTCAGAATTCATTTTCATTAGTCGATGTCCGTATCCAGGGTGCTGGAGATTTTTGTGTCTTCATGCTCTATGACCTATATGCGGTAATTGTTTCGTTAGTCGAAGGGGTGCACAATCACCCGGGTTCTGTAGGTAGTACGGCTGCCTTTGAAAGTTACTTTAAAACTCGCAAGAGTGACACTAAACAGACGTGTGCAAGTCTTTGCATTCTGCATGCTTTGAAATCACCGATGAATTTAGTTTTGAACGCCACTTGCGGCGAATACCAACAGGCGACATACTCGTAGCTACCGCATTGTCTCTACTTTGACTTTTATTCGTTGTCATCTCGCTTGCTATGTATCGCCTGGTTCATCGGCCATTGAAAATGAACGCCCCCAGGAAAATGGTCAATATATCCACGCCACGCTTAACAGCCTATGAAATTTCGATTCAAATCAAATAAGCTCCGTCCAATCTGCACGAATCGGCAAATAGCGCGTCAATAAGGCTGCAGCGACGCATCACTCGAAACTTCATGTATAAAAGTCAGAAATAGGAAATATTAATAATACAAGATCAAATGCGCGATATAAGTACATTTATAATTCGATGTTTGCTCTAAGCGTTTAGTTACGGAGGAGAGGAGGAGAGGAAGTACGGCGTCGGTGCGTGATATTGGTTTGATATTTTCTAAAAAAAATATTTTATTTTTTTATATACTTTTATCTATTTTTTTATTAAAATCAATCAGAGCCTTATGTTCCAATATAGTTAGGGTATTATTTTTTTGCAGAACTTTAATCCGATTAAGTTTTATTAAAATTTATGAATATTAGATTTTTGAAATGATATTATCAGTGTTATTATTTGTATTAATGCCTATTTGATATTATAAATGCGAAAGTAATTTTTATCTGTCAGTCGGTTACACTTCCACGGAAAACTACTGGACCGATTGATTCCACTCTTCGGCAGTGCGCACCAGAAAAGATGAAGCGAAACGCTTGGTTCTGACTGGTGGTGTTTCCACCATGTAACGGTGGCGTAAACCGGTCCGTCTGGTTGTCCGATGGTAAAAAGGGGATGGAGGAATCAGCTCGTGCATTTCTAAGGAACATCTTACCTCAGAAACTAGGATAGTTTTCGTGAGAAAATTAAGTAAATATTATCCCGCAAAATGGGATAGTTTCCGGATAGAGCCTATTATTCTAACTACCTACCTACCTACTAAGTACTAATTAGTGATTATATACTAACCAGAAGTAGGCACATATTTAAAATTTTGTGCTTCATACTTTTGATAATGGTGGATTTTCATACAAACGTTCATCGTTGTATGCGTTATTATGTCATTCAGTCAGTGTGGTCAAGTAACTAATGTACATGTATAGATTATTAAATTATCAATAGAAATGTTTGAATAAATAGTAGAAATGTCTAGGGGAACATAATGAAAATTATGTTTATCAAAATATTATACAAAATTATTAAAAAAAGAAAATTGTTTATTTTAATATAAAACTGTAATAAAAGAATGTATGTAACTGAGGACTTGAACCCTGCCCTCCGAGATTCGTACAAGACGACACTAACCGCTTTGCCCAGAGAACGCGACTTTTATCGTCGAAATTACGGTTTCTTTTCTGCCCATCATTTTAAAAAATATTTCGTATGTATATAATACGTGGGAAACGCTTGGATAAAGAACCGTGGTGGTCTTCTTCCTCTTGGCCATTTGAGGCGGCGAAGAGGTTGGGACTTCGAGGAAAACCTCTTTGCTCCGGCTTCTACTCTACGGACAACTATCCGTCGGTGGCGGGATTAGGAGCCATTGGAGCCTTCCTAACGGTGGTCTCTCAACGGCTCTCGTTGGCCAGTCTGCGGCATCCGATGGCCTTCGCGGGCTTTGAAGTAAAGAACCGTACGTTCATTCAACAGCACGCCGAGGCGTGTTCTCTCTAATTCTATACATTGGGACGAGAAGCTAAATAGTTCGGGAGCGTTGCAAATTCAATTATTGCAAAATAATTATTTACTTCCTTTACTTTAAATTAGCTAAGTGACCGATGAATAAAAACTATAATTATATTTGTTACTAGCTGTACCCGGCAGACGTTGTACTGCCTTTAAAAAATAAATATCTAGAACCCGATTCTAGCGTCATCTACCAAGACCAAATGTTAATCTAAACTATTCTCAAATCCACTTGAACAAACAAAAAATTTCATCAAAAGCAGGCCCACAGTTTAGGACGAGTATCGCAGCGCCACCTACTAGGTGCAATTGTTTATTTAAACCATTCCGGGACAAACTTAGACACATACAACAACAAAAAGAACACCTAAATTCAGGTAGATTGCAGCGCTATCTACCTGGTTCAAATTTAAATCTAAATCATCCCAGTAGAAAAATATAAAAATACTAATATCGCTATTAAAAAATAGGGGTTCATCGTAGAGGGTTGAAAATTTAGGGTTGTATGTATTTTTTTATGCTGTATCATAAAAAAATATCTAATAATTAAAAAAATTAGGGGTATAGTCTACCCTTAACATTTAGGGGGATGAAAAATAGATGTCCGATTCTCAGACCTACCCAATATGCACACAAAATTTCATGAGAATCGGTCAAGCCGTTTCAGAGGAGTATGTTAACCAACATTGTGACACGAGAATTTTATATATAAGATAACTAGCTGACCCGGCGAACTTCGTACCGCCATATTTTCTGAATTCCTAAAAGACATTGTTTCATGACACAAAAACAAAATCACCATAATCGGTCCAGGTGATTAGGAGGATTCTAGAACCCGATCTCAGCGCCACCTACCGGTTCTAATTGCGAATCTAAACCATCCGGGAACCCACTCAAACACACAAAAACAAAATCACCAAAATCGCTCCCGATGATTAGGAGGATTCTAGAACCCGATCTCAGCGCCACCTACCGGTTCTAATTGCGAATCGAAACTATCCGGGAACCCACTCGAACACACAATAACAAAATCACCAAAATCGCTCCCGGTGATAAGGAGGATTCTAGAACCTAGGCTCCAATTGTGGATTTAAACCATCCCGGGACCCACTCAAACTCACAAATCTTTTACAAAATCGGTAAAGTCGTTCTCAAGTTATGCGCTTACCAATATTTTTTTATATATAATCAATTTTCCATTGTTTACGCCCCCGCAATCCCCTTTGGGGGTGGAATTTCGTAAAACCCGTTCTTAGCTGATCTCTACTTGGCAAAAGAAATATTCATACCAAATTTCAAGTAAATCGGCCTTATAGCTTCCGAGATATCGTGATCAGTGAGTTCAAAAACGGTATTAAGTTTATTAAGTTTAGCAATGCACATTTGCACACAGAATAGCACGTTTTGAGTTAACTTTGTTTATTTCCCCTATAGAAAAAATGCATGCGTTACAGCTATAGTATTTTCCTCAGAAATATGATCAAGATTGACATATATCTTTTTCATATATAAAGTGTGTGAAGATCACACACTTTATATACTGAGGACTATATAGACTGAGGAATCAATCAAAAAAAGCTTTTCGTCTCTTATCACGCTATTAAGACATGGCTTTTACGCATTAGTAATCTCAATGTGAAGGTTGCTTCTTCGCGATGTTTTACTTTATTGATAGCACGTGGTCATTGTAACTACAATTATAGATAGGTTAATAAATATAACACTTTATTGCTCACCAAAATAACGGACACAATACATTAATTACAGTCGTGTATTTTTAGGCAGAACAATAGGCGGCCTTATCGCTTAGAGCGATCTCTTCTAGGCAATGTAACTTATAGGATATTCTATGCTAATCTGGCGATGTGATGGTGCATAAATTCAATTATATTTATATTAGACCAGAAAAGTGTGCCAAGCTGATGGGATACTGCGATTCTATCTAAGCTGGTTACGCTTGTGTTGCGGGTAATATATGACCGATAAATATGGAGCTAAAAGGATCCTAGACACACAAACCAGGGATTACCCTGGTTGGGGTTTCTGGGTGCCTGGTTAGTTAACCCGGGATAGATATCTTTCAGAGGAAAGGTAACAAGTATGTCGCCATAACAACCTTGAGTTGTGTTCCGGCATTAGTGGCCAGGTTCCAGTCTCCTTTTAGAGAGCAGCAGCGCAATTGTAGGACCTTTGGTGTTGCAAATGTCCATAGGTGATGGTAACCGCTTTCCATCAAGTGGGCCGTCTGCTCGTTTGCTGAACTCCTGCGATAAAAAAATGATCTAGTTAATAAAATATAAAGTTTTGTTACCTTTATCCTTTTCCCGGAACTTCTGTGTAAGAAACAAAACTGCATCGTATTCTCCATCGTTTAGAATCTATTCCAGTTTTTTTTAATAGCTTTAATGTACAGACACGGAATGTTTAGAATTATATTGTTTAGAATATTATAGATTTCCAATAGCGGAGCGATTTATTTTATGATGACATGACAGTTGATGATTGATGCGCGTGCGAAGAAAAGAACTCGCCGCGTGACATTGGATCTAAAGGAAGAGTTCAAATGAATTGAAAAAGTTGGAATAGAATAGGAAAAATCATATAGACATTGAGCGGATGTTACCTTATCCGCTCAATGTCTATGTCTTGATAGTATCCTATCACGAATTTTATTACATAGATGCTAAATTGTAGATTATTGATTGTTCCAACAACTCTTGAAAGTGTTAATAACATGACCTGTTAGTTTGAGTAAATGTTTACCATTTTCTTTAATATTTTGTCTGGCTTTTATTTACGGATATGAACAGCTTATTATAAAATAATCTATACTAATATATGTACAAATGAGAAACTGATTTTGTTTCCATGAGTTTGTTCATATTTTATGGCGTTGGATGTATCCGATGTACTTGTATTTTAGTTGTGGCCAGGCTTACGAGTATTCACTGGATTGCAAAGGTCAAAGAATCGATTCCCGATAGGTTGAATTTTGTAAATGAACTTAGTATTGTTTGTTCTAGTCATCGTTTCTGCGGTCGTCTTCCGAATTGTTCGTTGTATATTAGTCATGACACAAGTATAACTGTGTGATTTATTTGTTTAGTATAAGTAATAGTTTATCCGTGCAGGAATTGAGAAAGAATACAATTGCCTGCGGCCTGTAGTAAGAGGCGACAAACAACCCACAGGCAGGTGGTAGGGTATTTGTCGGACTGGATGGCTACAACTCGTGGTCTGGAGTATGTCGCCATAATAACCTTGAGTTGTATTCCGGCATTAGTGGCCAGGTTACAGTCTCCCTTTAGAGAGCAGCAGCGCGTTTGTAGGACCTTTGGTGTTGCAAATGTCCATAGGCGATGGTAACCGCTTTCCATTAGGTCAACCGTCTGGCTGTCTGCTGAACTCAAGCTATAAAAAACATTAGAAAATTATAATGAACTTATGCGACACTATCACTTTTGCGATGCCGTGGTAGCTTAAAAGTTGTCTTACTCGCGTTCCAAACTGGGTTCGAATCCTGATCGGAAAGCATGTATCACTTAGGCGGTTTTGTAACCTAATGTGCATATTATTATATAATAATAATAATAACAGCTCTATATAATAATAATAACCCGCAAGGGGGCTTTGTGGCGAAGCCTTAGGTGAGTAGCGACACCTCGTACCTGACTCCGGGGGCCAAGGCAAGGCCCCCACCTCCGTGCTTGCCTTAACCAGCCGGCACGGAGTGGAGATCGCTAGAGCTAAGACTCAAGCTCCAGGGGTGGAAGTGATAAATGGTCTAACGTCGGAAGTAGCTTCGGTGAACCTGCAGCCCACCTCTCTACGCCCCTTAGCCACTCATACCCATGTTGCCCCTGCCTTTTATGGCATTTTTTGGGGCCCATGCAGGGAGTGGCGAGTCACCGTCTGCCCATTTTTCCATGTTCCCCGAACATTGCGACGGGCAGACGCCATAGTCCCCATATTCCCAGACCCCCAGTACCACTAGCAGTTCACCCCAATAGCCCGGTACTTTTTGTCCTCATTTTCCACAATAGTCCTACAATGGCCGGGGTTTGTCCTTGGGTGCATTATTATATGGTGTAGACAGGGATAATCGCCGGTCAGGGTCACGCCACATTTACATTAAATTTGTCAAAGGGCCTCTACGTGTTGGTCTTTCCATGGCCCCGCGCAAGCCCTCCAAAAGTCCGGGCCATTTTTATGGCCCGTGGTCTTCCAAGACATACAAATAACAGCTCTTAAACGTCTCACTGCTGGGCTCGGGTCTGTAGGGTAACGGACAGTATACCCACTGTCCTAGGCGGCTTGGCAGGTATATGTTGTTATATGCAAATGCAATTAGGGGCCATTCATTAATTACGTAAGGGTCCCGAGGGCAAGGGTCGATCATAAAACTCTATACATGCCCTTATCTGGGGATGGGGGAGGGAGGATCCATTCTTACGTAATATTTTTTAAGTCAATATTTAATATTAAAAATCTACTTCTATTTCGGATGCCGAATGGTTTCATTCTATAGTGTGCAATTCCATTTACATATTATTTTACTTATTTTATTATTTACTGTCTCATAAGAACATTCATATTTACCCCTGCCAAATAATGCCTTGTTTTAGGGAGCTATGGTAAATATACGAACAAAATAAAGAACTGGAAAGTGCCTCGCTTCTTAAGAAAACATTCAGATACGCCATTACATGACATGAAAAAGCAGGATTTCAATGAGACGACTTTAAATTTCTTGGAACGCGGCGATGGAGGTGTTAGTTCACAATCGAGCAACGGGTACCATCAAGTGCCTATAGTGATAGAATCTCAAGACAATAAGCCCACGAGGCCAGTGCATAGTCAAAGCAAACTGAATATCCCTCACAGCCAAGACGCGGGCTCCTTTGAGAGGGAAATCATCGATATAAGATCCTATTTGAGCCAGTCCAGGAGCAACATGTCGCCCTTCGCGAGAAGCAGCAGTTACCGATCTCAGTATGGAAGACAAAATACTGTGGAGGTAGGTTGCTTTTGTTCTGTAGTTGATATTATTGTATCCATATTTTATGACCCAGCCACGACCTTGTCGCTGTGAGCGACAGGTAAGTAGGACGTTACGGGTGACAGAAACAAAAGTATTAAGATGTATGAAGGATGGTTGGTTCACATTCGGGGGTAACACCGAGTGTGAACCCGTGGCATGCTTCATCGCTAAGTCCAACATTGCGGCCAGGCCGCTTTACGTCCAGTTAAAAAATCATGTTTAGAAAATGATATTAGTGTCCATTTCTGGAATGAACTAGAAGTCGATAAAAAGTTTAGGGATGTCTATGTCTTGGTCACAAAGCTCGTGATTATCGTAGACGCGTCTAATAGAAATGGCGTGATGAGTTGGAATCCT
Organism: Dendrolimus pini; assembly: GCA_949752895.1. Lineage (NCBI taxonomy): Eukaryota > Metazoa > Arthropoda > Insecta > Lepidoptera > Lasiocampidae > Dendrolimus > Dendrolimus pini. Next base: position 16,020,699 of record OX457130.1, read on the forward strand.
AGTTTAGGTGTTTACACCGCTTGACAGTGTTGTCAAGCGTTGCATACTTGACTTAAAATTCCCGTTACAATTACTACGTGCTGACAAGGAAGAAAAATATTGTGAGGAATCTTGCACCTTGTCAGAAGTGTAAAGCATGAGGGTCGATTCATATAAATTAGCAAATAAAAATAGCTTGTAATGTTATTAAAGAAAACCTACCGAGTAATACTATATACTCCGTAAACTATGGTAAACTACTGAGCTTAATATAGAACCTATATAAATAATATCATAAAGGGCTCGATCATAGGTTTCATAAAAAAAATCTAATGCTCGGATTCCATCTGTGATAATATAATAGTTATTGACTGTGGCCAAAATGCGTCTTGTTTACAGCGTTAAAAATAACGCCGATAACTAGTAGCTACATTACATTATTTCATATATGTCAATATTTATCTTCATTTACTATTTATAACAATATCGCATCACAAATAACGCATTTAATTCTACGCTACATCTGTGTGAAACGTTTACTAATTATTTATCCCAGATGAAGAAGTAACAAGACTAAATGCTACTTTACAGAAGCGTCCCTATGTTCGTCAGATTCAGGCTTAACAGGTTTTTTATGCTCATATTATTGGGCGCTTATTTACGAGGATCTTCAATGTTGGTCATAAAATTATATAAGTGATCTTGACCTTCACTCTCTAAGTGATAGGCGACTGTCGTAACGAAATATGTTCGATTGCATAACATTGCTTGAATATAACATTCTGTTATAATAATATTTAAAATAACTTTTATGTTCTGGCAGTCGAAATTAGATAATATGTCTTGTGCGTCATCATTGATCATTTGTAGATATTGGCAGAGTTATTCAGTTGTTAGTTTATCTTTCCTTTAACTTATTGCTGATTTTGATTGGATATAAAAAAAAACTGACAGTCATTGATTTCGCAAGAATCGTATACGGATAATTTTTATTGATCATATCGGTCTTAAATAATGGCCAGGTAAAAACTACCTATAATAATCGTTTATTTATGAAGAGATTAATGAAAGTAGATGAAGCAAAAATGTGTAAACCCATCGTCTATATCTACCCTTATGGGAAAAACACGTATGTACAAATTTCACAGCAATGGTTATTTATGAATAGCAATTATTATAAAGAGAATAAGATACCTAATTACTTTATACATTTGTACGTACATTTCAATCGATACGTCGTTAGGCAATAGGTATTATTTTATGTGTTTAATCAGCAATTCTTTATTGTATAAATGCTTGTCTGTAGGCAATATCGATAATAATTTTCACTTATCTATCATGTCAGTATATCTTAATGGTGTAAATTGAATGCCCACTAATATACAAATGTGAATAAGAGTTTGTTTATACATAACTCTCTGGCTTTTCAGTTTTTAGTCTTTCTTCAATAAAGTTTATGTTTTAAAGTTTATATTATGTGTTTAGATAAAGTAGATGAACATAAGTAACTTTTATATTATACCTTGGAAATAATATACTTCCTTGTAGAGCAATCAAATAATTATTGGTTACTTACTGTTATTTTAGTAATAATATTTATTGTTAAGATTGAGAAGTTGCATTATCTGTGCTCGTTCCGATTGTGTAAAGGTCTCGGTTTAATCAACCGTTGGTTATGCTCGTGTGACGGGGTTGCAGGCACCTGTAAGCCGTGCCCGCAGCTCGACGCTGTCGGCGGCACAGGGGGAAGGAGTACGGGGAGCGGGACCGAAGTTGCATCTTCCTTTGCCGGCACCAGCGACGACGGCCCCTTCGCCGACCCCCAGACCCCCCGACGACTCGGTCAGCCTCTGCCCGTCGGTCAACAGCCGCAAAGACTCCGGCATCAGAAGCACCAGCCGACGCTCCAGCATTCAACAACAGGTATACACACACACTTTGATGTATCCGCCAATGACGCGTGGAACGCTCGTAAATTAGTTGTGCACAAACATTCACTAATTTTTATAAATAAACTCCGGTATATTTGAACGGAACGTGATGATTTTGTACGGAATGAATACGAACAGTAAACATGGTTTAAAATTGTAAACATTCACGCCTAAAGTTATGTGCACCGGCTATAAATAATTCAGGATCAACCATCAACCTTCTCGAGACGTTCGTCTGCTAAACATTCGATTTTTATTTTGAATGTGAAATTTTTTTCGGGAACGTTGCACAGAATGGCAGTACGAAAATAAGTTTTCCCTATAAATAGTTTAATAGCTCATGTTTTGTATTTCAGATATTCGCATTGAATCATATTGCGACGTCTCAGAACGATATGATGCAGCACAGAGTGTCCGGGTACTACACGTCGAGTCAGTCGTCACTTAACGATCCCTATTGTAGGAGTCGCCTTCCTCCGCCACTAAATGCGCAGCAAGCTCAGTCATTACAGAAGCTCCGTAAGCAGTCGGACCTGCAGTTAATCCGCTGTGTCCAAGAAAATGCCCGTTCAGGCATAAACTATTTCGTGCAGCCTCCTTTAAACAGATTCACCCTCTTCTTCAAATGTTCCAACATCGAACGACACTACAGGGACAAGGCGCACCGAAGCGACGATTGCGAGGATTTCCCTCCTACACTTACCACTTCCAGATTTAATACTGCCTTAGATATCCTAGTATCCGCTATTATGTTTTTGGCTGTAACCACTTCTATATTTATATTGTACAATAACTGGAGAGGTACTGTTGGGTGGTTGGTTTTATTCGGCTTAATCGAAATCGTGGCGATGGTCCTTTGTTTTTATAGGCATTATCTAAAGTGGAAGACGAAACACGATCCCTTGTTAGTTCCGGCCACGATAAGAAGGTCAGTTAGAATATTTAGGAAATTGTCGGACTGGTATCCGTGGCATTTTTCTGGCGGGCTGTTAATTAGCCTGCCGATCCTCGCCGTCCTAATAAACTTCTCGTGCCAAGACACAACAATGACCATATTGAAGGGAGAACAGTCATTTTACGTTTACCTTTTATACGTCAGTGTTGTCCATTTTTGTAATTTCACGCAAATGAACTGGCTCGTAAAAAATACTTTGGTGACACTCTATGCCGGACTGTTCCTATTTTTCGCTGTGCTGGGATGTCGTGAGGTGAATACTCAATTATTAAATGCTGATACTAGTTTTAAAATGCACAACCAGGCAGCGGATCCTAATTTTACAGATAACTTTCATATGAGTAACGAATCATCAATAGATGGATTAGATAATTTAAATAGCACGCGAGGATATGACAGTTTGCATCATAAATTGCATTTAACAGAATTGTACTTAGACGTGGCGCTCTTGTTGATGTTGGTTTGGTTTCTCAATAGAGAGTTCGAGATCAGTTATCGGTTAAGTTTCTACAGCAATGTTGTTGCGAATCGTGATAAGCAGAGAGTGCAGAATATGAGGAATCAAGCCGATTGGCTGTTGCATAATATTATACCGCGTCACGTCGCGGATCAGTTAAAGAACACTGCTAAATATTCAGAGAACCACAAAGACGTAGGCATAATATTTGCAAGTATAGTTAATTTCATTGAAATGTACGATGAATCATATTTGCGGGGTAAAGAATATTTGAGGGTACTTAACGAGCTAATTGCGGATTTCGATGAGTTACTAGAGCGGCCTCATTTTCAGCAAGTGGAAAAAATAAAAACTATTGGCAGCACGTTTATGGCCGCAAGCGGGTTGAACCCTGGAATGCGGGAGGCTTCTCGCGGGCCTTACGATCATTTATATCAGCTGATGGACTTTTCCCTTGAAATGCAAAAAGTTGTCGACAACTTCAACCAAGATTTGTTGGAGTTCGATTTTATACTCAGAATTGGATACAATTTTGGTGATGTGACGGCTGGTGTAATTGGGACTACAAAACTGTATTACGATATATGGGGTGATGCTGTGAATATAGCTTCTCGGATGGATTCCACCGGCGTACCCAATCGTATCCAAGTAGGTGAGGCCTGTATTCCCACATTGTCCGCCCGGTATGAATTCGAGCCGCGCGGGAGCGTTTATGTCAAGGGCAAAGACGATATGAATGTTTATCTTGTTGTAGGAAAAAAAGATACGTAGGCAAATAAAAAATCTTTACGACTGTAGAAACGTAGACTCTGTGATTTAATCATTTATATCGTAAAACTAACGTGCATATACAAACATATATATTTAATGCAGTACATCGTGATGTATTACATTTTTAGTGTAAGTTGAGTTTATAAAAAGCTTATTTAAATACTCTTTATAAACAAAACTGATAATTTATTTTTAATATAGCTTAATATAAGTAGTGAGCATGCGTGTGAATATTTAAACAGTTGGTTAAGTAATTATAAATATACATAATTTATTAAAATCTCCTTGCCTAATAAAAAAAATCTGTGACCAGTGTTCTAGTCCCCAAATTTTGCTGAACACTCCACATTTTAATATTTTAGCGATTTGGAAATTACTTCTAAAGTAGGTTTGGATTTTGAAATTAAAATGTGGGTGTTACGCCTTTTAAATGACTTTTATATTTATTTTTTATCTAGACAAGATTTCAGTTTATATTTGTATATGAAAATGAATTGGATACCCATTTGGGTTAGAGACTTGTTTATAATTTATTTAATGTTAGATTTAAGTAAATGGTACTAATATTTTGTAGTGTTAGATGTAACGATGTGTGTTGCTATGCGTCGCTTACCGATTTTTTTAAATATTTTGGTCAATTTTATTATTAAGATTTAGTACCTTCTAAAGGGTCTCGGCTCATAGAATATATTTACAAAAATATTGTTTATAAAAACATACCTATATGAAAAACAGATAACTCTGGAGCTAAAAATAAAGGCTAAACGTCATAGTCGCATAATAATTAGCTTTAGCTTAAATATAAAAATTAAGAAAAATTCTTCTAGAAAATCTTTTGTGATTAATTATATATAATTGTTATAATTATAAATGCAGTTTTAGAATAAATGCACTACATTTAAAAATAAAAGGGTTAATCCTCTTATGAGTTTCCTTACTGTTTTTAATCTATTTTAATAAGCACAAATTTATTCATATACCTACATTGTAATCGTATTGCATTTATTTAATTTTATGCCAATTATATTATTCAAGTTTGAAAACCTATCTAACAAATTGTTATTGGTTTTGATATTTAAGTTCAAATTATTTGGTATGAAAATCGATTGTGACGATTAACTTTAAAAATAGCACATAGAGAAATTTAGAAAAATGAATATATTTTTCTAGTGTAATCCAAAACGAATCTCGTTAAATGTAAAAAAAACGCTATGTAGTTTCTACGTAAATAATTATTGCATCTATTAGTATTTCAGATTTTTTTATGAATGAGACCCTTCATTGTAAGTTTTGCTCATTTCGGTATAATAAATACAATTAGCTCAAATAAACGAGAACGTTCGAAGTTTAGGTAAAAGAGCTCTTATTTATTGTACAGTAATATCTTTATTTGCGTAACAATTTATTTATGGACAAAGCATCGTGGTTAATGTAGGACATATATATAATATATATATAACACAAATGATTATATAATGCGACATCAGAGCGATATTTAAACATGCAGTTAAATGGAATCTTCGTCATGTAGTGTTGATAAATGTTAAGAACTCTTTTAACTTATGATGAAAGCCTTAATTACTATACATTCCACTTGTATTTATAACTATATGCCTTCGAAATGTCTATTCTCTTAATGTAAATGGCGTCATACTGAGATGAGATATAACTTATATTCTAACAAATAGTTGGACCAAAATCTGCGTGATGTTGTTATGCAGCTTCTTGTAGATGAGTTCAGACCTTGATAACCTTTTTAAAAGGATGGGCAAAATGAGATAAAATCGCCCGTCTCTCTCTTCGATGATTGGTTTTCATCATAGCATAATAATAATATCAACCCATAAGCGTCCCGCTACTGGGTTTGATTCTCCCCATATGAACAGACAATATACCTGCCATCTTTGTCTAAGGTGTGATGTACAGATTTATTCACTAATGTTTTCCATCATCGTTAGCAGTTATTAGTAGTTAGTTAGCAGAAGTTTTTGTGGCAGCTTGAAAAGACTTCCTACTAAAGAAAGATCGAGGTATTTCCGCTACGTTACCAAGGATAAGCGTGTAATGCCTTAGGTCCGAGCCCAGCAGTGGGTCGATTATGAGTAAATATTATTATAATATATGCAACTAGGATTTACTCGCGACTTCGTCCATGTTGGAGAGAATGAGCTAATTTTTACGTGTACATCTTGAATTTACTTCCAGGAATAATCCCACAGGATTTTCACGGAATATAAAGATTTACAGACTTTGCTATCGATCAGCGAGAATCATCGAAATTGGCTCAGTAATTTTACGTGAATACCGAAGAAACAGATAAACACAAAAAATCTAAAAGACTACATACACTATTATAATTTTATAATCTATCTATAATATTTAATAATTCTAAACAGGCCGCTGTAATTGAAGCTATTAAAAAAAACTGCACTAGAGTACATAAACTATGGAGAACACGATGCAATTCTTTCGGTTTCTTGTCTATTTGTTTGGGATTCATGTAATAATTATGATGGGCTGATATCGATGAGGTTTTCAGTGATCGACAATAAATTCTTAGATTTAAAATCTGCGCTACTTTTTATCCCGTGATTTTTTCTGAGAATGATTTAAAATAGTTACATAAAAAAAACGGATACCACAGTGATTTTTCAGTGATCAAATTTTATAAAGTAAAACGTAATATTTTTCATTCCGGGAATCCTGCGGGAATTTTCCCGGGCGCGGTTTGTTGTTGTTCGGTTGCATAAATTTAGCTTATTCCGACACAGTTTTCACTAAAACGATAGCTTACACACATTTTAAAAGTTGCGATATACCAACGGTGTCCCGGGAACCCCGCGGGCATTTCGAGTCAAGCGTGGACCAAGTCATGAGCAAATATTAGTATTGTAAATAAATATTGTTACAAATAGTGTGTCCTATTACTTTTAAGCAATGCACGAAAACCTATTCCTTTCATATGAAACGAATTAGTTTTCGTCGATCGATCTTCGATGTTTTATAGTCTTAACAGGATATCCTGTTAAGATTTTAAAACATCGAAGCAGACTCATCTATAAGCAGCTAATATTTATGAGTAGCTCTCTTTGAAATTTATCTCTTCACTATATAAAATATTTTCTTGTGATATACATACTAAAAAATAAACTGAATATATATTCAAAATGTAATAATATTCGAAATTTTCTCATTATATTACTAAGAATTTTAAGTAGTTAAATATTATTATGTATTTGATAACATATTTCTACTCTCGATACGTTTTGTATTGAATATAATTTATTGCATGATCTGTTAATGAAAATACTTGTGAACCGGCCACATTCTAAGAGGTTCCCAGAGACATTGGTTGGTTAAGGGTCTACTTAATGAAGTTCGCTATCTCAGTCGCAATCACACCATTTTTAAATATATAAATTGACAACAGTTTATTGACGACAAATCTGTATTCTAAGAATCAACAATAATATTACGAATGGTTCATAAAAAAACAATTTGGATTCTGATAAGGCTTCAAACATTTTTTTCACAAGAATTGTTTTATATATATAGAATTGTATATGAAATCGAAATCAAATTGTGAAATAATAATAATAAGTGAAATCTCTCAATTTGTATTTTATAAAATGTGGTAACACAATTGATAATTCCTCCTGGTGTAGCTGCGCAGTAGACCAATTTTAGTAGCGCGGGACAGTGTACGAATAATGTAAACGGAACAGAGCTCAGAATGCACAGCAAGCAATAATCTGCTATTTCCGCTTGCAAATAAACTTCAATAAAGGTTATTTACACGTCGGAATCTGGTCTGCACTTTTTTGCAAAATCTCGATCGGATTTCCAAGTTGTGTAAAACTGTAACTTTGCTTAGGCAGGCAGCCCTTTAAACATTTCCACCTCGGAAAAAACATAATTGATCTCAAAATATTTTAAGTGAATGTTTCATCGCTAAGTTTTGGTTAGAACCTGCAATGATGATTCTGGCGACAGTTCTGCCGACAGACGATCGCGTAAATCTGGATTGCTATGGCAAATTGTTCATTGCGTAGTCTTGTTGACTATGAGCGGCCATGAAGTTTATCACGGCCTATAATTTGTTTAGAACTTGACGTCTTATAATTGAAAGAGATGTCTCTCGGAACCTCCAAAGGCGATAGTGATATGTAACTATAATCGAAAGTTTGCCTTGCTGTTCTTACTGTAAATCCTTTTTAAGAGATAATGGTATTATCAAGTGCCAATTGAGAACCTTTACGAAGTTGTAACGAGTAATTCTAAAGGGATATACGAAGTAATATATATTTTTATAAGAACAGTGGGGAGGTTATACCTGTACTGTATATAACCGGTAATTATATATGCTGATATCTTTTACATCGAACGGGGAATATTTTAAGTAAGAAGTTTTTATAACTTCTCACACATTAAAAGTAAAGACTTTGAATTGAAAAACAAAATTCATTTTATTCTTATAGTTTTGTACCTAAGGTTATTTAGAGCCCATGACTAGATTTGAATTATATGGTTATGTTGGATGGACTACGCCCATAACGTCCAGACTATAGCTGTGATTGTGAAAATTACACTAATGGAAAAAATTAAAGGATCAATAATTTTTAGCGATTTTTGAAATGGCTGTCTGTATCTTTGTTAAAAGTGACTGTATCGGAATCATAAAAAAAAGGAATTTGAAGCTTCAAGTCTCCCGTGAAGATAAAAAATTGTTTAATTGTTGGTTTCTTTTTTGGTCTTCGGATTTGAAAACTTTCCGACAATCCACTGGATGGATCGGATAGGTTGTTTATCCAGCGTTAAATTGGTTTTTTATAACCCTTGATAGGACTGTTTGTAATTGAAATATCAGATCGATCTTGAAATAAGAGACTTCAAGCGTGAAATTGCTTCTTTTTAGATTCCTATACGGCCATTTTTAACAAAGATACAGCCATATGAAATATACCTAAAAATTTGCTAATTTGATTGATCTTTTTCCACTAGTGTAGATTTTGCACTATTGCTGGAGAATAAGATGCATGAAAACAAATATTGATAAAGCAACGTCAAGAAACTGTACAGAGAAACGATTTGTAGTTAAAAAAAAAAGTCAAATTTTGCATAATGTGCCGTTCCAACATAATTTAAAAAATCGTCAAAAAGATCGTCGTTGAACGTTTAATATTAGGTAGTTAAAACACGTTTTCAACTATTATTTATGTTGTTTTAATATGACTATTACGTGAAGTTTAAATTTTAAGTTAACTTTTTATTTGCTGACTATTTTATTATTTACAAAAACGTATAGTTTTTAACATAAGTAACAAGTACAATAAAATCAGTCGCGGACTTAATATATTTGTTGTCGGTGTAAAAGAATCTGATATGTTCAAGGACTGAATATGTGTCTAAAATGTACTGTGGTGACATATTTAATATTTAAATAGATAAATATAACAGACTGTTCAGTTAATCCACAGATTAATAAATTATTCGGTTACAATATTATAACTGTAATATTTCTGGGCTTTAGTTTTGACTGTAATAAAATATGTACATGAAAATGTGTTTTATTGCAAAGTTTAAATCGTTGTACACATACAAATAGTTATTAATTAATAATTATTTCAATACTAAACAACTTTTAATTAATACCGTTACACCTAAATGAACTACAAGAAAGAACATTTGTCCATTTTACATTTAAAAGGAAGTGCATTGTTTACTTTTGAATAGAATGTTGTGTAAATACTAGTAGTGGCTTACCTACTTTTTACCAATTTATACACAAATTTAAAGTGTATGAAGTTATTAGACTTGAAGCCATTTTGATGTAACAATAATCTAGGTGTTATAACATTCCTATCTATTTACTTTTACTTAAATGACAATAATTATTTATATCTGCACGGGTCACTTAATAAACATTGATCAATACCAATATGCCCAATGGGAGTTTAAATTATATTATGAGGAACATCCACATCTGTTTTCATTTCTACGCTAGGCGAAACAGCAACATCTACTACGCTACTACTTTGGTATCATTCACCATTCTGACATTGGGTGCTGGTTACAACTAGAGCATACGCTGCGGAGCTCGAGCGTCATTTTCTAACTTTTTTTTCCTTCATTTCGCACAGCCTTTGTTATACATCATTGTGAGACCATAAGCATATATGAAGGTAGGCTACCTTTTCTTAGGCCTTCCTTTTTGAGAGACTTGCTATCACGCTTGTATCGTACAAAAACAAGCCCTGCTTCACTGCCGTTCAAAAATACGTGTCTAGGACTATGTTATTGCAATATTTAATGGGACAATGTATTAATTGGGTTGTCGCTCCAAGCGAAGTCATCACTGGAGAATGCATAAACCATCCAATAGAAAAGGTTAAGTAAGGCGAACGATGTTGGGAAAAGTATGCGAGCAGCTCTATCGATGTGAGACACGCTGTTGATGTGGCCACGACTACCTGAAATCAAAACAAGTAAACATGAAACAAGGCTAAGGGCCGAACCATTCACGTGACGTTTCTTGACTATTATCCGTCATCACTTCCATAACTAAGATATATATAATTTCTGATATTGTACGCGACGACTTTTGGAGGTTTGAGAAGGAAATGCACATTATTAGAGTGTAGGAAACGGACATTTAAAGTAATAATATACCAACTAGTTATTACCTAACGCCCCAGTGCTAACCACGATTGTTACAATTTCAGGGAAAAGACAATACCTACTAGAAATTTCCAAAGCGTCTCAGTGGTTTTCGAACACCTGTATGTAATCTTGATCCGTAGGATCCTTTAGAATGCGTCCTCTCACAGTAAATAGATGGCAATAATTATGTCTTTCACGACTTCAGTGCTCTCTAAAATACCTGCTTCTCGTTGCCTTTGTTTTCTATATCGGTCATCTCCAGCCAGGCAGTACAGCAGTTGCCTCCAACGGGGTACACGGACTTCCGTTTGCGTGGTCCGCTCCATGGTCAAACGAACCGCAACGGTTTGCTCGCCTGGTGCACTCGCTTGCCCGCAGCTGCTTTCAGAACTTTGAGTGGGCAGAGCGAAATTCTGCAAAAAAGAACAAGATTTTTGTTAAGAGGTTCCCGTCTATATCTATTAGGATTTGTCTGATCTTGCAGTAAAATATCTACTTAACGTTTAAATTTTAAATCAAGAATTATCTATAGCAGAATCTTGCACTGAGTATTGATAAGTACTTATTTCAACCAGCCAACCGTGTAAGGAAGGAGGCAAATTATGCCTTTAAAGTAATGTGCTATTTGTTGAATTGCAGTCATTATCTTTGCATGTAAAAGTATTTGGAATTGTTTGCAGCCTTACATAAAACATGAAGCGATTTTTAGGAAATTCGGTACAAATAACCCTAAGAGATAAAAGATGACATAGGATATTTTTCGTTACACTCAGGTACCTACCTATTAAGCACACATATACCACCGTATCATTATTTAGAAAAATGAATGTATAGATTAGTTTCATAAGTCATATACGAGTACATAACTGACTCAAAAATGACATCAATTCAGACCATGGAAAAAAATGTTCTTCCATGGTTCAGATATTATTTTTGGTTTCATAAATTACCTATTTAACTTTAAATATATGTCGCAGGGAAATGATGAAAACCGTGATTGATAAAATTCCTGAGCGAGATTATCGATTCACACAAGATGTTAGAATTACAACTCTGTGGGTGATTTCCTTGATTTCTTCAGGGATTTGATAAGTGATTTGATCAAATCCCTCAACTGTTTTAGTGAACTATTTCTAAATATTATTTTTTCTGATTGTGACGTTCTCTGTTACAGTTACACCACGAATTATCATGTCATCCTTCACACAATCTATTCATCTCTTTTTTGGTCTTTATATTTATACCCGTCAAACTTCTAGTTTATAGCGCGCGACGTTATCCTAGTTGAGCCTCACGCTTTTCGGGCGCCTGGTACCGATGGTACGGCCCCCCACGCCCTTCCTCCTCGCAGGCATCGCCAGCCACCTGGCCGGGATGGTACCGATGGTACGGCCTCCCGCCCCTCTCGTCCTCTTAGGCATCGCCGGCCGCCCCGTCGTTTAGTCGTTTAAGTATGTCGGTAAGCAATGCCTGTGCGCATTGCTCTATTTTCCATGTACTTGAATTATGACGAAGTATATTGTTTACAGTTTATTATCTGGTTTTCATTTCTTGCACACCAAAATGCCCCTCTACAAAGTGACGCCCAACGTTCGGCCAATACTCGTGAAGAAACTGTTGTATTTTATAAAAATAATGAACGTTTTTCGTAAATAATATTTAAAAGTTTGGTGTGCAATGACAGTTTTGTTTTGTTTGTTATAAACTGTAAATGTTGTGTACGTAATAGTGATTCGTATTCTGGAACATTCGGGTGGCTTTCATTATGTCGCGACGGATGACGAGATCTCGTGCTGCGAGTCCGGCGGAAGCCGGTGTCATCGTTGATGAGGGGATTATGGTACCGCCCCCGGTGCCCGGTATGGCACTTGCTTCGGGGTCTGATTCGGTACATGCCACAGCGTCTGTTACGGTGCCGATGCGGGAGTCTTCCTCGCAGGGCGCTGCCGCTGCGGCCGCGGGCGTGACGCGACCTGACGCGCCGCCTGCCCCTCCCGTCGGTGTTGCCACGCCGCAGTTCGTTCTGACGAATGATCAGCTGATGCTTCTGATAAGTAGTATGCATAACAACAGCTCAGGTACGCAATCTTACTTTACTAATCAGCAGAATACAGGCCATTTTGCTAAATGTACGGCACGATTCGACGGCAGTAAATCGAACGATGTTAGAGCCTTTGTCGACGCAGTTGAGACGTATAAAGCCTGCGTAGGTATAGACGACAATGTTGCGCTGCGTGGATTGCCTATGTTACTGACGGGACTTGCTGCTACGTGGTGGCAGGGAGTTAAGGATACCACATTAACATGGCAAACAGCGGTCGACTCTTTGATACAAACATTTGGACCCAGGTTACCGCCGCCCAAAATCTATCGTGCTATATTTGAGAGAGAGCAAAAGAATAACGAAGCAACGGATTTATTTATATGCCATATTCGTGCATTAATCGCGCAGCTTCCACCTTTTACACTCACCGAAGTGGTGCAATTGGATATGACCTACGGGTTATTGCACCGTCGTATCCGGGAAAAGGTGCCGCGTTCCTCTTTTGTTACGTTTGGAGAATTGTTGGCGCAGGCGCGCCGTGTCGAGGATATTCTAGAAGAATATCAGCCGCAAGTGGTTTTGGAAACCAAGCCTTCCACCTCTTCTACCGTGCTAGCGCAGTCAGGGACGGAGCGCTCAGAGTCTAATACAGTTTTGAAACCCCGCTCACGGCCACAGTGTAATTACTGCAAGCAGTATGGTCACGTGAGGGATGCCTGTCAGAGACTTACCAAACAGAAGAGAGTAAAAGATGATATTTTGGAGGCTGAACCGCGAGCGAGTACGATAACGTGTTTCGGTTGTGGGACACCGGGGTATATTCGTACAAATTGTCCGACATGTAAACAAAAAAAATCTACAGTAGTATCTGAAAGTTCATTCAAATCAGTGTCTGTGAGTTCCGTTAATATTGATTCGCGTATGCGCCCGGTGCTCAATATTCAAATTTATGGCGCAAGTGGTAAAGTGTTAGTGGACACTGGCGCGAAACATAGTATCGGTAGTGTTAGTTTAAGAACGCTTTTAGTTAAGAATAGTCATAAGTTTCACTATGTTTTTACAGAGTTAAAATTTGCCGATGGCCGCGTTTGTGCGCAAAATGTAGAAATAGCTAGTGTTAATGTTACCGTGCGAGGGGTAACATGTGTGGTAGATTTCATTATGTTACCCAACGCGACGGATAGTTTATTGGGTATGAATTTCATTAACGAAATAGGTATGGTATTGGACTTTGCTAGTGATATATGGTTTGTGAGACACGATCGGACGCCGCAACCCATTGAGTTTGAGTCATGTTCTTTGCCGCTGATCAGCTGTTCGTCTGTGGGTCTTCGTGAGGATGAAGGTTCCCATCTTGGGTCGGACGAACGTGAGCAGCTCGGTACACTCCTGAATGCCCATGAGGACATTTTTTTTCCAGGAGGAGAACCAACTATTTATGCTAGGGATAGGATTAATTACCTAGGACATGTTGTGTCTTCGCGTGGAATCGAGCCAGATCCCACGAAAGTCGAAGCTGTAACCAGCATGAAGCCTTCGACGAATTTGAAGCAGTTAAAGACGTTTCTGCAGACCTGTTCCTGGTTCCGGAAATTCATTCCGCAGTTTTCCGACGTAGCGCGTAGTTTGACGGATCTGACCAAGAAGGACAGACGCTGGCAATGGGGGGAGAGTGAGCAACGAGCATTTGAGGAGCTTAAGTACCGGCTCACCACCAGTCCCATTCTTCGTCAGCCAGATTTTGACCTGCCTTTTGTGTTACGGACAGATGCCAGTGCGTACGCCATTGGAGCAGTGCTCATGCAAGGTGAGACTGTCAATGAAGAGAGACCCATTGAGTATGCAAGTCGATTGTTAACGCCTGCTGAGCGTAACTTCCATACTACAGAGCGGGAAGCCCTCGCTCTGATCTGGGCTCTGGATAAATTTCGAGGGTACATTGAAGGAAGTAAGGTTCGTGTAGCGACTGATCATCAGCCTCTGAAATGGTTGTTGTCCATAAAGACCCCGAGCGGTCGTTTAGCCAGATGGGCTATGAAGATCCAATCTTATGATTTGGATATTGATTATACTCCTGGAAAGGTTAACGTGGTGGCGGATACGCTTAGCCGCCCGGTAAGCCACGAATCAGAAGTATTGAGTTCCAGTTCGTGTGATATTTGTCCTGTAATTGTAGATCTGCCACGTCAGAAGCCTGAGGATCTTAGAGAGGCTCAGTTGAAGGATCCTGACGTTAGTAAAATTATTGCAGATTTTGAAGCACAATTTGATAATCCAGAAGCATCTTTACGCTGGACGGACAGAGGATATTATCTTTCACAAGGTATATTGTATCGCTGCGATGCGGATGGAGAATCCGAAGAGCCTCAATTAGTGGTACCAGAGTCATTAAGGGCGGAGCTAATGAAGGAGCTCCATGATTCGCCCACTGCTGGACACTGGGGTTTAGAGCGTACCTTGCAGAAGATCAAACAAAATTATTATTTCAAGAATATGCGTTCTTATGTAGCTCAGTATTTAAAGTCATGTGACCCTTGTTAAAAATACAAATCGTCAAATTTGAAGCCTGCGGGGTTGCTTCAAACTCCAGTGCCCCAGCAGAGATTTGAGGTTTTAGCTATGGACCTTTTTGGGCCCTTGTCTGAAGGCGATGGTGGCGAGAAGTGGATCCTTCTTATAGAAGATGTCGCCAGTCGCTGGGTAGAGCTATTCGCTTTGTGTGACGCGACTGCTGAATCGTGTGCGAGAGTTCTTTTGGAGGAGGTTTTTCTGCGTTATGGTTTTCCTCGTCGGATTATTTCCGACAATGGAACGCAGTTTGTTTCGGCTGTTATGCAAAAAGCTTTGTTTGTTTTAGGGGTGCAGCAATCTCTGATTCCAGTCTACCACCCCGAAGCTAATCCAGCTGAGCGTAAAAATCGTGAATTAAAAACGCGACTTGCTATACTCGTAGGTCCTGAACACCGTAAATGGCCAGCTGTTCTACCGATGGTGCGTTTTTCACTTAACAGTGCGTACAATCAGGGAACCGGACATTCAGCTGCCTACCTGACCTACGCGCGAGAGATGCGTTCTCCGCTCTCAGTGAGCACTGATCTACGTGCAATCGTTTCGAAGCAGAACTTCGTGCCGCAGATCACACCTTATCTGAAGGACTTTGTTCGTGCCTTGCAAGATGTACAGCAACGTATCGAGGAGCAACAGGATAAGCGCAAGTCCGAAGGTGATAAGCACCGACATGAATCTTTACCTTTTACTGAAGGAGATTTAGTGCTCGTTAAGACTCATATGGCGAGCAGCGCATCTAAGGGTTTTACAAGTAAATTTGCTCCTAGACGGGAAGGCCCGTATCGTGTCTCGCAAGTCATCAGTCCAACTTCTTATATGATTGTTGATAGTGCCGGTGTTCCTAAGGGGAAGTATCATTCTAGTGATTTAACGCGTTATACCGGTTCATCCGATGCCGTCGTTCACCCACGTCGTCGTGGACGACCGCCTAATCCCATGTCACAAACGGGTCGTACTTGTGACTTGGACGGGGAGGTTATAGCGCGCGACGTTATCCTAGTTGAGCCTCACGCTTTTCGGGCGCCTGGTACCGATGGTACGGCCCCCCACGCCCTTCCTCCTCGCAGGCATCGCCAGCCACCTGGCCGGGATGGTACCGATGGTACGGCCTCCCGCCCCTCTCGTCCTCTTAGGCATCGCCGGCCGCCCCGTCGTTTAGTCGTTTAAGTATGTCGGTAAGCAATGCCTGTGCGCATTGCTCTATTTTCCATGTACTTGAATTATGACGAAGTATATTGTTTACAGTTTATTATCTGGTTTTCATTTCTTGCACACCAAAATGCCCCTCTACAAGTTTAACATTCTTTTTGACACGTGACTGTCATCTGTCCTCATTACATGCCCTTACCTTTAGTCTTCTTTCTCTCAATTGTGGAGTCACGGGTGTAACTTTCATAGATTCCTTTATACATATATCTAATCGTTTCTTTCTTACCTTATCCATTTAACCATTTTAGCCTTTTTTTCATCTTTCTTTTTACCACATATTTATCTCAACATTCTCATCCCTGCTGAGTGGAATTGTTCTTGGTCTATTACGTTAGTGAACCAACAGTCACACCCGTATACATGACCAATCGTATGACAGATTTATATATCTGATCTTTTACTTTAACGTATACCACCTACTAATAATTTAAATAGATACTCACATAATTCGATGCAGACCTGCATGAACTGCGGCGACGGACTGCAAGTTGCCGAGCAGCAAATGCGTCCCCTCCAACTTCTTCAATAAGTTCTTCCCATTCCGAATCGTCTATTACAATTTCACCTGATCCCACCTATAAAAAAATTACCCTTAGAATATGATGAGCTAGGCTTAGTGATCTACTTAGAGTTATAAGCGATATGGTAGGATTTATGGATTATATGCGTTGCGTTGAGTGAAGACGGATTCCACCACTCCGTTAATTTTAATAAATAACATAGATTTCATCGTCATATAATTAATTACCACTTTTTATGAACTTAGTAATCTAATCTAATAATTTTATGAACTACTAACCGAGTCGAACCGAAATATAATTTGTGGTGGATTCGTAGTGGCGAAATTTCTAATATCTTATGAAAGAAATAAAGAAAAAATATTTTATTCCGAACAAAAGTACAAAAATAATAAAAACGTTCAAGCAGCCAAACTATGGAACGCCCGCCCTCATGTGATACGAGATAGTCCGTCGAAAACCATTTTTAAAAGAAGATTTAAAGAACACTATGTAACCTAATTAACTGATATATATATATATATATATATATATATATATATATATATATATATAGCGCACGCGTCCTAAACTCAAAGGGAGCGGGTTCGATCCTGAACGGAACGCATGCACCACTTAGGCTGTTTTCTGACCTAATGTGCATATTGTTACAATTACCACGTGCTAACAACGGTGAAGGAAAACATCGTGCTGCAAGCTGCATATCGAGATAACCGATGTGTCAAACCTGCCAAGCCGCGTTGGACAAGCGTGGCGGGTATACTGTCCATTACCCTACAGTGGGAGGCCCGAGCCCAGCAGTGACAGTTATGGGCTGTTGTTATTATATATATATATATATATATATATATATATATATATATATATATATATATATATATATATATATAATTAACTGATATATACTATATATGTGTATTTTATATATGTATATACTAGGTATGTATCCATATATGTGTATGTAAGTTTATGTATGTATATCTATCTGTATGTAGTTTATAATGTAATATTTATTTTCAATAAGTACTTTTATGTAATAATAAGTTTCATGTACACAACCCTGCCTCTTGTCTTCCCACTCTCACTAGACCCATAGGTTTGCTGGAAGAAAACTCTTTTTAGGGTTAAGCTCGCCTTTGTACATCACCATTATTTTATAGTGTTATTTGTAACTATTTTGTGTACAATAAAGAATAAAGAAAGAAAGAAAAATAAAATAAATAGGAAAACAAAATAGAAACAAAGTAAGTTCTTAATTGGACCCAGTATCAATGCTAGCCAACAAAAAGCAGCGCTGTACTTTTAATTGGGACCACAGAGTGAAGTATTTGATATATTAAATTATTTTACGTTGAACGCATATTTCATGTGTTTCATTTCATTTCTGTAAACATAGTGTCGGACGCCCTCCGGCCCGACGGAACGACGACCGCCGCAAGGTCGCCGGTAGGCGCTAGATGAGGAAGTAGGAGGACAGAAATGTATGGCACTGACGTGGTGAGGCCTACGTTCAGCAGTGGACTGCGATTGGTTGATGGCGACATATTTCGTGCTACCTACAAATCTTTAAATTTTAATTTTCTATTGTTAATTATATAGTCCTATTTTTTCAACATTGTCTATAAAAGCCATTTGTTTTTAAAGAAGAATGAACAGTGTGAGACTAATTGAAAATAACACATATGTAATCGAGTACGTGTTCTATTCCACAATATAATATAAATAAATCCTGAATTACCTTGGTAAAGTAGTGCACTCCAGCAAACTCGAGCAGAGTTGCAATGCAATAGAAGAAACTCATTAGCAAAAACCAGTCAAGTGCTGTGGCGTAGCGAACTTTAGGAAGATCAGTTCGTGAATCTAAACTAATGGTCGACAAAGTTAAAACTGTTGTAATTCCCAATCCAACGCGATCAGAAGTAGCCTGAAAAGGATATATTATATATTTGTTAATATCCACTGAGTATGGACATCATCTACAATCATAAATAAGTGTCTGTAATAAAACTACGTTTCAACGGCTTTAAGCGCGGTATTTTTTCCGAATGTCTGACTAGGATTTCAAAATAATTAAAATTGAAGTGCAAAAAGCTATTTGTACGATGCCTAAACTTAATTATATAGGATTTTTATCTGTGTGTCGGTCTGAAAGTTTGTGTGTTGGCTTCGAAACAGTTCAAGGGTTTAATGAAATTTTTTATAAATGTAATTTTATGTTGAATTCCATATGTTTCATGTCGATATCTTGCACGATTTAGGAATTATGAATATGAAGTCTAAATCTCGCAGGAGCGAAGTGGCAGGTACAGCTAAAGATGAAAAATAGTACATACCTCACGATGTATCCAAAAAGAAACCCATGAAAGTACTACGATGAGAATGCAGGGCACGTAAACTTGGATGAGGAAGTATCCTGTGTGCCGTTGAAGGTTGAACGATACTTGAAGCACTGAAAAGTCACCTGTGCAAACAAAATAAATATTAAAGCAATATTTAGTTTTCCGTATACTCGTACTTCAGTGAATTTGGTTCCCTTGTTTATTGGAGCATCACAAATCGATCCGTGTCCAAGTAAGCCGTAGATCTCAAATGTTTGTGTATCGGTACGTACCTAAATGTATATAGGGGATATCTTATATTAAATGATAGTACGAAAAGCAATGTCCATTTGCGTCGAAACACATCGCTAAGCATTTGAGCGAATGTAAATTCCGCGAAGCGTAAAAGCCGATTCGTGTCACCGAGGAGAGCTGCCAGTGCCTACCGCTCGCCTGACATTATTTCGCATTTTGCTTCGAACATAAGACGAAAGAGGCAAATCATATTTGTATCGGAAAGCTCACTTGGGGTTTATTTTGCAAGGCAATTTAAGATAAAAAGGCTAAACGTGCGATGCTTTGAATATACAAATTTACTATAAAGATAAGGACTGGATAAATACGATAATATACCCAAATACATCAAGAGCTGTACTTTATATTTGATGTTAATATGGTATAGGAGTAGCTAATGTATGCGCGTCTTATTCACGTGATGTGAGTTCGGATCCTGGCAGGGAACGTTCATCACCGTGCAGGATCCGAGAAACAATTCAATCTCATGCCGCCGGGACGGCCTGTCGTAAGAGGCGACAAAATAATCCACAGCCATATGGTAGGGTGTTTGCCGATCTGGTTGGCTACCACCCCTGGTCTAGAGTATGCCGCCTTAAAAACTTTGAGTTTTGTTCCGTCATTAGTGGCCAGGTTCTAGTCTTCTTTAAGAGAGCATGCAGCACATTGGTAGCATCTTTGGTGTTACACATGTCCATAGACGATGGTAACCGCTTTCCATCGGATGGGCTATCTGTTGAATTCGAGCAATAAAAAAGTGCATGTTATTAAAATTACCACGTGTTGGTGAGAAAACTTGTCATCGATAAAGCAATGTGTGGAGCCATACAATCCGTCTTCGACAAGTGTGATGTGTATATGGACTGGGCTTGGCATTGGCACATTTATGGTCTGATATCATTATTATGTAAATTATGATTTTAACACAGCAAATAAGTATTGCCATACAGCGTGGTAATGCAGCCAGCCTTCTGGGCACGCTCCCCGTTTCAATGTCTTTGTTTTAAAGCGAAATTTATATTAATTATATTAATAATTATAAAATACTTGCAATTATCTTCAGCTGTGATTTTAAATTTTTTATTATTTATATGATATCAATTATATTAAAGCACAATGTTTTAGAAACGCGGAATATACCTAAATATAAAATATGCTACGTGTTTTACACATATAAATTTGTGGTCGTCATAATAAATACGATCAAAGAGTTGTCTAGATGAGATCTGGTTCAGTAGCGTTCCGCTCAATACATCTAATTTTGTTAGCAAATAAAAGTTTAGTTTCTTTCTTTATAATTTCCAAAAATGAATTTCATTCCTGTTATGACTATATGATCCATAGGAAAATATATTTAAAACTAATAAGAGTAATAACTTAATAAGGGTACTTATAAGACTGTCTTCCTAAAATATATTAATGTTTGTATAGGTAGAGTAATAAGGAGGGGTTACGGTTGTTTGTGTCCGGCAAACTTTCCTACCAAATGAATGGCACTTATCTTTACATATTATATATATTAAAAAGTGGGTAATTTATTTCATGTGTTAAAAGAGTGTTTTTTGTTTAATTTGATAAAAAAAACTTTAATTAACAACATAACTTATTGTAATGGTCGTCGCTTCAAGTAGAAGAGAAGTCAGTAGGTTATATCTAACACAGGAGGCATCCTGGGCTTTTAATAAAGCGAGTGCTGGAAGTTAAAATTGAAATTTCCTATTTATGTACTTAGGCTAAAAATTAAAATTATTAAAAGCGATTGTTATACCTTAAGGAGATTGATTTAGACTAATAATAATGTCGTTGCAGTAGTAAACTAGATATTTAATTATCTTGTTAACTTCTAGAGTGCGGTAGCTAATCTTTCTAATACAGAAGAGATAAACCTGAACTGTTACGAATTGGTTAAATGTTCCTATTCAACAAATTTCATGTGTACATACCTTCTCGTCTAGTGAATGTGAAATTTCTGTAGGGAGAACTGATGAGGTCAAACTGTGAGAGGGTCATGCCCGGAACAAAGTTGACGCTTTGCGAATTCTGCCACTGGTAAACTAGCTGCTGGTTCGAGTATGCGTCTGTGGAGAGTAGAGTTTTACAACTGAGATAAATGGAAGCTTTCATGCAAAACTTAATTAAACAACTCTGTTTTAAATGTTTACTGCGGAAAATGACAGTTCAAAATCGATAGGTCTGTTCCTGGAGATTCGTAGAAGCATTTTGCTTCCTCAGCAGTATCTAAAAACTTTGAAAGTTGTAGCCGAGTCGTGTTTATCAACAAGTTATCTTGATAGATATCTGATAAATTCTATAGATTTTTCAAGGTTGATTAAGTGCATTCTGAATGAATTTCATATTAATCGATTAATTTCTAAGGCCGCGTAGATGGAACCAAAAAAATATTTTTTATTATCAAAAGCAGGCAAATAGACAGAATGCCCATCTGATAGAAAGTGGACAATGTCGCCTATGGATGTTTGCAATACCAGAGACGATTTCAACATGTTGCTGACCTTGAAGCAAGTTTATGACGCCCTTCTTTAATGACCTCATGTCGTAGCGCAAGGTCACTTTGATATTAAATATGAAAGTGATGTAAATTTTAAAAGTATTTGCTAGTGTGGTTATTTATTTACTTATTACTTTGGAATATGTTATTTCTATTATATTTATATCCCCGGAATTGACAATGGATATAAACATAATACACTATTACACACCATGAACATAATTACTAAAATAAATTTGTATTTCATTGTGCACACAGACCGATCTCATTGCAAAAGAGCGATATCTTCTGGACAACCTAATAAAGTTATGGAATCAAGGAAAAACAAAATATACTTACAACTTCCTAAAATAAGAGGACAAGACTGTCGATCCATTGGAAAATTGCGAAGTTCCATTGGACATTTCGCTTTTATAGTTAATCTGTAAAATAATAAAAATATTGAATGCTACAACTCATGTACTCTCTATAATCGATTTCCAAAAAAAAACCTATTGTGCATACACTCTAGGTGACTCCTGTGTCCCACTAACATTAATACCATTTACCATTAGATACACCAGTTCCCAGTATGCCTAAAAGGAAATTTAAAAAACTAGAATATTGTAATTGTGTGTATTGTAATTATATAATCAAACACAAATACATATTCAAACACACACACGCACAGATATACGCGCATACATATGCACGCAAGGTCAACATAATGCTATGTACTGATGTTTAAAAAAATGAGCATTGGAAGAGCACCGGCACCTAATATAATATAGGTTCTTATCCAGTTTTAGGTGCTGAAGTCCTCACACATTAGTTTTAGTGTAAACATGATTGTATTTTACACTCTGTTACTTTTACATGTTTTTAGTGAATAAATTATTTTTATTTTTACTCTGTAATTTTGAAAAATGCTTGGCCAGGCGGTATTTATACTTTTTGGAGACAGTATATTTTTTATTACAGACGCTATTTTGCATCCCAGTCCAGTTCAGTCCACACAGATTAATGAATCATGTAAATACATTATTTTTAATGTTCCGTCTTATGTATATATAAATATAAACACTGTTCTTGATTGACTTGCACAATTTTTCAATAAACTAGAGTGTTTAAATAACCATAGCGATTATACGGCGAATGAATAACTCGGGTAATCGGAGTAAGGCATTTTTCAGTCTGCCAATTAAAAATGGTCCTTTGGTGCTTTAGCGACTATGAAATGAATGAAGTAGAGAACAGCTTTTTGTGATATTAATTAGAAGAGTTTACAAATAGTTATAATGAGATAAGTTTCATCAGTTTCAAAGTCTATCTTAAATTATTGACCTTATAGGTCTGGGTATTTAAACGAGACACTTTTGAGTACGTCAAGTTCTAATACTTAAATTTAAGTTGTTTTTAACATGATTTTTCTTCTCATGTCATGTAGCATGCCTAAAACGTAAAATGCTTAATGCGGTGCGACTTCATCTGCGATAGTGTTACAGATATAGGCCATTTTCCGCAGATATAGCCATGGGTTTATTGCGTTATTTGAGATACATGACAGATAATGTATATACAGTAATGTGGCTATGCGTTAAGGGCGATATTCTTTAATGTTTTAAATAAGATTTATTCCGCCACAGTCTCAATCTTTAACACTAAAGCAGGTGCGGCCACAGAATATCAGTTACTGATAAATAGTCATAAAACAATAATTAATAAAATACACAGATCATAAAAACACAGGAGATATGGCAAGGAGGCGTGTCGCTTGCGAACGTATCTGGCCGCAAAGCGGCTTGATGCCAGTTTCGGTTGTTAGTCGAATATCAACTTGCGACGTCTTTACATCTCACGAATTTTGAAATAATGCCGCGTTGTTCAGTGATTGTTTGTAAAAATAACAGCTGTATTGTGAATTACGTGAAAGATGGCATCTCTTTTCATACGTAAGTACTAAAATATTATAGTTTTTCTTATTGAATTCATTAAAACTTTACTTCGTGATACTAGAAACATGGTAAAGTAAGAAATCAATTATTTTCATTAGGAACAAAAACCATTGCTTGCTTAGTATAAATCAATGAATAAATCGGCTGCTCTAATAGCGCAATGAATATGTGTTTTTACTGATAGTGTCACTCGCGCGATAGTTTTGCAAAGAGGCCACTGTCGGCTTTTGTACGTTAGAGATGTGATGTTATGTTTGTGGTTGTCGATATTTTATACAATCCTATTTCGTACGAATGATTTTTTAAGATACAATTAATTATTGGAAAACACAATTTGTTTCCATTTATTTCATTTTTATTGAATCAGTAGTTAATGAGAATATAGTTAAATAGGATTTTTAGAAACCGAGCACTAAATAGATGTTAAACGTAAAAAGTGTTTAGGTAAAGTATTGGTTTTTAATTTATTGTGGTACTCATGCATCATTCATATCCTCGTCAACATCATCATTTATGCCTTGCTTTTATTTCAAAATTTTAGTTTTCCGAAGGATCCAAAAATAAAAGAAAAGTGGATAAATGCAACAGGAAGGGATCCAAGCTGGTTTCCAACAAAAAATAACACAATATGCTCGTCCCACTTTGAGCCAAAGTGCTTTCAACCACTGAAGAAAGTTCGTCGGCTCTTCGAATGGTCGATCCCAACATTGAAGTTGCGTATGGTGTTGATGAATTATATGGAACCTTCTACATCCAAAGTGTGCTTTTATTCTGAATTGGATCAAAAGGACCCTAATTTGGTAAGTTGAACTATTCTACAATACCCGAAACTTGCAAAAACTGTTTTTATTTCTTAATATAAATATAGAACAAAGATATTATGAAACACGTAATATGTTTTCTTAATTACAGACGGTTACTTCAAAACCTCCAACCACAATGGAACTACAGAACTCCACTAATGAGCAAAACGTTGATTTGGAAAATACTGCTACAACGTCTACGGTAGATGGTGTCGCTACCAACTTGAATGCTCGACAAAATATTAATTTGGAGCATCAAGAAAACCCAGAAAAAAACGATCTCCTCGAAACACCTAGAAAGAAAAAATTACGCCAATTCATTTCTGTACAAGGAAATTTAATAAAAAAGCAAAAAATGCAAATTAAAAGACTTCAAAAGAAAACCAGCCGGTATCAGAAAAAAATCGCTGATTTAAAAGACATTTTGAGAAATCTTAATGAAAAAAACTACATTAGCGCTGATCACGTTACGCAATTAGAAAACATTGGAGTGACCGACCTTATCCAGCGTTATGAGAAAAATGTTTCCTCGGGGCAAAGCAGTAACCAAAAGTATTCTCCTGCTTTAAGAATTTTTGCAACTACTGTCCATTTTTATTCGCCAAAGGCGTACGCGTATGTAAGGAAAAAGTTCCAAACGGCTTTGCCTCATATTCGTACGATAAAAAAGTGGTACCAAGCTATCGATGCTCAGCCTGGATTCACGCAGGAATCGTTAAAAGCCATAAAACTTAAAACTGCTTACACTAAACACAAATTGTTGTGTAATTTAGTTTTAGACGAAATGGCAATCAGGCAGCGCGTGGAGTGGGATGGAAAACAAATGCACGGGTATGTCGATATATCGAATTCTGCAGAACAAGGGGATTGTTTACCCGAAGCCAAAGAAGTTCTTGTGTTTTTGGTAACCGCAATTAATGGGGCTTGGAAAATACCAGTCGGGTATTTTCTCGTTGACGGTGTCACAGGGGAACAGCGCTCCAATCTTGTAATACAATGTTTGGAATTACTAGAAGATACAGGTATTCAAGTAACCTCGATGACCTTTGACGGCTGTCCAGCCAATATCACAATGGCTAAGAAACTCGGATGTTCTTTTGCAATTGAAAATTTAAAATCTTATTTTGAACACCCAGTTACTAGTCAGCCTGTATATATTTTTCTCGATCCATGCCATATGCTCAAGTTATTGAGAAATGCTTTTGAAGCATATGGGTGTTTCATGGATGCTTCAAATAGGTTCATAAAATGGAGTCATATAAAAAATCTCTATGACATTCAGGATAAAGAAAAACTGCACTTAGCAAACAAACTACGAAAAAGTCACATCCATTTCAAGAACCAAAAAATGAAAGTTCGCTTGGCGTCGCAATTATTTAGTAACAGTGTTGCAGATGCCCTGATTTTTTGTTGTGAACTCAAAATGGCTGATTTTCATGATGTAGAGGGAACAGTAGAGTATTTAAAAACTATCAACAACTTGTTCGATGTGTTAAATTCAAGGCATATGGCCCAACTCCATTATAAAAAACCAGTTTTCCCAGGCAACAAAGATAAGGTATTTGAAACTTTAGAAAAGGCAAAACAGTATCTTACAGCTATAAAGCTTCCAGATGGTACAAAGGCTATTAGTACACCAAGGAAAACTGGTTTTATTGGTTTTTTATTGTGTATAGAAAGCCTCAAGGCATTTTATTTACAATTAGTTGAAAAGGACCAAAAACTTAAGTACCTTCCAGTTTATAAAATCAGCCAAGATCATTTGGAGCTTATGTTTGGACATATAAGGTCACATGGCGGATGCAGCACCAACCCAACGGCGCGACAGTTTCAAGCCATATATAAAAAGCTCTTGGTAAAGTCAGAGCTTAGAGATATAGATCAGGGAAACTGTACAGCTCTTGAGGAGGTTTCTTTTTTGGTGTGTTCGTCTGCTGTCAAAAATATTAATCTGACAATTGAACCTTGTAAGTTAGAAGAAGGTAATGACGAAGACGAGATGATTTTGTTGTATGAACAAGCCGTATTGATAGACGACAAGCACCTCAAATTTATAAAATTGAAAGATAAAGGCGGCCTTATATTTCCATCCAGGGACGTAATAACCATATGTAAACGGATGGAAGTAATAATAAAAACGGCTATTCTTTCATCTGATAAAACTAAAATTTCATCAAAAAATATTAGACAGGAGCTCATGTCGAAATCCTTATCGCATTTTATAGGTATGAATCTTTTTGAAAAAATAAATTTTCACCAATATAATCAATCGCCATTGAATAACCATTTAATAATACTTATAAAAGCCGTAATGGAAAAATATGCAAACATAAGATTACACTATTTAACTAAGAACGCAACACCTAAACTGTCTAAGCGGCAAGTTTTAAATAAATATTTACATTTTACTGGTCAATAAAATTTTGGGGTCGTCTGGAAGAGATCGTTTTTTAGTGATAAGACCGCCCTTTGTCATCAAGGCATCTTATATATAAAATTCTCGTGTCACAGTGTTAGTTACCAAACTCCTCCGAAACGGCTTGACTGATTCTCATGAAATTTTGTATGCATATTGGGTAGGTCTGAGAATCGGACAACATCTATTTTTCATCCCGCTAAATGTTAAGGGTAGTCCACCACTAAATATTTTTTTTTTTAATTTTAGATATTTTTTTTATTTATTTATGATACAGCATTAAAAATACATACATACAACTCTAAATTTTCAACCCTCTACGATCAACCCCTATTTTTAATAGCGATATTAGTATTTTTATAATTTGCTACTGGAATGATTTAGATTTTAATTTGAACCAGGTAGATGGCGCTGCAATCAGGTACCAGAATTTAGGTGTTCTTTTTGTTGTTGGGTTCTAGATTTTTATATTATAAAGGCAGGACAACTTCTGCCGAGTACAGCTAGTAAATAGATATAATTGTAGTCTTTAAGTTCATGTTTGTATTGGTGTACAATAAAGTGTTATCTATCTATAAAACCTTAACAATAAAATTCCTGCAGTTTTATTTGTGTTCTAGTCTAGATTCGAGAAGTTGATATCCTAATTGTTTCTTGGTAGTTAATTAGATAATATTCCAATTATGATAAAACTTCGCTGGTATAGAAAATTAGAGGAAAACCTATTCGTTTTCTTTATAAAATCTTTAGGAAAGAGCAGAAAATAGCTAACATAATTTTATCGATATTTTTCTATGATTTTTAATTAACATCACTAGTTGCACAACTTGCACATGTGTGTTTATTCGGAGTCCGTAGCTACAGGTAGATGCGCCGCCCATTTTTTGCGTGTATTCTATTAGTGAGTTTAATGGTGTTGCTACAAGTTTCTTTGTGTGCGGGTGAAACATAAGCTCGTGTGTCGTTCTTACAGTATTTGGTTTTGTGTTAGTGAAATAAGTGGGAGAAATGCGAAGACACTTGAACCCGAATAAATTTGTGTACAAAGCATATCTCCTGTGTTTTTATGATCTGTGATAAAATATATCACAAAATGTGTGGTTTCCATGGACATCAGTTATGCCTTATTTGCAAATCCAAAAAAATAAAATGACTAAATGCAAATATTTTTTGCTATAGTAGAATTATTTTGTCAGTTTGGGTCATAAATCAAACTCGGCCTCAGCCCGGCTAGGGCGGTAAGCATGTTGCGCGGGCGCAACGCCATTAACGATAAAAACTCATTCTTATCAAAGAAAGATTATCATTCTTATAAAAATCATTATTATCTTTTTTGCTGTTAATTTTAAAGTTAGATATAAGTATTTATATTTATTTTTAATATAACTTGTTACATTCTAAACTTTTGTTCTTATAGTTTTTTAATACATAGATACATAATTAATAATTTATTTTAAATCGTTATTATTATTATTTTAATAAATACGTTGTTTTATCTATTTTTTTCTTTCATTTATATCACTAACCCACAAAATGACAAAACTAAATACACTATCGATAACGCTTATCGACAAAAATAATGCGTATCACTATGCCTGCCCATAAGGCCCGTGAAGAGAGAGCGAAATACTCGCTTCACTGCTCCGATTATTTATGACCCAAACTGCACGGAGAAAATAATTCTACTATAGTTGGTAATTTTTAATATGTAATAGGTAGTTTTCAGTTTCCACATGTTTAAAAAAATTAAGATAAGGTCAGATTTTCAACGATCATATTTCACAATTCAAATTATTATAAGTGTATAACTGTCAAATATTACCTATCTACCAAGTAGACCTAAAATAAATATTAAAGTGCAATAATTGAACTATATACATATTTTATGAATAAAGCTGAATTCATGAATGATTTTTAATTTTAGTTTAATTTAACTTAAGAAAAATCTTCATAAGATGTATAAACATAAACCATAATACTTAGTATTTTTTTTTTGAACAAAACAATATAATTGATTTGGATAAATAAATACAACTTCTGTAAAAAAATACCTCATAGAATACAATATATCGCCGTGTTGACTAATCCGCAATAACTTATTTGGAACAGTGATAGTGTGGACGTATGAATGTTTCCCGTTATAAAAGTAGGTGTCTGGCCTCCAAATCCTTTCAAGCATCTTGATAGAAAGGGACAAAGACCGGATGGGACCAAGGAATGACAGGCGGGTGTCACGCCAATATTGCCTGAAGTAGCAATCCATTGAATAATCCTGTCAAATAGAAAAAATCAAATCACAATAATATGAAATATTTATTGACTTAATTCAATGTGCAATATTAATAAATTTTAATATAAATAAAATTAAAAGAAAAATCCTAAAAATAAATTAAATATATATACAAACTAGCGGACCCAGCAGACGGTGCCCTGCTCTAGAAAAAATAAATTTAGCAGCGCCACTTACCGGCTCCAATTGTAAATTTAATCCATCCCGGGACCTTCAAGTGGATCCCGGGATGATTTAAATTCATAATTGGACACATGAAAAATTTCATCAAAATCGGTATAACCGTTTAGGAGTTCAGTGACATATACATGAACAAAAGAATTGTATGTATCTACAAATATAAAATTAATATTTATAGAAAGTACAAGATCGTTGCCTCATTAGTATGCTGTCCGAAACGTAAAACAGCTTTTTGATCACTTAAAAATATAATATTACGTTTGGTTCGATAAAGCTTGTGCGCTTCAAGCCCCCATAGATCAAAAGAATCAACTCTAAAAGCTGAAAATATGGAGCTATTTCCGATGGATGAATATTCAATAATGCAATAAAAACTTACCATATCTAATTCAGAAACTGGACCCATGCTTCTTATTAGAATATTTGTCTGTACAACTGTGGGATACCCTGATGAAAAGATAAATTGTAACATGTTTAATAAGATAGCGAAAAGTATTTAACATCATTATGAATCTGTACCTAATAGCCGATTCATGAATGGCAACTAATATATTAAGGAAAACATATCTCACCTTTCCCGTGAGTAGGCAACTGGGAATTCTCATAGTTTTTTAGTAAATTCTCTAATACAGATGTTATATTTTTGGATACAGCGTCGTTTATGCTCCTTTTGTTCTGTTTCCAGATATAAGTTGTATCTAGCTCGTCATAGCTCACGTTGACGTAATTGGAAAATAGCATTTCTCCAGAGTCGTCAGCCCAGTTGTCATTGTCCTTGGTAGTCGTATTGTCTGGCGGATTTTTAGCGGTCGCAGACAAAACCATTGGAGTGTTTTGCGGTGTAGCATCGTCGCGAGACTTCAAGGATGTCAGCGATATTGGATACGTTCCATTTTTAGTCGTCAAGTAGATTGCTCCTTTCGCGTCAGCTTGGAAACTGCTGTACACAGATAGAAAATAAAAAATAGCCCCATTAATCTTAGTGTTCTACTTAGTTGCTGGTATTGCTTTGATCAAGTTATATGAGTGATATTGCAGATTTTTTGTGATTTTAAAAGTCAATAGTTTTCGTGTTAGTGTATTGTAGCCTATTCAAAAAGTTGTCTCCCTAATTGCTTGAATATTAAGCAACGCTCGAGCCACGTCAAGAGTCATTTATTCTGAATGTACCTTTAAGACGACCGGTGTCTTGGCAACGAGCCCATTTTATCTTCCGCTTTTCTTTTAGCACATGTAAAATGGGTTTCATCAATGCAATTTGAATTGAAACCTTACTATGGAAAACTGTTCTAGGAATCTTAAATAGGAATACTTTGATTTGAATCTTATGTATTTTTTTCGTGATATTCTTAAATTATAAATCAATTGTATTATTAACAAACTAGCTGTTACCCGCGACTCCGTCCGCGTGAAATTTAAGTTAATTTAATCTGGCCACGTTGACCATGTTACAATCATAAACTCCCGTGGAACGTATTATAGAGCGTTAATATCGTTAACGATGAAATACACAAATGTCATTGGTTAATTGGAAAATCGCGCCTTGTTTAATGTCAATCTTTAGAGAGAACTAATGCTCTGTGGTCTTAGACCATTATTTAATGGTCTAAGTCTGTGGTCATCGACCCACCTCTTGTCATGGGTCGTTGTGAGCGTTGTGTGATCGAAAATAATGACGCCATTAGTGACGTTTTCTCCACGACCATAACGACCATGGCACTATGTGGAACGGCTGACGGAGCATTTTGGGCGGTGTAAGCGACTAGAGGAACACGGCTTATAACAAAATCTGGCAAAAGAATGGGTCCTTCTATATCATTATAGATTGTGCTCGCATACCAAAAACTAAAAGGAGCAAACAAGTTTCTAAAAGTTACGACTATTTATGTATTAAAGACTCAGATGTATTCGCTATTGGTCCATGTAATTTGGATCAATGTCTACAAGTACATCTGATTGAACTCTGATTGCAATTTGGTATGGGATGACTGCCCCTTCTGTGCTTGTACCGATTTGATTGCCATGCTACTGTATTTAAAATGTAGTAAGTATATCCTGTATTCAACATGTAGACTCAATATTCTGAGCATTAGCAGAATTAAATAAAAAAGTAAGTTGTGATTCCGCACTTGAAACATTTTATTGGCAGCATCACATTCATTGCTGTTCTAGAATAAAATAATAATTTATCAATGTGTGTACTAAAAATTGAACTGAAATGGATTTTTTAAATTTAAAGTGTTCCCACTTGAACTATATACATGTTGAAAGAAAATAAAATAATGTTTCTTAAATTCCAAATATTTATAATTTTGGAGAGAATCGCATAAACAAATTTATTTAACGTTTATAACGCTTCAAGTCGATGTCATTCACTTTGATCTATTTTTATACTATAATATATTATTTTCAAATTTCTAATAATTCCAATAGCTTTTGAATGAACGTAGGGTTTTATGGAATTAAGATAATATTTTATAAAACTAAATAAATATTATAAAGGCAAGTGCTAAACAAAAGTTGAACTACATTCAACATATCAAAGTGTATCCTAAAGGATACACTTTGATACATTCTTGGGCCCAGATTGTAAAAACATGAGCTGATTTTAAGATTTATTTTTTAAATGTTGATCATTTTTATAATTGTAGTGGGTTTAGTTATTTTGAATGAAGTAATCGTGTGGTGTAACTGTTATCATATTATTAATTGTTGAAATTCATTCACATAAATCGATTACTGTAATCGGTAATATATCTTATTTGGATGCTGAAAGACATCTCAAGTGATTTAATGTATTTGAGCCAAAAGCTCCCTTCATAATAATCAAATCCAAAATTTTAAGAAAGGGACAAACATGTTTCCAGACAAAATCAGTTTCATTTAAGTTGTAATATAACATATTGAGTTAATATTATTATTAAATGAATAGTAGGTACTTATAACAATAATAACTTGCAAACTCTTGAAAGCTTTCGCAATACATTTTGTTTGATTAGTACGTCAAAAACAATGTTTGCTGTCAAATTAAAAGGTATGTTGCAGACATGGGTCGCCTGCGAAAACTATTTTACTTCATCCAAATATTGCTCAAATTTCATGGACTGCAAACATTATTTATTAAGTATTGAGTTCGCCCTAGCTATGTAGTCTATGACAAATTTCTTATTTTACCTCATCACCTTATGGATAATGGAATGACATTCATGTAAATAATTTTAAAAACGCTGCTCTTTTTGAAACTAGACTGCCTACAGCAGATAGGCTGGCGGCCGATCTGATGGAGAGTGGTTACTCGACTGTAGGCATCTGTAACAACTGAGCAGTTACCAATATGATGCTGGCCTCGAAAACTTAACCCTTCCTTGAGCTGATTAATGTAAAAGAAAATATGCTAAAGTTCTTGCCACAGTTAAGTATTTTAATAATAAAACTACGTTTTAACGGTTTTAAGCGCGGTAATTAATTTGATTTTGATTATTCCGACGTTTCGGCCGCTTTTCAGTGGACGGTCACGGACGACAAAGATGACAATTGTCCAACGAGTATTGTTAAAGTTTATTTAGCCTACCGCCAACTTGTTCATTTTAATTTTGTTTATAGTTAATATTTACTCTATGGGAAGCCTGATCTAATTTACCATCGCTTCACAACATGTTGTGGCTTGAACAGAAAAAAGCGCTTAAAACCGTTAAAACCTAGTTTTATTATGTATACAAGTCGCGAAAACTTAAGTATTAATGTTGCCTTCGTAACCTGTGGGAATTATGTTTCTGTAAACTTATCTAAAGGTCGGCCGTGTAAGAATTATATTAGTAAATCTACATTCTGTAGAAACAGTATATACGGAATTTTAATAACTTTGTATATTTAAGTGATTAAAAAATTAAATAAAAATTAAAGAGCAAATAGTTTCTTCGTACTTTTTAACCGAATTCGAAAAAAGGAGGAGGTTCTCAATTCGTCGGGATCTTTTTTTTTTTTTTGTTGCTTTTATTTTGTGTATTTTCGCCGATAAACATCTTGAAGTCGGTGCAAAGCAAAACATAAAAATTACTATATTTTGAAAATTACTAAGCACCGACTTTAAGATGTTTTAGATAATATATATTAATAATAATAGCTTTAGAAATAAGTTATTTTATACATTTTAGTTTTTTACTTTTTGAAGTCGTTTTTTTTAAACGAAGTTTTTATTTTTTTATTCTTATAAATATCCGGAGATATGAATCAAGCAATACCAATCTACCTCTTTTATATATTAAATCATTGTTTAGATATCTAAACAATGATATAAAATATAAAAGAGGTAGAAACGTTAGTAGCACGCCGATAACGAACAGCACAAGAGGACACAAATGTGTGTTCTTTTTAACCGACTTCGAAAAAAGGAGGAGGTTCTCAATTCGTCGGGATTTTTTTTGTTGCTTTTTTATGTATGTTCGCCGATTACTCCGTGATTTATAATCCGATTTACGTGATTCTTTTTTTTTTCGACGCGGAATAGCTTCTAATTGGTCCCCTAAAAATTTTACATAGTTTGGCCCAGTAATTTTCATTTTATGAACATTTATTATGAAAAAAAATTCCTTTTCGTTCCATATGTACACCGATTACTCTGAGATTTATGATTCGATTTATGTGATTCTTTTTTGGTCGACGCGGAATAGTTGTCATGTGGTCCCCTAAAAATTTGACATATTTTGGCCCAGTAGTTTTCATTTTACGAACATTTTTTTGTTCTCGTTTCTTGGGACCTATATTTTTTAAGAAGCGCGGCACCATTCGTAAGTCCACCCATACATAGCTAGACACTAAAAAGTAACAAATGAAAAATAAAAACTTCGTTTAAAAAAACCGACTTCAAAAAGTAAAAAACTAAAAACCGTAAAACATAAATTTTACTATATTTTGAAAATTACTAAGCACCGACTTTAAGATGTTTTAGATAATATATATTAATAATAATAGCTTTAGAAATAAGTTATTTTATACATTTTAGTTTTTGAAGTCGGTTTTTTTAAACGAAGTTTTTAAATTTTATTTATTACTTTTTAGTGTCTAGCTATGTATAGGTGGACCTACGAATGGTGCCGCACTTCTTAAAAAATATAGGTCCCAAGAACCGGGAACAAAAAAATGTTCGTAAAATGAAAACTACTGGGCCAAACTATGTCAAATTTTTAGAGGACTACATGGCAGCTATTCCGCGTCGAACAAAAAAAGAATCACGTAAATCGAATGATAAATTTCAGAGTAATCGGTGTACATATGGAATGGAGTGAAAATTATTTCCATGAAAAATGTTCATAAAATGAAAACTACTGGTCCAAACTATTATGTAAAATTTTTAGGGGACCAATTGGAAGCTATTTCGCGTCGAACAAAAAAGAGTCACGTAAATCGGATCATAAATGATGGAGTAATCGGCGAAGATACATAAAAAAAAAGAAAAAAGATCCCCACGAATTGAGAACCTCCTCCTTTTTTCGAAGTCGGTTAAAAATGTATAAAATAACTTATTTCTAAAGCTATTATTATTAATATATATTATCTAAAACATCTTGAAGTCGGTGCAAAGTAAAACATAATAAAAATTACTCTATTTTGAAAATTACTAAGCACCGACTTTAAGATGTTTTAGATAATCTATATTAATAATAATAGCTTTAGAAATAAGTTATTTTATACATTTTAGTTTTTTACTTTTTAAGTCGGTTTTTTAAACGAAGTTTTTATTTTTTTCATTGCAAGACTAGTCTAACGTGATCAAATAGGCACAATACACTTTTCCACTGCCTAGTGCCTGTGACGATGGTGAGGACTGTTTTCGTTGCAGAATGGCCCCCCATGCAGGCGTGTTTGTCTCGTTCCCGCTCGCTCATTCATTGTATTTGTATTGTAGCCTGCGAGGTTAGAATGTATGTAACGAGCACGATACGATTTTTGGCATCGATTGATTGTGATTAGCACATGATGTTCTCGCAACCAATCATAGGCAAACAACGCTAAGGGTTCGTGTCGTAGACAGAGAAACCTATAGACACCGCTATAGCGTGTCGCAGAAAAGGACAAAAAAAGTCGAAATGTGTGCTGGGACACATATTAGAAGTGAAACTTCAACGGACAAGTGGAAAAATGAACCGCAACGGAAAAGTGGAAAAACGCATCGCAACGTACAAGTCGAAAAACTTCGACTGACAAGTGACAAAATAACTCGCAAAAAAGTTTTAACTTCAACTTTTACGGGCAGATTGTTAATGTACTTGTCCAATTTGAACACCTGCCCGTAAAACTTCGAGTTAAAATTTTGTTGCGATTCATTTTGTAACTTGTCAGTTGAAGTTTTTCCACTTGTACGTTGCGATGCGTTTTTCCACTTGTCCGTTGCGATTCATTTTTCTATTTATCCGTTGCCATTCACGCATGTTGTTTGTATTTTGTTTCTTGATATCGGCTTTAATCAAATTATGAATAGTAAGAAAAGTTTCCTTTAACTTTTTAAAATATATTTGAAACATTTTTGGTGAAAGGTCTTCGTAAAGATTAAATTCACCGCGGTTTTTCCTAAATTTTATATGATTTTCTACCCAGATTTTTCAACACTTAGAATGTGCGGCAGATATTTTTAAGTCGTATTCGAAGTCAGAATTATCATCTGATGAGCTATCTAATAAATCTAATAGTAAGGCTGTGTTATTCATATTATATCACCCTGTAAATATATTCAGTGGAGAAATATACGTGTAACCCCTAGTCAAACCTTTGATAGAATGACTCGAATGGATATATTATAGCATCTTAACCGTGTGTAATACCTTAAGATGCTATAATATTTTATATCCAGGCATCTTAACATGAAATATTATAGCGTCTTCGCCGTGTGTGACGCCCTTAACGCCAAACAACGAAATTTGTGTTGAGTGAAATGTGAGTTTTTGAACTACCACAGTAGTTTAAAGAGTTTTATTTTACTAAAGTATTGAAATTTTTATACCAATAATGATTAAAAACAGTCTATCCTATAACTATTGTTAATTTTGAACTAGATGTTATTTATTCAGTTTTTTTCAAATTAAAACTGCATAGCAATCCAAACGTAATGCAGATGGTCGTAATTCAATAAAACGCGCAATGTCCGTCACTAATAGATTCCCCGAATGTATACAGGTCACGCCTTGATCGTAGTTGTCGCTGAACTGCTCCCCTCCCTCAATCAGGCCATCGTTTTATACTGCACAAATGCAATGTACCCGTATCGTAGTCGACGTAATAGAAGTAATAGAAGCGCCTGGCTAATGAGTCACAACATTCAATAATTACCCGCTTAAAACTTCGACATTTATAAGTAAACATTTTAACCGAAAAAATATAAAGCCGATATATAAAATACGTACATATATATCATAACTTATTACTTCGACATTTATAAGTGAAGATTTTTCGCCCTATCGATAAGCCATAAAAATATATACCTGTGTGTTTTTGTAGGCTCTTCACAAACCTTTCTAATGTCGTACGTGGTTTTTTCATACGTGGCACGTGTACATTTTTGTTCCGAAATGCTCTGGTGTCGCGCGGAGGCCTCTCAAAGAAAACTCCTTAAAGATGTTAAGGCTTCTATACTAAAGGCGAATGATTGAAGATACAAGGACGTAAACCTTTTAAAGTTTACATTTAAATGTTTTTATATTCAAATGTTTATCTGTAAAGTTTAGTAGCTGAGTGACTAAGGCACTTGAATCTCATTCCAATCAGGTAAATTCGAACCTCAGCCATACAACGTGAAATATTTAAAAGTTCAGTTTTAAACTTTAAAAGTTTTCCTAATATTTATCAAATGTATCCTAAGTATCGCAAACTGCGAATCCACGTTTAGTTAAGAATAATCACTTAAAAACTAATTCACCGTCGTATCATTTTACATTTTAATATTGATCTGATTAACTTGTGGTAGCTTAGGGACCAAAGTATTCGGGTCTCAAATTCGCGCTTCTAATGAAGGAGGTTCGAATCCTGGCCGGGATGCTTGCTGGACATTGTTTTCTGACTAGATGTGCATGTGATGATTGATGATGATGATGACTATGATCATTATAATTGCCATGAGTTGATGGCGAAGGATAACATCTTGAAATATACATATTTAAATAACAGACGTGTGAAACCTGCCAGTCTATCTTGGATAATGGTGACCGGTATGCTGTTCGTTCCCTTAAAATAGAAAGGATAGAAGCCTAGCAATGGGACGTTTGTGGCCTGATATTATGATTCTCTAATTATTATATTGTAAGTACAGTAATATATATACAATTCTTCTGTGCATGTGTATGTGACTGAACTCCTCCTAAACGATTGGAACGATTTCGATGAAATTTTGTTTGTGTCCAGGTGGATTCGAGAATAGTTTAGATTAACAATTGTACGCGGAGCTGGCGCTGCAATCAGGTTCTAAAGTTTATTTCTTCACAGCAGGGTAACGTCTGCCGGGACTGCTAGTAGTGTATAAAATTTGTACCTATAGCGATGGAAAAATAATACTTATTCTTCTTCCATGGTATAGCTGAAAAATGTCACATCATGACGGGTCTCGGGTCCTAATAACAAGTTAGGGTCTCCATAATAGCACTCGCCGCTCGGCCGTTGTTGAAAAACAAATGGAGAAATACGACAACACATCTTACTTCTAACACTACTGGTAAAACATTGCAAGTTTGTTTCGAAACAAAGTTTTATTCTGTTTCTCAATTTCTCTAGTTCAGTTACATATATATAATGTGTTATCTTGGAAATTGAAATTTTGGATGTTCTTTTAACTTACAGAAAATAATTGTATCGAAGCAAATAACTTTTAAATGTGAATGTACTCTATGATATCAAAACAGATAAAACTCATATTTATAAAAATAAAACCGAAAAAGGCGATTTTAATTATCCAATTAAAAAAATGTCGGACTTATGTTATTGAAGCAAAGAAGCGCTATGTATAAGGTACTTTATTTACGATTTAATGCTTTTGCTGCAGCTCCAGCTACGTGTAGAAAGATTCCAAATAATATTTTCAGCAGTTTTTTTAACCTAATGTACATATTTTATTTTGCCTTTTGCTGACGGTGAAGGAAAACATCATGATGAAACCGGCACATCGAGATAACTCTATTTGATATATGACCAGTTCCTATATCTTACCGACCGTACATTTGCCTTGCTATCGGCAAAAATTTGACACAAGCTCCACATGGCTTACGGCAAGGAATTAAATAGCAAAATATAGGAACCGGCCATAACAGATTCGATGTATGAACGATTTAGAACAATGAATTAAATTTAAATTTCTGTCTGCGATGTCTAAATAAAGCTTTAAAGTTGTCTGTGTTTGTTGTTGTTTGCCTTGAATAGGCAACGGATTTTAATGCAAAATTTAGGTAATAAAACAAGAAGTAAAATTTAGGGTTCTTTCAACATTTGTTACTTTTCAATAATATTTTTATTTTTGTTTGTGTGTGTATTTACTCTAATATTGGTGCCCAAGTCTACTATCAGAATCTTTTCGGACTAGTGGTTCGATGGATAGGAATGCAACCATAACTGTTTCAAGATGAGGCCAGTAGGTATACGACTATACTGACACAATTATAATCGCAGTTTTAGGGTCCTAAATTTTGTATGACAAACTAGGATTCATTGATTGTAGACAGTGTACAGCATCGATATATTACGACCAACAATTAATTTGGCTATCAGTTTTTTGATAAAAGCCCCACTCTTACTTCTTACTGGACGCTGACTGTATTCGTAATTTCGGAGAGAGATGATTTATTTCCTCTCAGAAATCGTTTCAAAGGCGGAAAGTTATTATGTTACTCATATCTTTGTGGTACATCAGGTGGAGTTTTTGGTGGGAACTTGTATGTTTGAGAGTATAGTTCTATTTTCAAAAAAATGTAGAGGAAATTATACCATTGTTGGCAGACCCCTTTAGTAAATGGCACCTTATTAAATTTATTGAATCATTTAAGAAATCTTAATAAATTAATTTTTATTTTGTATTAATACAACGATAGTAATATTATTGTATGTACAATACAATATGTATGTGGCTACAAAATAAATAAAAAATATTAAGATTCCTTAATCTATAGGTAAGGTAATTAATAATTTTATAATATAATATTATAAAATTCTAAAAATGCCGTATCTGTATATTAAAGCTACTAAAAAACAACTGGAATACACTATATAAACGACGGAGAACACGAAGCATTTTTTTTAGATTTATTGTCTGTTTGTTCGGGATTCACGTAAAAATGGACGGATGACGGATCGACATCAAATTCTTAGACTTGAATCTGCGGTAGTTTTTATTTTGGGAATCCCGCGGATATTTTTCTGGGAATGATTTAAAATGGCCAGATTAAAAAAAAACAAATACCAATGTGATTTTTTGACTGATCCAGATCAAATATTATCCCGGGAACTTCGTAGGAGTAATTCCAGGAGCGGATTGTAATTGTTCGGGTGCATAAAAATTAGCTTATTCAGTTTACATTAAAAGATAAAAATAAATACTGCGGTACTTTGTGTCGCGGGGATCCCGCGGGAAGTTCAAGTCAAGCGTAGACGAAGTAGCGGGCATATCCTAGTTCTTGAATAAATTCTACTCACTTCTACAACCGCACAGCTCGCCAACGACGGGATGTACACCCCCATTGCCTAGAGCTCCCACGCTCAACTACGCAGCGGTTCTCTAAAACATTTATTCCGCGTACAACGATGATCTTGCGTTATGATAATTATGGGGTTTTTGTAAGAAGGGCATTTTAAAATTTCTTAGAAGTTGGCAGAGCGTTGGAGACACCCCTGGACCTGTAAACGGCTATAGGCGATGGTAACCAGTTTCCATTAGGTGGGCCGTCGGCCTGTTTGCCTACTTCAGGCAATAAAAAAAATTGATTGGGTGTCAAACATTGGGTGGGGTGCCAACAATGGAGTAGTTTACACTAAATATGTTTAAAAATACTAATTAAGATGATATTAGACGGTTTTTTTCTGTCTTTCTTTATGAATGAATCCACCAAAGTGATCCATATAAAAATAAACTTGAATCATTTTTTAGTTATGTTCCTATCAACCAAATCGATTGAATTTAATTGAGCCGTCTAATATCAGTATAATTGTGGGATACAATCAATCAATCAATAAATCTTTATTTGCTAAAAGATAGGTACGATCGAACCAACTGAATTATGACCCACTTTGCTAATAATTCCTTTAAAACCGTCAAAATAGTAAGATTTATCGTGTGTGTTGAACTTAGGACGTTGAATGAATGAATAGGTATTATATAAAGTTTCCAGTATGTTTTGTCATTTACATGACGTACTAATGCTTACAATAACTAAATGTCTTGATGCCTCTAGTAGTACCCTCCTACCCTATACTAATGCTTCCAAATTAATTTAAATACGTATACACGGCAGATAAGTAAAAAGAAATGTTACAATTATTAAAAACATGTTAAAATCCAACTTTGGAATTCATTGCCTGTTGCTGTCAGACAAGCAAAATCCCTAACAACATTTAAGAACTTGGTCAGAAAATTCTATCTGCAATATAATGATATGTAATTTTTTTATAATTAATAGATATTATATTTCATATATTTATATGTTTATTATGTTTAAATAGTTGCATATTATCACAATATCTTGTATATGTATATAACTTATGTGTATATTTGTATATATAGTATAGTTATATATTTATTATTAAAATGTATGTAATCGTACAATAATTATGTATACCACCATCGCCACTCCCAATCACAATATTCTTGCCACGGGTTGTCTGGAAGAGATCGCTTTTTAGCGATAAGACCGCCCTTTGTACACAATTAAATTATTACCTACTAGTAGTCCGTAAGTTTTCTGTAATGGTGTACAATAAAGTGTTATCTATCTATCTATCTAAAATATTAAGTTTGAAATTTTTTATGTCATTCTCTTTTTTAATGTATAATGAGTATATTCGTCTACGCTAAAATATAATCTAATAAGCAAAAAACCTGACATATAAGGTTTGAACCGTTTAAGTGGTAACTTTAATATTAGTAGGCAAATTATTTAATATTGTTAATGCCACACAATATGCATTTTACTTAAATATTGATAATTTAATTGATGGGAAAAATAGTTTTTTGTCATGTCTGGTTCTACTACCTTCCACCTCATACTTTGACTTAAATATATAAGAATTTTTCTTTACAAAAATACTTTCCAGAATGTACAAGCAAGGTAAAAGAAGAATTTCAAGCTTTTTAAATAAGGGCTTACAGATATCAATATAAGATGCTCCACAAATAGCTCTGATACACTTTTTGCATTAAAAAAAAGTCTGTGCTAGTCTCATAATTTCAACTGTTAGTTAAATGTTATTTTTTAGATTGTCACAAGAAATTGTTTGGCGTCGATCAAAAACCTATATTTGGCTATGGCTTGAATGAGGGGTTATATGAATCCACTCTTCGCCCAGGGCCTATTTACTTTAAAATTATTATAAAACTTAAATATTCATGAGTACTTAACACCCTCTCATCTAGGTAAACCCACAAACATTGCAAAGCAATATTTAATAATCAAGGTAAAGTACAGCAGGAGACAACGATTTGTTTTATAAGTGACCTTTAAATTTGTTTCCGGCCACGACAAAAGCCATGATCGTGATGCTTCATTGGTGCCGGTGAGGGTCCTTACCGGGACAAGCACTCTCGGCTTGTTACAAAATGTGCCAAATTGTCAACTCAGGCCTCGATCCTACTTGTGATATTGCAACGCACGCTTCGCACTATGATCTTGAAACATCAAAGTAATAAAGTAGGTACTTAAGCGTTATTACAGATAATTAAAAAATATAATAATAATTAAAAAAATTGTAACGTTTAGCTATCCGTAGCCAAATGGTTCAATAGCTCTTATGTTCGTCTATCTGTTTACTATGTATATTATGGTCAATTTTTTAGAGAAGTGAAGTGTTGCTCGAGAGGCCTAAAAGTTTTTAAGAACTTTTATTTCGGTGTACAAGACAAATATACGTTAAGGTCTAAAATTTTAAAAGTGTGTTCGAACCTCTAACTTTTTAACTACAAAGGTTAAAGAGAAACAATTGTTACGAGTTAGAGGACTCCAATTAAAACGCCGTTGGAATTACTATAGAATTTATTAGAACTATACAAACACGTATAACACAAGCACAAATATAACTAGACGCAACCAGTATAAACTGCACAATTCAATAACACGCGCAAAGTCCGTCACTATATAGCTTATCAAATGTACGTCTTGCTCGTATCGTAATCCTAGCTTGACTGCCCCCCCCCCGTTCGGGCATTGTTTTATACTAAACTGTACAATACAACGAGCGACCGCGTGGAGTAAAGTTTCCGAGAAGCCGTAATCTGCACACCTACGGCCATAAACAAGTACAATAACAACAGGCTATTGTCTAATTGAAAATTTTAAACACAAACGCAACTTCGTCTACGTTGACTTGAACTTCCCGGGACAAAAAGTACCGCAACATTTAAAAAACAATGTAAGCTATCGTTTTAGTGGAAACTGTGTCGGAATAAGCTAAGTTTTATGCACCCGAACAACTTCAAAACGCTCCCGGGAAAATACCCGCGGGAATTTCTGGGAGAAAAAGTATCACACATTTTATTACTTAAAATTTTCTATCAGCGAAAACCACATCGAAATCGACTCAGTAGTTTAAAAATAAATTGCATGTTCTCTGCTGTTTATATAGTCTATTCGTTGTTTTTTTAAACCTGCAATATACAGACACTTAGAATTTTATTATTATAGATAAGTTGGCTAGCCTTTTAGTCAATGATAACAATAAATATTATTATGTACCTACATCTCTCTTTTCTTTCACTTTCTCCCAATTAGTTGGGGTCGTTATAATACGTCTTTCCTTCCACACTCCTCTGCTCTGATATACTCGTACGTTCTCTGTCACACTAAAAGTCATCATGTAATCCTTAACGCAATTCTGTAATAATTATGTACCTACATATGTCACTGAAATATACCTCAAAACTAATTTTATTTTAATTCAATGTCTAATAACTTAAAGTAATTCTTCTAGGTATATCGTGTCTCTATATTAATTAAGCAATGCGCTGTTTTAGAGCCACGCTGAAAAGTTATAAACAAATTATTACCCCTTGGTACAATTTTGTTACCAATTTTATTTAAATCACTTAATGCTCAGCAAGGTATATCTGCAAGATTAAGGGCTTAAGTACTGTATGTAGGTAACTCATAAGTATCATAATCATCTTAGCGCTAAATCCCATTTGTGTT
The DNA here is from genome assembly GCA_949752895.1 of Dendrolimus pini. NCBI lineage: Eukaryota > Metazoa > Arthropoda > Insecta > Lepidoptera > Lasiocampidae > Dendrolimus > Dendrolimus pini. The sequence continues at coordinate 16,064,901 of OX457130.1, forward strand.
CAGAGCATCGTCCACAGATCGTAGGGTAATTTATTTTCTTTACTTCCCGCGGTCTTTTGCATCCTCTATCGTGAAACTATTGGCGCGTATACCATTCTTTACGACGATAAGCCTTTCTCAGGGCGCTTCTACCGCGACCCGGTGAAGGTGGTATATCTAGATATTTGTTTCCTACATACCGACAATGCAGGCTGGTCTATATGTATGATATACTTTTAACTTATGATATTCTCCACAAAATTAGGGTTCTTTTCATTGCTAATCTCTTATTCAAGCTGAAAAAGAGTTTTAATTTTCTTATACCAATATTGTCACGTAGCCAATTAAAATTCTCTTGCAAAGCTCTTCCTACTTAAAACCCTCTTCATTAATTAACCGCTGCGAAGGGTTTATTTATTACTTTATAATTTGACCTCAGGCAGGATCTGACCCCAGATTACATTTATGTCAACTCAATTTTGTAGGTAAATCTTGAACAGTCTAAATTGCAAGCAAAAACACATCCAAGGTCATTATCATCAAGTATATTAATGCCAGTTTCCTAAAGATGAAACTTATATTTTAAACATGCATGTATAACTATCCCATGTATCGATCCAGTTCACTTATAAGAGGTACTTCATAATCATATGAGACTATCACATCATATAAAAACACCATGATATTGCTGATTAGAAATATGAGATTGATAATTTGGACGCTGGGCTTTTCTGGAGAGAGTGAACGAGGATCTGATAACACGCAGAGGTGACCCACTAAGACTACTGCAGAGGGCAATGGCGGATGTACACTTTCAATTTGCTCCAACAGATACCCTAAAGCCATTAAGAAGTGACCGACATATGGCAAGTACAATTCTACTGCAGATTTAAGATCAAACATTTGAACCCTTTGCAGCACATGATCTTCAGCGTTTTCTAGGCCTGGTATGAGTTCAAGGTGTAGTCCCAATATGCAAAATATCAAAACACGTTGGTTACGAGAGTACTTGTGTCCATTGCAAGATAGTATTCAATAACATTGAGGGAATTTGCAACGATGCATCAATTGTAATTATGCTTGTTGATTTGTCTAATCAGATATACGACAAACTTCAAGCAATTTTCATAAAAGGATAAAGACAAGTTAGTTTAGTCTATAAGTTCGTCTCTATCGTTTGACTGATGATTAGTATAAGTATGATGACGCTGGTTATTGTTTGCTGAATAGCATTATACTTTGTATACCTTCAGGGTGCATGTCTTCAACTTGCATAAGATTTATCTTGTTTTTATTTCCTTAAAGTGGTATTATATTAAGTTTATATGCCCGAACTGCTAAATTAGTACATTGACTTTATGACTTGATGGAGCGTGCGTTATGTTGAAAAAATCATCATATTGTATCAATTATGATGATGTATTATTGACCAAAGCTATGGTTTAATAAAATGTAAATGCATTGTTTATTATGCAACATCACAACTTGGCAACAACTGTCAATCAATAAAGTCTGTCTCTCCTGTCTATGGCTGACAGAGAAAAATAAAAAAGGTAAGGAGTCAAACTAACCGTTGTTAAACTTTATTCATTTATAAAACACTCCATAAATCTCTTTAGGCCTGATCCCAATGCAAATTTGTACAAGAACAGCCTGAATCACAATATTGCATATAGAATACATTTATTCTCTTGGCCCAATACGTACCTAAAACAATTCAAGCAGTCCGAAAATGGAAAACAAAAAAGTTTGCGAGGTATCCTTCTTGGGTCTACTGCAGTCGTTGTGTGTAGGTATTATTAGAATATTATACAGTAGCGGCAGACGGTTAGGGTGGCGGACATAGGTATTTGTTTTCAGAGAAGAAAAGGGTAAATTCCATTGGGAGTGGAGTTTTGTGTAGCGGTTACAGTTATGAAGACAACGTACAGATGGGCCACTTAACTGAAACACAACGGAATGAAAAATTCGCCCCGAACATTTTATGAACAGATACCTACCAATTTTTTGGTAATCATTTGATATTATATTTCAAAGCAAAGCTGGCAAACAGGTAGACAGCCCACTCAATGGAAAGTGATTACCGTTGCCTATAGACGTTTGCAACACCAGGGGCGAAGCCAACTCTTTGCCCACATTTATGATGGATTAGAGAACATATAATAAAGAGAATCGAATAGGAAATTGGTACAGGCAAGATAGGATGCGAGCTATCGGCGGGGAAACTTGATCCGCCCGCACATAAGGGCCAGAAAGATCCAGCTCTCCGGGTAGCAAATGATGTGGCCAGTCCGTAAAGGAGTCGGCCGACGTCCGACCGGGCTGAAGATGAATGCGCAAGCGAGCCCACACTCCGGATAATTCGAGGATTGGACAGGGGTTTCAGTGGTGGTATCCTTAACTGCGGCGTGGCAATAGCACTTTATACGTGAGGCGCTAGTTCCCACAGCAACCTGAGAAATTACACGGGCCGCGAACTTTCCCCCTCGCGCAGCCTATGGTCTTTAATCGGATTTCCTCTGTATAAAAAAGGCAATATGGGATAGGGGAGTGGGCCATCGGAGCTCTCACTCATTGCATGAAACACGATTGACTCAACGCTAACCGTTACACGCCGATACGCTGTAAGAGCGTCATGTCACACTGATCTAGCCGCCCCAGCGAACTGTAATCAAGATATTGACAACATGGCTCTATCACATCAGGTAGAATTATATAAGTAGATACAAGTAAGATTTATCTAATACTAGCTGTACCCGGCAGACGTTGTCCTGCCTTTAAAAAATAAAAACCTAGAACCCGATTCCAGCGTCATCTACCGGGACCAAATGTTAATCTAAGCTATTCTCAAATCCACTTGAACAAACAAAAAAATTCAACAAAATCAGGCCCAGCGTTTAGGAGGAGTATCGCGGCGCCACCTACTGGGTCCAATTGTTTATTTAAATCATTCCGGGACAAACTTCAACACATACAACAACAAAAAGAACACGTTAATTCTGGTACCCGATTGCAGCGCCATCTACCTGGTTCAAATTTAAATATAAATCATCCCAGTAGAAAATTATAAAAATACTAATATCGCTATTAAAAAATAGGGGTTGATCGTAGAGGTTTGATAATTTAGGGTTGTATGTATTTTTTAATGCTGTATCATAAAAAAAATATCTAAAAATTACAAAAATATTTAGGGGTGGACTATCCTTAACATTTAGGGGGATGAAAAATAGATGTTGGCCGATTCTCAGACCTACCCAATATGCGTACAAAATTTCATGAGAATCGGTCAAGCCGTTTCGGAGGAGTTTGGTAACTAACACTGTGACACGAGAATTTTATATATAAGATTAGCCTATATAACACTTGGGCACGGGTCTCTCTGTTTTAAGTTTCCACGCGATGTTTTCCAATATCATCAGCTCATGATAATTGTGACAAATTGCACATTTGGTCAATGGTCACATAACTGCTAAAATAATGCATGTTTTTTCCAAGGATTCAAATTCATGGTGAATAAACCTTTAGGAACTAAGCCGCCACGACTCACGATGTCTATTTCTATCGCATAATTCTATTGTTGATGAAATTTTAATAAAACTTATAAATAACTAAATCAAAATTCTGAAAATGTTTATTTTTCTTATTTCCATTTTGAAAGTAATTATAGAAAAGAACCATATTCATGATATACAACTTCATAAAGGTAAATGATAAATCTTCGCCGTCCCGTTGACAAGGCCGGTGATATTCGAAAACAAAACAATTGTGAAGTCTAAAGAAATTAAATTTTTGATTAAATCAAAGGCTCGACGCGAGTCACTAATTCACTCAGGTTTATGATTAAGGAGATGAATTGCAAATAGGGGAAACCTCATCTGATCTTCACAAAGAGTTTTTAATTTCTTTGAATATTTTAAATATGATAATTTTGATTTTGTGAAAATAAAATCATAGATACTTTATTTTCTTTTATTATGTGGGGTCATTTCCTCTTATGCTAATCTATTAATCTGCATTGTACATTATGTGACTTCACTTGTTGGTCCCAGGAGGCAGAACAGCGCTGGTCTTAATTGGTCAGCATATGGTGAGATTGGTTCCAATTTTAGGACTTATTCATTTTCTATTATTTTACTGTTTGATAATAATCTGTATTGTTTTTGTTCTGAATAAAATATGTCTTTCATTCTTTCTATTCTGGTATAACTCCTCTGTCACACTACAAAGTGTGTCAAGTCATCCTTTACTCCATCGAACCACCAATTCCATTTGTACCCTGCTTTTACTTTGTGTATTAAAGACAATACAAAACTTATCTACCACATCACATAGCAGTTAGCAGATGACACTACTTAAAGTCGAGCATGACCTTAGCTGATTAATTCTCAATCAAAGAGCCGACTTTTTGCTGATTTACCTTGTATATTGTAATTTGTTATAATTACCACGTACCGTCGACGAAGAAAATGTCGGTGTCAAAAATATGTTCACTGTAAGGTAAGGGAATGAATAGTAAGATAAATGTAGGAACCGAACATTGCAAAGGGTGCGCGGGTACAGTATCTCTGACAAATAGTTGTTTTTAGCTAACATTGAGACAAATTTGGACTAATATAATACTCAAACTTGAGCACAATTGAGCGTGAATTAACCCAGAAAATGTAATCATATGTATATCTCGCTAACCTCGATAATAGGTTTCCCAGCCAGTTAATAAGATTTATAAAGAGTATCTGCCATATTTTTATGTCGAATGGAAAAATATAAAAGCCATCGCTCACAGGCCGACAATTTGCAAGTCCGCCGCTGTCACCAGCTCAGTGCGATGACGCGCCATCCGGGTTGAATGATAGCTTTTTTAAGATTTCTATTTTATCTTAAGCAATTATCACGACTGACATCTTTAAATGCCAACGTTAACATTATTTGAATGTTATAAAAGAAATGTCTAGATATGGTCTAAATTACAATAACTTGAAAACTATTTCATAAAGAATTTTAAGGCTAAAGTATCGATTTATGTTGAAAAGTTTCAAGTAAATTTCTCGAAGTTTACGGAATAAGGAATATTATAGTGTTAATTTCGGTTTTAAGGTATGTAGTACAATAAAATTTTGCGATCCTGACTTATGTTTCTGTTGCGGTCATGTTATTTAAAATGATAATAAAAATTGCTCAAGTAAGTGTAAGACGACATATAGTGAAGGGTTCTATAGAAGTGATTAATGGTCATGTTTGGATTTGTTATTTAGTTAGGTACAGAATATTATTAAATAATAAATAAGTAATGCCGATATTTATTTTATATGGGCAGATAAAACCACACGCTTTATATCCTCAAACTAAGCAAGATACGCTTGGGGCTGGCAACGCCGCCGCTTCAGTTGAAGACGTCAAACGGCGCAAATATGGAGCCTTAGGAAAAGGTTACATATTTCGTTTGAGGTTGAAACAGTAGGTCCGTGGGGTTAATCGGTAAAGAGTTTCTTCAAAGACATATCTAAGAAACTCTTTGACACTACCTGAGATCAGAAGGCTGGCTCATATTTCGTACAACAAATAAATATTGCCATACAGCGTGGCAATGGCTGCATTCTGGGTATGCTCCCCGTTGGCAGTGATCTGCTACATAGTGTATTTTTTATTATTATTATTATCCGAGATTATTTAATTACCGATGGCCGATGGAGCAGGCGAGTCCTGAAGTGGACATTGCATCTCGGTAGTGTCGGACGGCCTTCAGCCCGATGGACTGACCAACCTGCGCAAGGTCGCCAGTAGACGCTGGATGATGAAGTCAGAGGTTAGGGATGCGTGGCCCCGACTTGGGAAGGCCTATGTCCAGCAGTGGACTGAGATTGGCTGACGACAACGACGCTTGTAATCACAAATCAGCATTTTCAACCAGCTTCTTGTTAAATGTTAGATATACGTTAGACGTAATCCTCCCTAAGTTTGCACAACTTGTCTCAATCCGCTTGTCTTACTCTTGTATATCTACAAATAAATTACTAATAATGTTGGGTCTTTTTCTATTAACAACGATTTGCGTTAGACCAAGTCTTCCTTAATACTATTGTTACAAAGGCCGCACATCTGGCATGTTGTAAAACGAATTCTTTTAATACTTCGTGTTTTAACTTTAAAAACATCTATTGTTATTTGCTATCGTACTTATTTTATGGCTGTAATTAGTGTCGAACTAATTAATCCCTGTTTTATGGCCGTCGAAGCTGGCAGGTGTGGGTGATTAACTCGGCGAACGCGATCCTTTGTTCTATTATACAATTGAGTATAAAACAATGCCCGAACGGAGGGGTGAGGCAGTCACTCGACGACTACGATACGATTAAGACGTGTAGTACTTTCGATTAGCGACATAGTGACGGATTTTGCGCGATTTTGTAAAATTGCATTGAATCGTGCAGTGTGAACTGGTTGCATCCAGTTTCATTTTGTACTTGTTTTATACGTGTTTGTACAGTTGTAATAAACTCTATAGTAATTCCAACGGCATTTATTTTAATTCGAGTCCTGTAGCTCGTAACACTATGATGATGTGTTGAAAGATGTAATGTGCTGGGTGTTGATTAAAGTATTTTTTTTTAAACTTTTGCGTCACTTATATGAGAATTATGATCTTGAAAAACGTGGCTGAATTTAATTATAGCCAAGTGATAATGAATTGCATAAGTGGTTGTTGACATTGACAAGTGTGTGCCATCAGCTCGTCGGTCGATAGTTGGCATTCTGTCAAGTAGGTGTGCCCTTGCACCAAGCACTTCTTTCAGACCTTGCTGTAGTCATCATTATACGAAACCTGTAGAATATTAATTACTAAAGTCGAGCAGATGGAGAGCAATCAAATATACATTTCTAAAGCATTTTGTTTTCTTTACAATCATGGTCAGTGTAGTGTCTACTTTTCAGCTACATATTTATGATTTTCCAAAGGCACCATAAGACTTTCATTCATCATCTCAGTAATAAATCTGGATTACATCCTAAGGTGTATGTTTCTTTCTCGTTCTATTTTTCATTGTCTTTATGTTTTGTATTAGGTGTTCAAATCTGAGGTATGTTAAGATGTTAAATCAAAAAGTTTAGAAACAATGTCAGATTTTCATTCGAACCGACAAACAAGGAACTAAGTGCATACTCGGTATCAAGTAAAAAATTTTTTTTCGTGATAATACAAGAATTATTATTTACATATAGCTGATATTGGAAAGTTCGTATCTGTCTTTCAATTTGGATATTCATCCATCAGATCAAAGTGATCACGTCACTGTGTACTATCGTGTCCTTTCAGTTCTGTGCTTCTCAACCAAATTGATTCGATTGGGTTGATACATCATATTACATCACATTGATTAATTAGTATTTAATGTAATGCGGAGGGATGAAAGTCACGTGATAACAAGAATATTAAACTGCAAGATTTATCGTTTATACGTATAAAGGTAAAGGTTGACCAAAAAAGAGATGTACGAGTTGTTTGCTGTTCGGATGATATGATGATTTATGGTGTGTCGGAGGACGTATGTCAGAATAGAGGAGTATGGAAGGAAAAGAGATATTGTGCCAACCCCAAATAATCGAACGAAAAGAGATTGGTATTTACATAGTATTAAATTATTAGTATCCATTTTAACATTCATATAAAAACTTTTAAAACTTTTTTAAGATATAACTTTTATTCTGCAATGTTTTCCATAGATCTGTTTTCGAAGTCGACGGCATTTTGGTGTCACCAATTTTGATGTTGGTTGCTGGTTGTTGGTGTTAGCAATAAATATATGTAGAGAACGAAAACTACTTTCCACGAGGTGGGTTGTTCTTGTTAGCCTGTTTGATGTACGCCAGTAATGATCAAAATAATCTTGTATAGTTTTGTAATCTTTAATCCAATTAGTACCTTATTATCTTGGGTTCGCCATAGCATACAACTTAATAACGTAATCCGTATGTAATAACTCGGCCTGTTTGAGTGTTTTTAGAGTAGGGTGCAAACAACTTTTCGATTAATGTGTTAATAGTAGATGATGATATAAGTCGTGATGCTTAAGGCGCCTATGTTTCATTTAAGTGACGTGAATTCGAATTCTTGTGAAGAAAAGTGAATTGCTTATGTAATTTTCGTAACGTAGCATGTGTTTATTTGATATTATACTAGTAAAAAAGCAGTGGTTTAGGGAGGCTCGCGAAGTTTTCTACATAGTAATAATTAATTAATTATTGATTACTTATTGGTCATTTTACCGGCATATTTTTAACTAAACAACATTATGCCCCTTCAAAAAGAGGCCTGAATAATTTTATGATAGATATGATATGATATGATAACATATCTAGAAATAAATTGAAATTCCTATGTCAAAGCCCTAATAGGAAAGTGTGATAGTTTCTCAGTAAAGTGTAAACCACAAGAATGCATAGATTGTGTGATAGTGTAGGGCAGTGAGCTTACATATAGATAATTGACGTAAGGGTCATTCCGCTCGCCCTGATTAAATAAATACTTGGTTTGGATTCCGTTAGTATATTTTGTGATTTCACAGGTTTTATGTGTATTTTTGATTTATAGAGAAACTAGCTGCACCCGAAAAGCGTAGCAATGTCACGTAAAGTAAAAAATTGTTTGGATATATTATATTCTGTTTTTTCGGTTTTAGGTTTTCGTCCGTAGAACACCCTGCCAAAATTTTATCATCTTATGAATGGTTTAGGAACGCATAGACGATAAACACATATATATATATATATATATATATATATATATATATATACATATATTTATTTAATTTATATATTAAGTAGTTATTTTGATGCAATCATCAATTGAAATAAGGTGAGTGACGTCATTCACCTTACATCGTGTGTACATAATAATATTTTTATAAATCACACGTTTTTATAAAAATATTCTGTAATGGTGTAATTAATGATGCTAGATGTAAATAAAAGAGTTGCGTTAATCGAGTGTGTAGATGAATATCAAGTAATGCTTCCACATTCATCATACGCACCGTTGAAAAAATGGAACTCTTTACCGTCGTCTGTTTTTCCCGAAAAAGGTGTCTTTATGTCTCGCGTGAACAGGTATCTTCTAGGTAAGCGTGCTCCACCTTAGACTGCATTTCCGCATCGACATCAGGTGCAATGTTGGTCAAACGCGAACCTATTCATTATAAAAAAATATATACGTATTTTAACTAAAATGACCACCTAATGCTAAGCTATGATTGCTCCCTATCTAAGTTTCGAATCAGCGTCATTGAAATGACACGCGAGTGTGTTAGCCTTAATATTGACTTCGGGCAAACAGTTTTAATCTTTGTTGCAATATATAATCACGTACCATTCACCTTTCAATGTATAAATCACACTATCGTAAAATACCGACTAACTACTACTATCTTTATTACAACACAAACTATATTTTATGGTCACTCTCAAATTTGTAGACATCAATATTTGTCGTCATGCTTAAGAGACGCCCGTAAATTTCAATACTTTTTAAATGTATAGGGTCGAAACTCTTGAAAGGACCTTTCTATAGACGTCCGTTTGTGATAAGCACGTAGGGATGTGATATATTCTATTAACGCCTCTTCATGTGAATGAAGAGATAGGCCTCTTTATAGCGTTTGAATGCAACGCAAAAGGAGTTATTTTAGCACCTCATAATATATTGGAGAATATGACTTCTAAAAAAAGCTAGGAGTATCTAGTTCAAAAATAAAATAGAAATTATTATTATAGAATATTTTATGGTGAAGATATTCTTTTAAGATTAAGCTTTAACAATCTGTAATGGTATCTATTCTAGATACCATTACAGATTGTAAAAACCTAAAATAAATATACAAGATATTAATGAAAATATAAGGATTTTTTAAATATAATTTCTTTACGATTTAACAAAGAAATGTAGGATGCAAGTTTTTTATACTTTGTATGGCTTCGACAGATTGTAAGTAAATCTGATGATTGCAACTAACTTTAATTTATATAGATAAGTTATTTTACAAATTATTTTTGTCTTTTGCATTCTAATGTTTATTAATTTACCTCGTGAAAGTAACGAATTTTAAGTAATTTGCAACAAAAAGTGAGAGAACTCTCGTCAAGATACCAAAGTATTCACTTAACCTACATTGTGAGGAATTCTTGTATAATATTTACATTTTGATGAACCACCGTGGATAGCTGAAATTCAAATACAATACGTTTACTAGTACAATGTGAGCTAAGTTAATATTGAAATAAAGTGATTAAACAAATTTTTCATCAACAAAAGGCTTTTAGACTGTAGATCTTAGATTATTACAAATCCAGGAATACCAAGAAACTGTGTGTTGCAGTGAGGTAAGTTGGCAAAGGAAACCTCATTTAACAATCAAGGATACTGTTTCTTTTTTATAGGACAGACGGTATTATTTTATTTATATTATTTTATTACTACAATTTTGACTTACTATTTAGACAACAACTACAATTATGTCTACAATTTATTACTATAATAAATTACAACTAAACTATTACTACGGTTTTAATTACCAAGATTTAGTTCTAATTTCAGAATATACACATATATACAATTAGCATACCTACTGAGTTTTGTTCCGTTTGTTCACCTTTTCTACTATTTTCGACGCGATAATCAGAATACTGATTATAAAATTCTACAGGCCGGTTCCTATATGTTACTGTTCTTATATGAAGCCTATGTTACTTTTTAACCGATATTAAGGCAAATAAACGGTTAGTAAGATAGCCAGGCCATAAAACTGCACCCTTATAATTTCTTTATGTCAATCCATCCGTCTTTTTATACATACATTTATGTGTTTCATAACTATTTTGCTTAAGGATTGGGTCTATATAAATGTAATTCACTTGAAGACGTCTTCTATTTTTCAATATACCATGGCGTAGTATTTTAGAAAAATATGGGCAATGGCAAGGGGATGATGTAAGTTCGGGTGGCATCTTGCAAGTTAAATTTGAACAACTTCCCGGTTTCCGATTGACAATGCAATAATATAGTATCATGGAGCTGATCTGATGATGGAGTCGGAAGGTGGCCACTCAGTCCACTCCTGTACTAAACTAGGTAGACCCGTCGTGTTTGGGCTCGTTTTACTTGTCTTGGCTAGCACCCTGCTGCTACATGATATCCAGGATCTCGAAAGCTTGTATTTAAAAACCTTTTAAAAAAAGCTTATTTTACATTAAAAAAATAATAATTCAAATATCTGAGTATCTCATGTTAAAAACCCCTAACGTATATTAATGTTCTCATTCATATAAGTTAAATCATTATGTATACACATATAACCTATGAAATTTAATTAGTCTTACAACACACGTATATTTGAAAAAAGAGTTAAGTAATAAAGGATTGACCTGTATAAGTTTGTACAGCGTTGTCTCGATTTATCACATATTGTGTCCGTTGTATGTACGGAGGGCGGGACGCCCGTTGCCGGTGGCGCGATGAGCGATGGGTGACATAAGCAGGTTTTTTGGCGCCAAAAGTCTACGGATATTCACTCCAAGATTGACGTTTGCCTGAATGCTGCCTAGAAAACTAAACACGTATCCTATATTCGCATGTAAAGCTATATATACATATAATATTTAGAACAACATATCTAAGTTTTTAAACGGTGTACGTAATTACTTGACTGTAGCTGTAATAATAGCAGCGCAAAATTCATTCTGAGCTCGATAAATTTGTCCATAATAAAGTATGTTTGCATGTTTCACAAGCTTTTATTTAACTTGCTATGGATGTATGTAAGTTCGGGTGGAATCTTGCAAGTTAAGTTGGACCAACTTCCCGGTTTCCGATTGAGCTGAAATTTTGCACACATATGTATATCGCCTGACAATGCAATAATATGGTACCATAGATCTGGTCTGATGATGTAGTCGGAAGGTGGCCATACGAACTCCTGTACTAAACAATCCCATCGTGTTCAGGCTCGTTTTACTTGTCTTGGCTAGCACTCTACAGCTGCATGCTATCCAGGATCTCAAAAGCTTGTATTTAAAAACCTTTTTAAAATATGTTTTTATCCGGTTTTTCTCCAGGGCCTTGGCAAGAAATCGATTTTGATTAAATTTATTTGTACTTCCAATAACGTGGTTGGAATTTTTTTTTATCCCGAAAATTAGCATATTTTCCGCGAAATACGACCCGAGTTTACGCATATGAAATTGAATGAACCGGTATTCGGAATCAATAAATTGCAACTTATAATAATTAAAAGTGACCAAACGGCTGGCCTGTATTTTGGGCACCGCATTAGCATTGCCATACAGCGTGGAAAAGCGGCCAGCATTTCTGGAACGCTTCCCACAATAGAGACCTGGAATCGATTTTTATTTGTAAATATATAACAGTTTTATTTTTAGATTTTTTATATGTTGTTTTAGATATTAGTACTAATGTAAATAGATAGTTATTAGATTGAAATAAGTGATGAAGTAACAAATGTAAATATATGCATACATTAAAAGTATGGCATACAGAGAGACTGACAAACGGACGGACAGAAAGACAAGACAAGGGGTGTATTTTTGGCTAAAATAATTTTGCAAAACACCAAAAAGAAATTTTGTGAGGTAGTTCTTCATATATTTTTTATTTAAGTAAGTTTTGCTCACGTAGGCCTCTAAGACGAATAGTGCAATACGATTGTCAATAGCGGATTCATCCTTTCACAGTTGAGTCCAGTATTTCTTTAATTGCAAAGTGCATTTAGCCTTAAAAACTCACGCCAGCAAAACATACAGGTGTAACGCCGGTCTAACAGCTGTTATCCCAAAACTTCAGAAGTTTATATATTTGGAATAAGCTTAGCGGTGTCCGATCTTTATTACGGACTATTCATGTAGAAATATTCGTACATTTAAGATGCTTATAACCTACTGCTTAGATTAACACAGTCATATTTTATAAAATACCACCATCAGGGGAATAAAATCACCCACAGATTTACCTTTGGAATTTCAAATCATATCTTGAAATATTTGAAGGTTTGCAAATTTTTGAAAATACATGTATTGGTTTTAACTATAGTACTAACAGGTTGGATACTGGCATGATGAATTTCGTAATCATACATTAATTATTATGATCTGGGTATCTAAAATCGGCCCCAAAGTGGTCCGTTGTACCGTTACCTATAACACAAGCATTACTTGCTTATCTTGGAAATATACAAAGTGTGTGTTGGTCTGCTAATTATTATTATATTCATATCTCCATTCTTGGGCTTGAGTTTTCCCATTTTTAAGGGAACAGATGATGTTTTATTTTATTCAGAAAACCAACAGTTTATAACATAAGTACAAACTTTTGAAACGTCTATAATTTACAATTTAATGGTTTTTACATACTGTTAGCTATAATACTTTGCTTGGTTATAACTATATATTAAACTGATTGATTTTTTCTAAAGTGGATTGGTAGGTTTCATATCGGTTATTTCTAAGTACAGGTTTCATCATGACTTTCCTCATTTTCAAAATATAGTAATGGTAATAATATGCGTGTTAAGTTCGAAAAATTGCGTAAGGGGACGATATGCTAAGCCAGGATTCAAATCCACCTCATAAGAATGAGATGTATGCATGATAGCTTCTAATGTATCACGACTATTAAAATTTATCCGTTGTGAAAAACACCATTATAAAAATCCTTTAGTATTCATGCGAGTAATCTGATTTCCGTTAGCACTCAATTTCAAAGCTTTGTGTGTAAGCCCAGATTTTATAAAATACTTCTATCTAGGCTACGAAAGGCGTAGCATGCAATACCGACTGCTACGCAAGTCGTAGTGAAATATCTTAGCGTAGTGCGATGTAGCACGTTGTAGCTGTTTCAACCAGGAAATACAAGAGGAATTTAAATCCTTTCATTTAGTCGTATCAAGGAACATGTCTCGCTATCGTGTCGACATGACAAAGCAACGAAGAACTATGTCATGTTACAAAATATGAATATTTGTTACATTTGTATGAAGAAGTTAGTCGCTTATTTTCGACAAGTCTCCAGAATACTAATATGTAATATTTTATTTCGCTTCTATGAACATAAATAAATGCATTGTAACGTCCGTGTAGTATCAAGTATATTATGAAATTCATATTATTTTTATACATTTGGTGTATAAGAATATTGAATATAACTAGAGTTTTCACCTGGCGTTGCGTAATCTACAAGTATATCCCGCGAAAACTATTCCACTTTCGAGAATGAAAAATATACTCCCGAATATACATACATACACAACAAGTTTTATGGTCATTAGTTCATTTGCAAGGCTATGAACAAGAAATAAAATATCCAAATAAAATGTCTTTAACTTTAGTAAGAAACTTCTTCTACCTAAAACTGGATTTCTAAAACCAAATTTCAGTTTTTTTTTATGTTTGCTAGTAGGCAAACTGGCAAATGGACCACCTGGTGATAGGTGGCTACCGTCGCCCATGGACATCTGCAACTCAAGGGGAGCCGATGCGTTGCCTACCTCGTTGAGACTTTAGGTATCTGTTCACGCCCTTTTTGAATATTGTAGCGCTCTGGGAAAACCGTGGGAGGAGTTCATTTCATAATCCGGACACATATGGCATGAAGGAGCGTCCGCCACGTACCGTGGAGGATTTCCAAGTGTCCAGGAAGTGTGGATGAACTTCCAATCGCCGGCGAGCGGTGCGATGGTGGAAGGGCGACGTAGGCACCAAATCAAATTGATTAATTAAAATCATGACAAAGGAGCATAATAATTGATTTTTATAAAATAATAAATCTTAGCACACAGAGGTATTTAGTCGCTTTTGCGGAATATTTGTAAACCTGCAAATCGAGATAACCGATGTGCCAAATCCGCCAATCGATCTTCAACAAGCGTGGCGGGTATACAGTAATCTCTCTATAAAATTAGGAAGCCTAAGCCTGAGTCCAGCAGTGGAACGATTGTAGGCTCTAATTATAATTAAAAAAATTGTTATACCCTGGAAAGTAAATGATTACTGCGACTGTATCTTTAAATTTTTATGTAAACGGCAACAAGCAGCGAAAAATGAACTGCTGACTTAAAACAAACATTGAACTCGAAGCAAAATATTTTGAGTTTGTACAGAAAATTATGATTTAACGTAGCGTTAATCAGTTCATTTCAGTTCTCCCTGATGTTATTATTATGCTAATAGTTTTAATTCAGTTCCTCGTGTTTTAATCAGATATTTTATGTCCTTCGAATACTTGTTGTAGAAACATTAAGAAATTGAATTAATTGCACATTATTTATCCTCAATCTTAGTATAAAAATAGAATAATTTTATACATTGCACATTATTTATTTTGCTAATAGGGCTTCTGGCAAACTTAGTTCTCCAATTGGTAGATAACAATTATGAGAAGCTGTAAGTTAATTAAGTGTTATTACCATGATAAAAAATAACGGCATCTGAAAGATTATAGCTTTTAGTTGCCAAATTTCGATTATTATTCGATTCTCATATACTCGAATATGATATAATATGTTCCTTCAAGAAGTTGAGTATAAATTTATAATCAATAACATATTAATATGTATGTTTAAAAATTTTGCTACTATTTCACATAATTTCTGAAAAAAGTAGTTTATAATGAAATAATTCATTAGAATTTTTTTCTGGTGTGGAAAATTCATTTGAAGATCCAATCTAATGGTAGCTATTGCAAGAAATAGATGACTTATAAATTTGATACATTTATATTATTAGACAAGAAGAAAGTTATAAGAAGCCTACTGTAATGAATAATTGAAATATTACAGAGCAAGGGTTGAAAGCAAATAACTTTGGTGACCGCGGAGCGATAGGAATGGCATGCAAGGAATCTCCACGTCTACTCTTGATGTTAAGACCGGTAAATATAACAATATTTTCTTTGAAAATCATTTAAGCGAATACAACTGAAGACGGTTCAGGACCTGCTTCTGTCAAATGGTTTGTAAATATTGTCGTTATTTTAGGTACTTTTCTTTAATTAGTAGGGTTTTGTAGCCATTGTGCTAATAACAGAAACCTTATTTATTCATCATGTCTAGCTGATCTTCTTTCTGGCGTAAGTCACTGTAATTTCACTGGATGTACAATTGCATACAAACATACAATATTTAATAGGAAGGTAGCGCCTATTTAGCGCTATGAAATTACCTGATCATAGGGGATTGCATTGTATACTCGCCATGTTTGTCCAAGGCGGATTAGCGGGTTGCATCACTCATTTATCTCCATGTGCAGATAATATGATGTCTTCGATAACCATCAATATGTATGTTTACGCACATTAGGACAGAAAATTGCATTAACGGAGTTCCCCGACCAGTGATCAAACCCAACATATAGAAATAAAAGATGGGGGCTTTACCTACTGATCTATGTAACACGGGCAAACATATTTGCCTGAGATTAAACAATGGAACGAAACTAATAATTCCTTCGCGTAGGAATTATTGACATGGAAAATATTTGTGTGCTCCGTCGTTAGATCACAATGTACGATGTGTTGACAACTGGGACATTTCATCTGCATACGACCGGATGTTGGAGTTAATCAAATATTCCAATAGTTTGATTGGTATGAGTTCGTTGAACATAGATTGAATTCGATGTTCTATCACTGAACTTGACTAGCCTTAGTACTATAATCTAAGTAGGTGACATATTTTGAATTAGTTTGTCACAAGGATTGGTTTCGTGAGAGGATTTTTAGACGACTTTGCTTGCCTGGATGACAGTTGGATTACTATATCGTAAAAAATATATCGTGTGCCGGGATAAAAAAATATATTTATCCACATTCATTTATTTTTAAATATAGTTTGTTGTTATGTTTACTGTTTTATATATACCTTTTATATGCTTGAATTCGATTAAAACGTTGCCAACTAACAGCTTTCTGGCACAAAATTAATTAGTTTAATTTTACTTGGTATAAATAGTTTATTATCCGATTAAATAAATACTCTTTCAAATATTTACATAAAAACAAAGGAAGATATGAATTAAGCTAAAAAATATAATAAATTTCCAACTTTACCGAAACAAAATTTTAGCATAATTGGAATGCATTGTTTACTTTACTTGACTTGAACGTATTAAAAGTTTACCTGTAGTGTAAAATAGTTAAACATAACTTAAAAGGATCGCTAAGATGCACACTCGAATTAAATAACTTTATGCGTAGTTAGTACCCGACTAGATTAATTGGGTGCATGTTTGAACAGTATATGATAAATTTCATATTAAATTTCAAAACAATTTACATATTTTTAAGTTGGTTTTATTTATAGGATAGTTTAGTTTATAGTTTATCATAGTAATTTAGAAAAAATGTTTAATCGAATTCACTTATAAAAGTTACCAGATTTTAGGATATAAAAAAATCACATTTTAATATACATAAAATAATAAGATTTCACATAAGCATTTCAGGAACGTAGTGTAAAACATTTCCATATTAAAGATCTTGCGTTAAACACACACACACAACTTGCTTAATGTATTCCTTTTAAAATATTACGATAAGAATGATTTTCAATTGATTTTAAGCAAGCTGTTTCTTTTTTGAGATTTGTAGCCATTATGGAAGAAAATGGAATTATAAAATCGTCTTAGTACTTACAAAGAAAATGGGTTTGAACAAGATCAGTCAAGTACCTTTTGGGTTATCGAGCATTTTCGTTCAAATGTTTTTTTAGGCCTTCGTAGCAAAATAACGAAAACAGGGGACGATGAAAGTCATAGAATTATATAAAAATACAAACATCGAAATAAAATGATGAATATAAGGGTTAATTAGATATAATTTACTATAAAGTATAATATTTAAGATATGTTATAAATATTTTCGATTGCATTCCTTTCCAGATAGATTTTTAAATGTTTTGTTACACATTTGTGCAGAAAAGTAAATTTTTATATACATAGATACACATACATTGCGTGTGTGAGTTTTTACTAAATTAACTTTAAAATATTTAAAAAGATTTAATTGTAAGTTATATAGTCAGATTCTTTACAGTATTCTGATGACAGAGGCTTGATCACTGTCTTCATTTTGTATTGTAGAAACTTATACTAAAATTAAGGACCAAGAGAAAAGATAATTTTAAAGCATCATAATAATTTTATTATCCTCTGCCACTCAAGGGTTTTCTGTAAAGTATTTATTGCCTTACTATTTATTTGAAATAGTTCTCAAAATCTGCCTTTCTTCTATATTGTGTATAATTACTTTTCTTTTTTCGTTCTTTCTTTAAAACAAAAGTTCGCAAACATGTATATAGGTATATATATTATCTTTCGGAAATCTACTTATTATCATCTGTTTATGATTGTGTTGTATAAGTTAGTTTGGTTATGGAACTAACAAGAAACGTAGTAACGAAAGAAACAAAAACTAATAAAAGAGACGCGATAAAAATATAATCAAGGTACTACTCACCAATGAACAATAGCGAGGAGGCCGATCAGAGTACTTGGTGCATGAATGTCAGCCAACATGTTTTTGATTTTACTTTTGTATTTGTTTTCTGTTCCGTATAATCCGCGCGATATTGTTTTGTGCGGATGTGGCGCCGCTCTCGGCGTGCGGTGGACGCGTTCAACGTTTTCGTTGGAAGTTGAGGCGCGATAGGGCCGCCTCTGGACCAAGGCTTCAAGTTGGATACGCATGCGCGAATATCCCACGCTGAAATTCCCAAAACTCGACCACCACGAAGGGCTTTATGTATGTATGCTTTTGGCAAGTTTAAAAGCTTTTATGTATAGGTTAGTTGTAATCAGAGTAAGTCTGGATTTCAGTAATATTAATTTACTAATATTACTAGAGCCTTACGCACTTCGGACGCCTGGGGCACGGATGTATCCGTTTATCTGGGAGAAAATGTATCCTTGTCCATCCCATTATAGTACTCTGTACAAAATTTATTTGCAGGTAATTGGTTCATTCCTACAATAATTCAATGGGGATTGTTCACGAAAAATTACCCTCTGATTTTATATTTTTATTACGTAAAATAGGGTATTTTAAGATACTAATTTGAATCATTTTGTATTTTAAGTTAGTTTAGTTTAGTAATTTTTTTATAATTCAATTTTAAAATTATTTCTCCGATGACGTCATAAGGGACAAGTTTACATTGATTTCTTTGCCTAGAAAACAAAAATAATAAAACTTACTAATCATAGTCATCTGTGCTACTACTATTTAAATGTCACTGTCATTACTCATTACGTATTGTGATCATTTTAGTGTTTTTTGTCGCTAAGCTTATAATTTTTCGTGTTCGACCATTATTATTTTCTATAGTTATCGTAAAAAAAATTAAAGTGATCTTTAGGGAAAAATCCATGTTACAGAACTTAAATCAAATAATGTACAGCTAGAATTTTTTTTACACCTGAAGCAGGCAAACAGGCAGACGGCCCACCAGATTGGATTTAGTAAGGTCAAATAAAGGTCAAACACATTTCTTATAAAATACAAGAAGATCGTACGTTTTTTGGAATTTTAACTAGACAGAAATGATTAGGGACTCTATTCCTCGAAATGGTTTTTGAAATAGCTAGATTGAAAAAAAGTGAACAATCCCAATGAAAGCAATCCATAACCATATGAACGCGGACTACATCATAACTGAAGCGTTATTTTTTTTTATGTTCCCGGAAAGACGTTGTTAAGGGTCAGTCAAAGATGTATAATAGGGTTATAACTAATCTTTGACTTTAATTATTTTGAAATTAATGCATATTACTTAGTATATATCTAATATTAATATGCGTTATTTTTTATTTATTTTAGGTAAATGTATATCCTATTTGTATATCTATATGTATGTATATAATGTGCACACCACCATCATACATTTTTATTCCGTTTGTTTAAAGTTTAAATGAAGAGATCGCTCTAAAGTGATAAAACCGTCCATCTTTTTTGCCTTTACTGTTACTACTGTAATTTTTTTATTTAATGTGTATGTGATGATAAAGCGTTTTCTATTATATTTTATTATATATACTCGACTCTGGTTAAATATAAAAAATATGCTAATTAGTATTGAAAAACAACAAGAAGAAACACATCAATTTTAATTGCCTATCTGTAGATACATGCAATGGGTAAATGAATCCATATGTAGGAGTAAGCTTACCATTGCGTTCAAACACTACATTTCAATTTGCGCCTCTCTGATTCCAGATTAAGGCACGGTTGAATTTATGCAAATTTCGAATAGAAGGCTAACTCCGCATTTAATTGATTTAGTAACAATATGTTTACTATATGTAAGTAATTGTATAAATATTTTTAATATTATGTTCTTGTATTATATGCTTTAGTATGTGGGATGTAACATATACACATGTATTGTAGAAATTGAGGATATTAAGGAATATTTGTACAAATGCTTTTACTGAACTACGATGCTTTACAATTTCATTAAATTAGATTTTGTATTACATAATTTTCCACAGCCTCGCCTCTGTGGTCTAGTAGTGGATACGTCTAGTTCAATAGAATATAGAGCTCTTGGAGTTGATTCTCGATAGGAAAAAAATCTTAAACGAAATTTCCGTTATTTACCCTGGATAGGATATCTGAGAACGGCTCCAGAGTTGTCCTTTGTATTATTCATAACAGAAATTGCTTGGCTTGAGATATACATTAACTGTGATTCCTTTTGGATTTATTTTAATTATTTTCTCTTGATGTCGATAAAAGAAAGAAAGATAATCTCAGTTCAAACGGTCAGTTTACCTTTGATATATCTAAAGTTTAATTAAGCTTTTACGAATAAAATGATAATCTGAAACGTAATTCAAGTCGTCCAATATTTGTATGAAAATAATAATATTAATTTCCCAATCTAAGCGAGATCGCATCAAAGTTGATAAGTACGTAAGTAACGAATTGATTAAAACTCCTCTTGTAGGTACTCCTACTTCAGAATAAAATTACGGTTTACGTGAGTGTAATTTAATTTTATTTACCTGTAACATAAGAACGCGGTTAAATTATTGAAAATACTTCAACGAAATTTCGATTCAAATAATTCCTTTAGAAAAACAGCATAAGCAAATTAAGCCTGTATAAAAGGCCTCTAAAAAATTATGTCGAATTGAATTCATATGTCTTTATCTGTGAGTTACTAGCCAGTATTGTAAATGTTGCTGAGTTTGCCCTTTCTATATATTTATTAATAGCTAACAATGACGCTACATTATTCGCGCTGGACTACAAGTTTATATTTATAATTATCTATTAAATCGAAAACACGATGTCGAGATGAATTAAAAACGGAAATTTAAGATAAAATTGCCCGTTACAATGCCATGTTTAATGAAGTCCAAAGAGGCGCTTTGAGGCACATTTAAGACCAATTTTCAGACTAAGCGACAAACATGAATTTTTAAAACTGTCATTTATAGTTAAGCATCGTATAAATTAAACTTCACACTTTACTTAAACATGCAGACACTTTAGTTTTATTTATTAGTGTCCATAATCCAATATTCACGATTTCTGAACATTTTAATGCATTAATACTTTAGGATTTTAATGAGTGAGATAAGTACGCGTTTATACTATTTCCAAGCATTTATTTTACTTTTGACGTTTGCACGTCTATCAAGTTACATTTTTCTTGATAGTAAAGCCCACATGATACAAATGACATAATTTTCGTACTTCATTGTTGTGGGTGTCGTAATAGTGATGAGTCATGTAACGCACAGACTATTAGAACATCAACAGTATACATAAATAAAACGAAAGTAATCGATTTGAAAAAAAAATACTATAAAGAAAAAACTTATTTATAAATGAAGTCGATTTTTATAATAAATAGTCTATAACGAGCGAAGATATTCCTAATAAATCCGTCATCGAGCTGTCAAAAGTAAAATAAATGCTTGGAAAGTGTATGATAGTTATTCATTCCATTTATAAGAATTAAATTTTTACTAAGTTTAGTAATTTATTAACCATAAAAGAATACTTGCTCGAGTCATAGTAATACGTGGCTTTCGTAATGGCATATGTAACTGTATGTAGTGTAATGTGGTCGATCTAAAAACCAAATTTTGATTATAACACAAAACAATGTGAAAATTGCTACTAAAGCAGATAATGATTATGTTAAGCGATTGTAATGGACAATGTACCGATAGTTGATATATTTTTTATGAACTACATTTGATTTGCGTGTCTTTCCATGGCGGTTAGGAATATTAGGAATCGAGTATAACCTGGCTTTAAATCGATATTTTTTCCTAAGTGCACACCTATAAACAATGTGAAATCAATTAATCAAAATCTGTGTTTGAAATATTCATATTCAATAGCACAATATCGAAAACCATACATAGGCATATGAAATACGAGCCGACCCCATGTTCAGAACAATGTGGGGCAAATGGCGTGATCCCCGAGGCCGCGGCTGATTGTTACGACGGTGGTCGCCACTTGAGGTACGATTCAATCTTAATAGGATTTCCCAGTCTCAATGATGCCTTGCTATTAACAAGAAATCTTTTCAAATCGATAGGATTACATTATTGTAAACAAAGGTCTTTTGGAATGTAAAACGAACTCTTGCTTGCATCCAACAACAGTCTACATTTTCTTTTATCTATATAGTTACATATAATAAAATTATAGAGGTCGAATTTCTGTGCAATGAAGAAAAATGTTAAAACCGAGTCAGGGGTGAGATGTAAGAAGTGAAATAGAACTAATTAAGATTTTTTTCAATTTTTTTGTTTCTCTGTTTGTCTGTCTTTTTGTATTGGCTAATCTCCGAAACGACTGGACCGATTTAAATGAAATTTTGTATGTTGGTAGCTTATATCCCTGGTCAACATATAGGATACTTTTGATCAAAAAGAAAAATTAAAGAGATCCCGTGGGATAGTTAAAAAACCGCACCACGCGGACGAAGTCGCGGGCAGAAGCTATCAGTAAATAATAGTCTGTGTTTGACGGCTGGTAACCCTGTTTGCATTTTTAATAGTGGGTAGCAATTAAATATAATTCAATCGATACGGTCAGTTACATTTTGTCATTGGTGCTTCGACTTCAAACCCTAAAAAGAGCCATTATCCTGTTCGGAACGCCGAAGTAGACATAAGTGTCCTGATAATTACGAATCAATCAAATTGGATAAGGAGGAATTATAATACAGAATAGTTAGAGTCCATGACTAAGTTGTAGGTATTAAACTGTGAACCGCTTATTAAAAATGTAAGTTAAAGCCATGCTAAGTGTTGTTTTACGTACGTATGTGTTCGTAAATATTATATAGTTGTTTTTCTGTTGCGAACCCATTAAACTTGGAACTGTGAATAACATAACTAGAATGTTTTGACTCCTTGCAAGAAATTCTAGTGATTTAAATCGGCAACTAGTGCCTTGAGTAAACCTGCCTTCTATTCTTAGTGGATTTTTAACCTTTTTCATTGATCGTCAAGACCCACATACGGAAGTATTTTTTTTAGGTGCTACATGCGGGTTGTTGGAAATTTTTCTTGCAGTTACTTGGAAAGGGTGACATTTCAGTCGTATGTGTGTCATTGTATGCTTTTAATATCAACCAATAAACTTCATTCGTTGCTTTAGCGCTTATATGGTATACCAGTAGGAAGAGTAACTACCAATTAAGATTTTCATTACCTATAGGTAATTTACAATCTCGCCTGTAAGAAGTCTGAGTTACTGAATCATGAAAATGAATTACTTAGTCAATAAAAGCGTTCTGATATTTTGCAACTTTTGCCTTAGGTGATCAGTCAGCCAAGCAGTACAAAATCGTGGGGGGATATTTTTTTAATGTTTATGGTCCTTTGGTACCTACTCTTAATTTCCATGTTCTCGAAAAATCGTTAAAAATGTACACAACGAAAGTGCACGACCCAACCATAGGGCGGGCAGCTGGGAGTCAAATTAACTAATATACTTTTAATAAACTTATAAAACGTTACAGCTTTTTTTACTTTATACGAACGTAACTACTTATAACGTAAGTACTTACGTACTACCTACAATACAACTAAATTTATTTTTATCATAATATTTTAAAAGTAGATAAGATTTTATTGTTCTTTTATATGTACAAATATTCGAATTTGTTGTAAGATGATTGTGTCCGCATCCATATTGTTCTTAACATATTAAAACACATCCATTTCAGTAAACATGAGATTTCCTAATACGAAAATAAACAGTGTAATAACACTGAATCCATTATTTCATATAAATAGACGAAAAACGTTAGACAAGGGTAAGTGTGCCACGTGACCCCGAATATAATACAAGTCACCTCAAACTAAAGGTGATTTGAAATAGAATCCTACACATTTCCAAGTGTAATGTGCGCTGAGAGACTTCACTGTGCGTATATCCGATACTATCGGAACTCGATATGAACATTGATTAGAATTTCACTTTCATTTCCTATATATTGTTCGATAATATTCATAGCTGTTTCTTTCACTCATATTAAAGTAAGTTAAAAACTAGAAATAAAAACTTTCTACATTGTTTTACAAACAATTCACAAATAATAAATAACTGTTGTGTGAGACTGGTGCCTATTGTAGATCTGTGCATATCTGTATTACAGGTCACCGTGCTCCACTCCATGGCTAACTAAACGTTCAGTACTGATGAGGTATAATATTTTGTGTGCGTCTGTGTGTGTGTTACAGTGTTTTAAATAAGAAATAAATATGTTAATATAGGAGGTAAAGATATATTGCATTCTACATATAAACCCTTAAGACTCCAAGTAAAATAGGTCACTTAAGTCAAAGCGTATGTTTCCTAGAAGGCTAATATCCTACCGCGTTGGTTCGCCATACTGATCCGTTGTCTAATAGTAGAAGATATATAGGTAATATTTTGTATTTGAGCGGAAAACTTATTATCCTGTTGCATACATACATAACTTCAAGCCAGGTCCCTTGCGGGGTAGGCACGAACAACAGAGCGCCATTTAGGCTTATTCTTACACACCTTACTTGCTTCTTTGACATTCAGCTCTTGTCATGCACGCTCGTCTGTTTTAAGGCTCCTGACATCACCTTCTGCTAGAACACGATCAATTTGATCATGGAAGGTGTGTCGTGGCCTTCCGCGACTTCTACATCTATCCACTTTTGCATTGTATATCGGTTTAGTCATTCTTTCATCATACATTCTTTTATTTATTATCCTGTTAATATTATAAATAGTAATAAATAATATTACTAAATAGGTGGAGCTAATTTTATATATGCATATATGTCAAGTTCATAATATATTTTAAAATCCTATTTTTCAGGTTTAAAGATATCTTAAGTTCATCAACTATTCATCTCTGTTCTCAGAAGAAATTGTGTTTCATGAAAATAGGTTATTCCTAAGGCAGAAAAGAAGTATGTAACACATGTATTACACATACACAAACAAACACTGAAACGAAGTTTTATTCATATTTTTTTCAATATGGAAGGAATAAAGCAAATGTTTATTTGACATTGCTAATCTGTGATTTAAAAAAAGGCATATTTTGAGAGTTTATGTGCCGCATTTTCAGCAAACAAGGTTTTCACTCAGCTTATTGTTGTACCAGCATATGGATTGATATATTATTTCTCTATCTTTTTTTCGGAAAATTAGAGAGCAGTCGTATATTCTATGTTATGAGCAAAATGTATAATTCTCATGTAAGTATAGGATGTGGTCACAAACGAGGCAGTATCTTGGTAGAGCAATCATATCCCGCATTCGACACAGCTAACCAGCGAACTGAAATAGTACGGGGTATGGAACAGTGAGTATATGCGGCACGTCTCTTTTAAATCACCATCATTACCTCTCCCAATCTCGCGGCTCAACAAACCACCGCTCTATTTACACAATAAATATTTTTCAATCCCCTAAAATGGGAGACACTTTTTATAACTTTAACATCACGAGTGTTTTTTGGTATTGAATGTAGCTTTTCTTTTTCCTTATAAATGTATAATATCGTACACCCTTGAAGACCACGGGTCATGAAAATGGCCCGAACTTTTGGAGGACTTAAGTGGGCCATAGGAAGGACAACATGTAGAGTCCCCTTCGACAAATTTAATGTAAATGTGGCGTGACACTCACCGACGATTATTTTTGTTTTAAGTGTAACATATTATTATGGTTATAAGATTTGATAATTTAATTAATTGTAGCAGTGCTGCAGTGAAAACTAATTAATTATTTTTTAAGTCATTACAAGAACTTTTGTCTCTTCAGTTCGTTTAAGGCTTTAGATTTGTTATTTTTTTTTAAATTAAAACTTATTGATATAACTTGCTTTTAATTTTCACGAAATCAGATTGATAGGGTCAAATTTTTATGATTATTTAAATTATTTTAAATGATCATTATATGACTCTGAAGGCTGGAGTAAATTAAAAGACATTTATTTTATTTTAGTTCAATCATTGCTTTTCAAAGATTTTTTTTCTTTTGTATTCGGTCCATCAACATAATTATATTGTTTAGGTATATTCCTAAATGATACGTATACTGCTTGTATTATGGCTAAAATACCTGAGAAAATTTTGAGGTCACCCGTATATAACCAAGTCAGAGTAGGTATAATAACACACATATTGTTTACAAAGTTTATACTACCGGAAATCAAACCCGGGAATTCTTCATTCCAGTGAAGTAGTTGGGCCAGCGCTAAGACCCCGAAACTACAGAGCGTATCGATTCTTTACATACTGAATATATCATATAGACAGTAAAACTAATCTGGTAATCGAACATTGGACAAATTAAGACATTACTTAGTTGTAAGTTTTGGCACTTAGCGTTATTACTTACCTTTAGAGATCACTTCAATGTAAGAGGCCTCTTTAAAAGGCGACTTTTTTACTTCCTTTTAACACCCATTACTCAACTGTAAAGCTACGAGTATACTTAAAGTTAGATATTGTTGTCGACATCGGTTATATCGATAAATTTTAGTGAGTATTAAAAATTACTGGCCGAAGTCGCGGGTATTATCTAGTAAAGTTTATATGTTAAGGATATTTTGCTAGAATTTAAAGTGTGATGTGTTATTTAAAAAATATAAGTAAAGAAAACTTGGAGTGTAAGCGACGCAACCGTTTATGTGGTTAACTTTTTAGCTACCCTCATGTTGCGGGCCCACTGTTGGGCAATACTAAAATCCCGAATATTGCCAGTGAAATATAATGAAGAATTCAACTGATATTTTTCAAGTATATTTTTTTATTGTTTATCACATTTTACGAAACTCTTTTCAGGGGAAATAAATAATGATTGTAGGATATTATTTATTTTGAAGTAAGAATTGGGTAGATGAGAAAATGCTATAATAAATTCTAAAACTATTTTCTAGCATACCATACTATTGTAAAATTTGTTTTACATTTTCGTAATATACATTTTTGGTATGTAGTTGTTTCGTTTATGACATCATATCTTGCTATTCTAATACAATATCTAGTTTTGTAAGAAAAAGGGTTTAACTTGCCTTGACTGTTAATTACTCTATAGTATGTGTTAAAAACGTGAACGATATTTAATATAGTTATTTGTAAGCATATTACTTGGATGTCTTTTCGAGCTGGCGTAGAACGTGCCTTGTATGTATAGCGTCAGTTAGAATTAGAACTTGAATGAGGATGGCTTTAGTTTTTTTCAAACTAGAATATTCATAAATGCTACACTGTGACTAGATAAAATAATGGCGCAAAGCCGTATTTGAATACAAATAAAATTATAAATAGAAATATTTGTGTACGCAGTAAGGATTATTGAAATGGAAAATATAGGAGCAATCGGGTTGGATACAGGAACATATTGAGTGATTTTCTGTGGGTGTTATATTGAAAAATAGTCGACATATTCTGATATGACATTTATAACAATTCGGTGATAAAATCTATCTCTACATTCTTGTGATTTGTTGATGCTGTAACACTATAATATGTATATTGTAACGAGTTTAGCGGAACTCCATTTAAAATGCCGTTGGAATTATTATAGAGTTTATTAGAACTATAAAAACACGTATAACATAAGTACAAATATAACCGAATACAAAATGTCCAAATGTAATGCAGAAGGTCATAATTCAATAAAACGCGCATAGTGCGTCACTATTAGATTCGTGAGTGTAGTACACACGTCTCGCTTTGATCGTGGTTCTCGCTCGACTGCCCTCTCCCTCAATCAGGCCATCGTTTTTTTACTGCGCAAATGCAATGTGCCAGTATCGTAGCCGACTTAATGCCAAACACCTGACTAATGAGTTGGCTGCAAGCGGCCATAAATGAGTACAATAAAACAATGGGCTGTTCTCTAGAAACATATGCCAATAAATAAGTAAACAAAAGAAGACGATCATATTTAAAAGAATTACAATTAGTTCAAATACCGACAGGTAATAAAATGTTTTTTTTTCAGATATGCAGGTGGATTTTGTTTTTGTTGGGACCTGAGTTGTAACGATATAATTCAAATAAGAAAATCTGAATCGACTATGAAACAATTCTAAAAATTATAATCAAAGCTAGCTAAATTTAGGTGGTAATTCTAATTCTGTGATTTAATGGTTTAAGCTCCAAGCGATGAGACGCCTACGTCACGGGAATATAACGTTTCCGGGTTCGATTACGGCATCGGCAGTATCTATACATTTCGTAAAATGACTTTTCGTTGTTTAATCTGGTCTGGTTCGCTGGGTTCGAGAGTTGTTTGTTGTATTTATCCCGCATAACATATGCGAGCTGGAAATTGAAATAATTATGTGTTAATGAAACAAAAATAATGACAATAGCGAAAAACCCATACACACCAAGCCTATTAAAGTTAAGAAATCACGCATTCTAAAAAGAAGAAAAATTAAATATCTAGACAGTCTCATTACATCAGACTTTCGATGTACACATGATATAATAGCAAGAATAACTATTGCAAAAACAGCTTTTAAAAGTAAAATCTACTTAATTAGGTCAAAAATAGCACAAGAAAATTTTAATTAAATCTAGAGCGTTGCTTTATATGGGTCTGAAGCATGGACAATGACACAAAGGATTCGCGATAGATTAGAAGCTACGATACCTTATGCATATTAATCGGAGGTAAAGTGGAAGCAAAGAGATGAAAGGGAAGGCCAAGGCAAGCAATTCATGGATCAAATCAAGGAAAAAGTGAGTGCCATGTCGTACGTACAAATAGGAGGCTCCATAGACAAAAGCACAGCTCTTAAATAGATAGAGAAACTGTAAACTGGAGCTAACTTTCACATATTTACAAAATTCACGGAACAAATCGCGTGTTATTATGTGTGCAAATAGAACCAAACAAATTTATTGAAGTGAAACGTCTTTAGGACCGTTGTGGTTTGAAACTCGGTGAAACGAAAAAGCAAAATGAAAAAGCGATACTAAATTCCTACGTATTTTTTGGTGATATGCTATTTTCGTCATTTTGGTAATTTTGGTAGTTTTATTAGTTTTTATAGTTTAGTAGTTTTCGTAGCCTCACTCTTGTTTACTAAGCATTGTAGATATCATTATGTTCGCCTCTGAAGTTTCACTTTTATACCGCGTATAAACTGCACATACATTCATATTTTTTAATCAATCGTGCCCTTCATATTTTGGAGAGTAGCATTCCCGTTTTTATTTTTTTTATAAAAGTCTATTATAACTATCTCAAAACTGTCATAATGCGGATTAGTTTACAGTTTGCATAACTATAGGTATATCCCACTTATCTTAAATGTTTTCTTACCTCAAAATCTATATTATATATATAGAAGAAAGTCGTGTTAGTTACATTATTTATAACTCAAGAATAGCTGTACCGATTTGTGAGGTGAGGAAGTAGCTTAGAACCAGGAGACGGACATAGGTTACTTTTTATCTCGTTGGAACCGGTAGGTGGCGCTGAGATCGGGTTCTAGAATCCTCCTTATCACCTGGAGCGATTTTGGTGAATTTGTTTTTGTGTCTGAGTGGGTCCCCGGATGGTTTAAATCCACAATTGGAACCGGTAGGTGGCGCTGGGATCGTATCCTAGATTTTTATTTTTTCAGAGCAGGACAACGTCTGCCGGGGCCGCTAGTAATATATATATTTTTATATAAATAGTGACAATAATGCTAGGTTTTTTGGGCAGTCGTGTGAAAAGGTGTATCGAATACTTTGACGTATAGACACGTAACACCCTGCTGCCAATGTCATACTTTAATTTCCGTGATGTGTTTCTCCTTGTGTCGTGTTACTCTTAGTATATCCTGATTTATTTTTACTTTGTAAAAGAGGCTGAAGGGATCATTATTGGATATCACACAATAAAACGGCTGCTGTTTTTATGTCTTAGTAATTATATAGTATTAAGGCTGGTGTGCACCGAAATTTAACCGACGGTTAACCAAAAATAAACACTTTTTCCATACATATTTGGTGATTATTTTATTTTAACCATCGGTTAAAAGTCGGTGCACACCAGCCTTAATCTAACGTAAATGTTTATGTATGTATGTCTGTATGTAGTTTATAATGTAATATTTATTTTCAATAAGTACTTTTATGTAATAACTTTCATGTACACAACCCTGCCTCTTGTCTTTCCACTCTCGCTAGACCCATAGGTTTGCTGGAAGAAAACTTTTTTTAGGGGAAGCTCGCCTTTGTACATCACCATTATTTTGTAGTTTTATTTCTAACTATTTTGTGTACAATAAAGAATAAAGAAATGTCCTGTTAGAAATAGCAAATACAGCTCAAAAAAAATAAAAAATAAATGTGATAATGTTTGGATATTTATAAAAAAAAACAGGTATATAATGTAATTATTAAAATATATAAAGTATTATAAATTGTTGAAAGAAAAAGTAAGAGAACGGAAGTGTAGCTAGAACCCAAGTATCTATAATTATTAGAGTAAAAGTATCTTAATTATAATTACAAGAAAATATTTTGCATATTTTACATGGTAAAAGTTTGTAGACTTTTACCATGTAAAATGTGCATAGGTAGAGTTGTGATCCTATAATATTTGACAGTTTGTAGTCTTTGGGGCAGATCGTAGAAGCTTAAGTATTATGAGACCTTACTAATATTGTACGTTTAGTCAAGTTTATCGTGCTGTAGTGTGAGGCATGTAATCTTCGGAGCGGACACGCCGGAGGCCGACCTCGGCAAATAACTTCCGCTGTTCGCGGCGCTACATCAACGCTTCTGTCGCTTCGCACCTGCTGACACCGTGTGCTACTTTCAAACTATGATGACACTGTATGATGTGATGTACACCTATGCAACAGTGCATTTTAGGCTACTGTAATACAATATGTCTGAGGAATCACGTTAAATAACTGTGATAGCTTATACACTTAGGCACAAGTAGTCACGCTCTATTGTCGCGGCTTCTTAGGTACTTTTCCTGACCAAAGTGTATCACTTACTGACTATGAAAATAGGCATCATGAGAAAGCTGGATGTTTACTTTCAGATTACTGTTGTGTGTAATGGGTAAGTATACAGATTATTTCCTTAGTATGGGGCGGACGATTCTAGTAATATACAAGCATAGATAGGTTTTATGCGCTGGTATTATAATACCATGTATTGTAATGACAAGTTTAAAAAGTAATAGTAAACAGTCGGTTTTCACGTCTGTCTGTTTGTACTTATACGACTATTCGTTAACTTGAAAAGTAAAGTGTATGTATATAAAAAACCTAATTAAGTTTTTATGTAAGGAAATTCTATTCAAAAAGTCTATATCCTCTGGAATAGTACCAGAGTTGTGGAAGTCAGCATTTATAACGCCTGTTCATAAAAAAGGACCTAAGTCTGAAATTATTAACTACAGACCGATATCCAAACTCTGTATCGTGGCCAAAGTTTTTGAAAGAATTATTTACAATCAGGTTTATCATTCGTTATCTAACGCTTTAAGTCCTTACCAACACGGTTTTTTGAAAGGTAGGTCCACTGTTACGAATCTAATACTACTCAATGACTATTTAACCAAAAATATGGACAGAGGGAGCCAAATCGATGTCATCTACACCGACTATAGCAAGGCATTTGATCGAATTAACCACTATATTCTTCTCTGTAAGCTTGAAAATATCGGTATTCGAGGAGATCTGCTAAGATGGTTTTCATCATATATTGACAATCGATCGCAAGCTGTCGTTTTAAATAATTACATATCGAGTTGGGTCAAGATCCCGAGCGGCGTCCCGCAGGGTTCTTTGCTTGGACCTTTGCTTTTTATTATCTACGTCAATGATATAGAACACTGTTTGAGAACATCCAAATTACTATGTTTCGCTGACGATATGAAAATTTTTTCAACCATATCTTCAGTTGAGGATATGCATGCTCTTCAGCAAGACCTACTGCGCCTGGAACATTACTGTGCCGTCAACCAACTCGATCTTAATCCCCTCAAATGCGCCCTCGTGACGTTCACGCGAAAAGAGAATGTCATCCTAACCCATTATACCCTATCGGGTCAGATATTACCGAAGGCTAGCGAAATCCGTGACCTGGGTGTGTACCACGATAGTAAGTTAACATTTGACGTTCATATCAATAAAATAGTCAATAAAGCTTCCAAGTCCCTTGGTTTCATTTTAAGAATATCTAACTGCTTTAATGAGATTAAAACACTCAAAATTTTATACTGTACCTATGTCAGATCTCATCTTGAATATGCATCTCATATATGGAACCCACGGTATCTCAAATATATTGACCGCATTGAAAGTGTACAAAAGCGTTTTATTCGGTATTTATGTTATAGGGAAAAGATCCAATACACTGGTGATATGTATTTTGATCTCTGTAAAAAGTTTCACCTATTGCCACTGAAAGAACGACGTGATATTGCTGATTTTTTACTACTTCAAAAGATTATCGCCTCTGATGTTGATTGTCCAGATCTCCTAAGTAAAGTCCATTTTAATATTCCTTCGAAATCTATACGCTTCAATCAACCCATAAATGTACCCTTAAGTTCTACTAATTATAGACAAAATTCATTTTTAGTGCGAGCAAGTAACTATTTAAATAATGTAACTAAATGCGATGATATCGACCCATTTTCAATCAGTACTTCAGGAGCCAAGCGGTGTCTAAGCCTGAAATTTTTCAATAGAGATTAGACATCTCGGTGCCTTTTTAATGTTTTTTATGTTTGCATGTTACTTTTAAGCTATATCTTATCCGTGAAAACCTGTCATTGGCTTTCTTGTATTAATTTTAGATATCTAATCAAATGTTTTAGCTGTAGGTTTTCCTTAAATAAATAAATAAATAAATAGATCTACTTGCTAGGGTTTGACCAGCGGTCTAGCATCGAGGAAAACTTTAGTAAAGTGATATTTTGAAAACGTTCAAGAGTATAGATCCTTTGCGATACTTATCACAGCAATTATAAGGTAATTGAGTTACTCAATGCGATAACTTTGCTGTGGCAAGGAAGTGTTTAGTCGACGAGTTCTGAGTGCTCCAAGAGAAGTGAGACTCTGAGAGATGTGGGGCGAGTAGCGCACGCGCGACGCCACTCCGCACGCCGCTGCTGCCGTGGCCGCTCATGCCCCTGTACAACACATAACAACACAGATCGCGATAACTTTGTCGCGATTACCACTTTACAATTAGACGTTTAATAAAAGCTTTAAAAGAGCAATGATATTTTAAACAGTTTGCAAGTAGGATGTGTTCAGTGCATGGGAAGTGGGTAGGCGCGCGAGCGGGGCTGATGCGGTGAGCGCGCGATGCGCCGCGTGCAGCGCGCCCGCGCCCCCGCCGCGCGATGAGCGCGCGTCGCACGCTCCGTTGCCGCCTGCACGCGCACACCGTTGCCCGGTATCTGCTGCTGCCTCTCGTCTTAACTCTTGCGGAAGCACAGTGAGTACTAGTACGACCAGGACCAAATAGTTCACAAAAAATAAATAAACAGAAAAAAAGATATTATACGATATTATATATTTTATACATTTTTAACACAGAAATAATTTTTATGTGTCTGGTTTTACGTACGTATTAAATTAATTAATTAGTGTAAGTATAAAACTAAAATATTTCTTATTCATTGTCCAATATATTTAAATTTTAAAATAAATAAATAGAATAGATAACAGAAATAATTATAGTGAGTTCTAAATTATTATAAATGTTTCCTCATGTTGTTATTCTGTACTATATTTCCATTAGTAGGTATTCACTGTCTTTGATTTAAATTCATTAAAGCTCAATAACTATTTTATTTATTAAAATATTCTTAAATTTTCGGTACTAGTGCACATAACAAAACTACGACTTAAAACAATTAAATCTATCTATCATTTTTAATGATTTTAAACGCGATATTTTGTATGTTTTTTATTCCGATGATTCAGTAGCCGTAATCACGGAAGATAAAGATGTGTCGATGAGTAATGCTTAAGTTTTTATTTAGCCTATCGCCAACTTATTCCTTTTAATTATTTACTTTTAATTTTTGTTTATTAATAAATATTATTAATAACTCTATGGGAGCCTAGTCTAATTTACCAGTGCTTTTTGCGGATTGCAGAGAAGAAACGGTGCAAGAATTTAGCAAAATGCCTAGCTTTAATAATTTGATATATTAAAATGGGTAGGAGGTTAAATAAAAAGAGAAATTGTTAACCAAGATTTCGGTGCACGCAGAAAGGGCTCATGTGTCTTGAGATCTGGCAGTTGGTTGCTGCTGGGATTGAATCTTAATAATTTTGATGATCGGATCCTAATCAGGTGGTACTTGCTCATATTACTCACTGACACTTGATATCTTTGTCTTCCCTGATCAAACATCGGAATAAAAACAAATAAAATACCTCCTCCTTTGGAACTTAGTTTTATTGTTTTAATAATTACTTATTAATCTATTTGTATTATTTGTGTAATTGAAGGCATTATTTAGATTTAGTGCAGACAACGTCTACGGTATAGTCGTCTGAGCGTAGATCAGCATAATTTACCGAAATGCCTCTGCATTCTGAATTCTGAAGCTGATTTCGGCAGGTTGAATTTAGTAAAATAAGCAGTTCACCATATACAAGGACTGAGCATCTGGGTCCAGCTTACAGAGGAGTCTATTATATATTACCCACACTACAAGCGTAACATGCTTAACTTGGGGATAGCTATAGTGTGTGTGTATGCCAATTTATTAAAAAAAAAGTTTCATTATATTGTCATACTGTAACATAACAATGAATTAATGACTATACTGTGCCAAAAGATACAGCTAACAGAAATAAATAAAATACAATAAAACAGGGTGTTTTATCGCTATTAGCGATAAAAACATTGGTATGATACATTATTCTCACTTAATCGATTTAGTATCTTATAATAAATAAATACATACTTACATACATGATATAAGAATTCATCTATCATATGTATGTACATACATTAGTGAAATATAAAAATTATACTAAAAATATATATTATATAAAATAATATAACATGCAAAATGAAATCGAGATTAAAATTTAAAACACATATGAACACAGCTGGCAATACGTGCTCACATATAACAAATCAAATTTAATAACGCAAATAATTCCTTATTGAGATATCTTCCTCCCCTTTTCTATGCGCAAATCGAATATAATCGGCTTGAAGAATTTAATTTGTATCGGGTTTTATTTCAAATTATTTTCAATATATTTGCAGCTTTATGCTATATTATACTTGCTCTGGATAAATAATTTCATTTATTTTCTCATTAAACTTTCTTTGATTTCATTCATAATATTACTGAAAGCCGTTGTCGCTTTTTTCCAATTTTGCCCCGGGCGAACATGATATGCCCGAACCGAGTTACTTTTTTACTTATGCCTAGTATTTATTATTTTATATCAAAATAAATGTTTGTCTGTATGTCCTTTATAAAAGCGTAAACTATATATTTCATCATGTTATGATCTTTAGCAAAGTTGTTGTGCATGACCCAAAGAAGGTTTCTGAGTTGGTTCACAATTGGACCCTGTAGGTGGCGCTGCTGTCGGTATATCCATTGAAGGTTTTCCGGGCAGGACGACATCTGTCGGGACAGCTAGTATAATATAAAAAAACTTACTGTTAGCCGTAGCCGGCTTAGTTGGACCCAGGTGTACTTGAATCGTGAATACTGACTGGGTTAAGCAACTTTTCTCTAAGTAATATCCTGACAGCTTAGGTCATTTTTTTGTAATACACATTTTGTTACAACTGATGACGGCGAATGAAAAGGTGGTGAGGAAATCTACGTGTCAAGTTAACTGTAATGTGTAATCCAGCAATTCGCCACGTACGTCTGCTTTACTCACAGCTCCTGTAAAATGGGGTCCGAGCCTAACAGTGAGATGTTTAATAGCTGTTCATAATTTATGTTACATTTTAATATAATTACGAATTGGACTTTGGAAAGACTTGCTTGCCTTGTTTGCATTTTGCATGGAAAAGTCGACATAAAAAAACCCTTGGGACAACTTAATCTAGATGTCGTGTAACGATTACCACCGATTGACCCTACTACAGATATATCTGTGGTCTGTAGGTACACAGTGTATTATTTACTATTACTGTTAGATGAAATATATAATTTGTTGTGTGAGATTTATGTTAAACTTTAAACAGTAGTTAATGCAAATTCAAAACTTTGAATTAAATTCAAAATTGTCCCTAATCGTATGTAAACAGCCTTGCAGAGATTTGGGTAAGAAAGTACCAGTTCCCTTTTATTGTCCAGGTTTTGGTGTGACTATTCACACCACACAGTAAGCAATGAACACCGTCTACACGCCACACCGCCTTTTTATACGAAAATACTACGAAAACTACCCTACAAAACAATAATATTGCATCATTGCTAAAAATAGCAGTTACATCATAGTGTTGCCAGGATCATATTATTATCTATGACGATTATCTATGTGATATTAATATACTATATGGTTCTATATAACTGCTGTGATGGACATCGCGTAACACGTAACTTCGTTAGTCACAAGCTCTTTCAAGTCTGCAAAAAGACAACGTACTATTAGTATTTTTATTCATTTATATTTTTATTTTAATGCCTATTTTAAAGATATGGGCAATATATTATATCTACTTACTTTGCTTGTCTAAGCCGTATTGGCGACACATATACATAATTTAGACGTGGAGGATTCTACGTATTATTTTACTTCGCTGTTATGAGATGGTAATTGTGAAAATATGCACATAAGGTGACAAAACATACCTAAGCCGAGCACGCTCAAACCCATGTCATTGAAATTAGATTCGAGAAAGTTAGTCACTCAGCTAACACGACTTAGTACCAGATTTTGCATAATCAAAAGAATGAATACCCTAGTACAGGAGTGAGTAAAACTATTCAAGTGGCACTTTAAGACAAATAGGTCTCATATAAGCCATGATGGCAAGTTAATTTAATATTGGATTTGGGGGATCTTCGTGCTAAATTCCAATTTAGTTCAAACCTTGTTCCCAAATCTCATTCAGATTGCTTTGCCTCCTGATAGTTATTTGGTAGTAGTAGGTAAATACTTGTATATTTTCAAATAGCCCTATACTTCACTTGAGAATTTTGGATAGAGTTTAACAATGTGTTTTTACTATAAATCAGCAACTAGTGCTTTGAGTTAGATATCTTCTTTACATTTAGGGTTTTCCTAAAAAAAAAAACAGGCGGTAAGTCCCACATACGAAAATAATTATTATTAGGTTCCACATCCGGGGTGTTGGAGATTTTGTTGCAGTTGTTTGGAAAAAGTGATACTTAATCGTGTAATCCTATACGAGGCCCCGCATGCTTTTAATACCGTCCAATGAATTTTAGTGCTTGCTGTACTTATGTAGTCTAGTCGAGCAGTTTATTTTCTGCGAATAATAGTTACCACTCTCTTAAAAATATGGTTGATGGCTCATTCGATCCGGAATAGCATCTAGAAAAAGCAGTTTTTTGGATTTATTCTCCCAATAAATATAACAATTGTTATTAACAAAAAAGTGAAAAAAGAATAGCCGTTCAGCTTTTTGGGAAAATCTCAAAAAGTATGAGAGATATCTAAAATATTATAAAAGTTTCTGAAAGAGCAGGAAATTTTAGTACAAAACTTCTCGACTCCCGAAATCGTAGCACCAATATTTATAATTTTTATCTAACGTTGAAAATCGGGATCCGCGCGGCAGTTTCGACATGGGCGCGCCGCTACTAATGAACGCAAGTTTTAAATATATTTTTTTTGCAATTAAATATTAATTTAAAAATTTGAAAAAATTCAGGTATTATCTTAAAACTTCAAAGAAAATGATCCCGCGAGAGTAAAAGTTTTATCATCATTATTTATAAATTTATTGAATTGTTAATTAACCATTTTTTCGTGGGTCTCTGTTGTTATAAAAGGCAATATAAAAGTTGACAAAATTTGTCAATAAATTTTTCCTCTCGTGGAGCCCTTCTTATCAACTTACTCGACAAGATTGAGTGAGAAATTTTTTAGAAATTTGTTTATTTCATTAATTATTAATTTTTAAATGAACAAAATAATTACAAACTTGAATAACACTGTTGAATTTTTTTAAAATTTTAACCAATTGCTGCTTTCATCTCGATGTTAGGCATCATATAATTTTCATTTTAATTTTTTCATGCCGTTTGTTTAATTGTTTATAAACAAATGGCTTAATTAAATATTTTTACAAAATTATTTTGTTCATTTAAAAATTAATAATTAATGAAATAAACAAATTTCTAAAAATTTTCTCACGCAATCTTGTCGAGTAAGTTGATGAGTTCTTCCTCCACGAGAGGAAAAATTTATTAATTTTTTTGTCAACTTTTATATTGCCGTTTATAACAACAGAAACCCACGAAAAAAATGATTAATTAACAATTCAATAAATTTATAAATAATGATGATAAAACTTTTACTCTCGCGGGATCATTTTTTTTGAAGTTTTAAGATAATACTGAATTTTTACAAATTTTTAAATTAATATTTAATTGCAAAAAAAATATATTTAAAACTTGCGTTCATTAAAGTAGAGGCGCGCGCATGTCGAAACTGCCGCGCGGAACCCGATTTTCAACGATAGATAAAAATTATAAATATTGGTGCTACGATTTCGGGAGACGAGAAGTTTTGTACTAAAATTTCCTGCTCTTTCAGAAACTTTTATAATATTTTAGATATCTCTCATACTTTTTGAGATTTTCCCAAAAAGCTGAACGGCTATTTTTTTTTTCACTTTTTTGTTAATAACAATTGTAATATTTATTGGGAGAAAAAAATCCAAAAAACTGCTTTTTCTAGATGCTATTCCGGATCGAATGAGCCATCAACCATATTTTTAAGAGACTGGTAACTATTATTCGCAGAAAATAAACTTCTCGACTAGACTATATGCGTGTGGTTAGAGTTCAAACCATTCTTAATGAGAAATATTTTTATAGTGCCGATACTTTAAGATAAAAATCGGGCAAGCGCATGACTGCCCACAAACTATGAAGGTTTCCGTAGAGACATCCAAACATGTATGGTGTTTACCATTTTTCATATTTTTCCACTTCTTCACTTCAAAGAGAATGGGACAGGAGGATGAGATAGATAGGTGGAAATACCAACAAAGCGGAGGAAACGCTATGCTTCCACTTTTATCACACGCACCGCTGAAGAGTGGAGCTCTTTACCGTCGTCTGTTTTTGCTGGAGAATACAATCTAAGTGAACAGGTATCTTCTAGGTAAGCGTGCTTGCTGCACCTTAGACAGTATTTCTACCTGACATCAGGCGCATTGTCAGTCAAACGTGAACATTCATTGTAAAAAAAGATAAACTGATCAGACAGGAGAAATGGGATTTGGGATTCGATTAGGGATAGGGATAGGGTAGGGGGAAGTAGGTCATCGGAACACTCTCTCATCGCAAGAAACACAATTAGCCAAGGCTAACTGTTTCACGCCAATATTCTATGAGTGGGGTACAATACCGATCGAGCCGGCCCTAACAGCTGTTATTAAAATATTGATCCTAACATGGCTCTTTACCACGTAAAAAAATATAATTACCATTTCAGAATGGAGCGGTTGGCTGCAGCTGATCGACTGGAAAACGTGACGCATACAGTATCTCGAATACTTGACGGATACGATATTCGATTGCGGCCCAATTTTGGGGGTGAGCATCTTACTACTCAACCAGAGTAAACGTTTTATGAACATTAAACATATATCTCTGTGCGTCTTGTGAATACTAATCTTACTTTTCTTTATGTAACACCATTTTAATGTTATGCTTCCTCATAATATCATATCGACGGTTAACTGTCAAGAGCTCCTAGCCCAATGTAATAATATATAAAAAAATCTTTCATACATGTTACAAATATAGGCAAACAAAAACCATTCTGTTGATTTGCGGTCTTATTTATAAAGTTCGCGTAAGATTGAACGCTTTGTTATGATTCTTAAAGAAGGGTTTAAACGCTATGAATAAAACCATTAAATTAAAAATAAGAGAAATCCATATCAAACTTTTTATTAAGTATATAAGGTAAAATTTTGATCAGGAGAATTAGCAACAAGAAGTAATTCGTGAAAAAAGTCAGAGGTTCTTGATATTTAGCCCTTAATTAACAACCGGACAACATTCTAGGGGTCCAAGAATAATTTCACATTTCAGTATAAGGTTTCATAAATGCATTTTGGCATGCTCAGACGTTATTATGTGAAGCCTACCAATTTTATATACTTACGGTCTTATATATATTGAGTTGAGTAAGTTTATAGGATTCTTTAAGAACTTTAAAGAAGCCTAAAAAATATTCATTCACACTCAATATGAATAAGACCATTAAACAACTATTCCAAATTTATCTGTAAGGGACATTCGAAATATTTTATTCTAAATTAATAGAATGTCTAGATACAGTATTCAGTTGTCCTAAATCCTATTTGATTGCTGCAAAATTTGCTTGCCATAAGCGTACATCTATTACAGAGTACAGCAAATAGCTTGCATAAACATTAAGATATTCGAGCGCTGGAAGTCACGCTCCAGTGTCCGCGGATGCAGAACCAGCGCGTTATTACGAGGAAGCCGTGGACCATAAATATTGCACATTATATTGGGGTTTCCAAGCAAATATGACCTGATTTGTCAGCATTTTGTCTTTGCTTTTATTTAATTCCTTCTTCATTTTAAACTCCATCCTATTTCAGGTGACCCTCTGTATGTTGGAATGGATTTAACTATAGCTAGTTTTGATGCTATTTCTGAAGTAAATATGGTAAGTTCATAAAACCTTAATAGAAACTTATAATTAAAAGTGGTAATAAAGTATGCCGCTCCTGGTCTAGATCGTGTCGCTATAATAACTTTAAGTTGTGTTCTGGTATCAGTGATCAGGTTCTGGTCTCGCTTCGAGTCCGGTAGCACATTCACGACACTTTTGGACTTGCAAATATCCATAGGCGATGGTAACCACTTTCCACCAGATGGACATCAGTCTATCATATACTAGAGTAATGTAAAAAATTCAATCCGTTCAGGAACGGCGAAGGTTCGAACGGTAAGAGGCGACTAAATAACCGACAGTCAGGTGGTAGGATATTTGTCAGCTTGAATGGCTGCCACCCCTGGTCTAGAGTATGGCGCCATAACAATCTTAAGTTGTGTTTCGGCATTAGTGGACAAGTTCCAGTCTCCCTTAAGAGATCAGCATCGCATTTGTAACCCCTTTGGTGTTGCAAATATCTATAGGCGATGGTAACCGCTTTCTATCAAGTGGGCCGTCTGCCTGTCTCCTGAACTCATGCCATAATAAAAGATGAATAAAAGGAAGAACGAGAGGTTTTCCTGTTGATAAAATAACAACGCTAAGTGAAAACAATCATGTTTTCTTCAACTAGCTAAACAATAAACAGCTGGTATCTACTACCAAGCGTGGCTATTTTCTTCATTAATCATAGAAGTGACGTATTTACTCTGTTCATAGTCGTTGGACTTTGTGATAGTACCTTGGTATTTTCAACAGATATAGGTTTTTATATCCTAAGGCTTTAGAACATAAATATACCGTCATCGACGCGACACCATCGACCCTAATGACCTTGTTCGAACTTTTGCAAGATTGAGAGTGTATTTTCGGACGCGTCAAGGACGTTGCTCTCGAGCATGAGTTCCATCGTTATTCATTAAGCCGTTAATAGCTCGAGAAAGGGAGCAAGGCCGCGGTCTCTTGACACACATCGGATCGCCGGTGACCGAGGGGCGGCCTGCTGCGTCAGCCAATCGATGGCCAGCTTTACTTTCTGCCGCCACTCGCCGCCTGTCACTACATAAGTCACCGCCCACTCGTTACCTTATATACCTTTTGTTATATAAACTAAACCTGCGACAAAGTCCTCTGTCATTACCTTTAACTGATAAGATCTAATTCAAATATATATATATACGATCTTATTTCATTAAAAGATTTCCAGTTTATATGATGTTGAAAGGGTACTTGATAATTCTTCTTCATTTCTAAAAGCCTACTTAATATTTTACTTTAAAGAAAACCCTTTTACAGGATTACACGATAACTCTTTACTTGAATCAATATTGGAAAGACGAGAGGCTAGCTTTTGGCTTCGCTGAAGAGGTACTGACGCTATCCGGTGATTTTGCTGACAAGATCTGGGTCCCCGACACATTTTTCGCCAACGATAAGAATAGGTATGTACTTACTATAGTTTATATACCATCGAGCGATGTTTCACTATCGCTAAGTTGTTTACTTATATGTCACGGTTAGTTTTACGTAGTAAATAATACAGTATCTATTGGTTACTATTTTGAACTTAATCTGATTCATTGTACGTACATAGAATAATATTGTTTTAAAATTTGCAATCTGGAATGATGATTCCGCTATGAATACAGCTTTGAACGTCTTGAACAAATGACTAGAATCTTTTATACGTTTCAGTTTCCTCCACGACGTGACTGAACGGAACAAGCTCGTGCGACTCGCTGGCGACGGCAGCATCACTTACGGGATGCGGTTCACCGCCACTTTGGCCTGCATGATGGATCTCCACTACTATCCACTGGACAGCCAGAATTGCACCGTCGAGATTGAAAGCTGTGTGACTCATACACTTGTAATAGATCACCAGGCAGAGCTTATCCAAACGCTTGCCTTGTCTTGTCTTACCACGACATTGACAAAGAGCTACATTTAAATCCGCACTACGCAACATACATCGACGCTCTTATTCATAATTAAATTATAATTACCTATCATCTACATAATATACTCTAACTCATATTGCATACCTTCATAATGTTTTGAGTAATTACTTATCCCACGTATTCTAGTAAAACAGCATCGCATTTCACTATACAGATGCAGTTTGCCTGAAAAATAATTGCGTTTATGCTTCAAATAGTTATCTATACTTAGATCAGATGATATTCATTCTTAACTTTGTAGTTGCTTAAATTCTGGCAATGAGTAAACTAAGTTTACAATAACATAGTAATAACAAAACTTACAAATATGACAAACACACTTAGTTTATTAATAACGGCATAGTAACAATTTTAATTTTTGTTGCAGATGGCTACACAGTATCAGATGTGGTGATGTACTGGAAGGAAACGCCTGTAAGAGGAGTTGAAGATGCTGAGTTGCCACAATTTACCATACTTGGCCATGAAACCAATGA
The DNA here is from genome assembly GCA_949752895.1 of Dendrolimus pini. Lineage (NCBI taxonomy): Eukaryota > Metazoa > Arthropoda > Insecta > Lepidoptera > Lasiocampidae > Dendrolimus > Dendrolimus pini. Next base: position 16,108,704 of record OX457130.1, read on the forward strand.
TAGGAAAGTATGTATTAAAACAATCATTTTCATAGGTATGTATTCTTTTCAGGCGAAAGATAGTACGGTGGACGTACTTGGGTGACGGATTACTCGAATCATTTTTGTTAGCAGAAGATATTTGGTGTCATAGAAGCCGAAGTATTGCAAATGGTATTGCCCAAGAATATAAATTATAAACAATCTTTGTATATTTAGTTGCGTATGGCTTGAAGAATATCGTCCGAGTTTCAAAATAGTTTACATAACCCTTTTAACAACCTGTTAACATTCCAGGAGAAGTTGGCGACTGGAATTTATCAAAGGTTATCACTCAGCTTCAAGTTAAGGCGAAACATCGGTTATTTCGTCTTCCAGACATATTTACCGAGTATTTTGATTGTGATGCTTTCTTGGGTGTCCTTTTGGATTAATCATGAAGCGACTTCTGCTAGGGTCGCTTTGGGTAAGTTATTCCTCCTTTCTATGTGTTGGCAACACCAATAAATTTGACTTTGTCACATAAAAACTTTCCTACAAATGTAATAGTGTAAACTTAATATATTAATAAAATATCTCTCACAGTGCTATTTTTACCCTTCCTTAATAGTTTGATTTAATCACTATGGATGGATTTATAGATTTCATGTTTCTTCTTTATGGCTTGTGACCCAACCATTCATTATAAAATATACACCAATACTAAAATAAAGTATTTAAAGCTATGTTTGACAGTGTACTAAAGGCGGTATTGTTGCTGAACTATATCTTGCCGACAAATCTATACATATAATAAAATTGTAGAGGTCGAATATCTGTACAATGAAAAAAAATGCTTAAAACCGAGTCAGGGGGATGTAAGAAGTGAAATAGAACTAATTTAGATTTTTTCATTTTTTTTTGTTTCTCTGTTTGTCTGTTTGTACCGGCTAATCTCCGAAACAACTGGACTGATTTAAATGAGATTTTGTATGGTGGTAGCTTATAACCCTGGACAACATATAGGATACTTTTAATCCCGAAAAATTAAAGAGTTCCCGTGGGATAGTTAAGAAACCGCACCACGCGGACGAAGTCGCGGGTACTTTTGATAAGGGAGATATACACTGGACACTTTTAATACTAGGAAATCCCACGAGATACGAATCCACATTAGATAATCGATTCGTACCTATAACCGTGAATTAGATGCTAACATTCGTGCTTACATATTAATATGGGCGAAAGTATGATTTTTTAATATGTTTATTTTAACACAGGTATCACAACCGTTCTCACAATGACGACAATAAGCACAGGTGTAAGAAGTAGCCTTCCCCGTATATCATACGTCAAAGCTATCGACATATATTTAGTGATGTGCTTCGTGTTTGTCTTTGCCGCTTTGTTGGAGTACGCAGCTGTAAACTATACGTATTGGGGCGCCAGAGCCAGAAAACGAGCTAAATTAAAGAATCGCGATCAGTTATCTACAACTACTAGTGTTGAAAAGGATTTGAAGAGTTCTGGAGGTAAATAAACCTATCTTATGGAGTAGGTTGAATCTATACAATATATCGATCGGCTTCATAACAAATGGGCGTACAGACGAAAGTGCAGTTTTACACAAGGGATAAAATTGTGAATAAAACAAAACTAGTTGATTGTATAAGGCTGAAATTTGGATTACCCTTCTATTTAGGTACACTTACCGCATACCGCATACCGATAAGACTTTTTAAATTATAACATGCATAGATTTTAGCAAACAACAAAAAATTTCAGTTTTGCATATATGCCCATTTGTTACGAAGTCCTCGATATAATTACTTGACCTCACTGACTGCTGTCAATTCACAGTCCAAACTACTGGAGATGGAGTGTGAAAATTTACATGCGGGCTCTTTCTATACTGGAGGTGTACACTAAGAAAGGCTAAATAAAATTTTAACAATACTCATTGACACTTCACATCTTGTCTTCCGTGATCACGGCTACTGAAAAATGCCCGAAACGTCGGAATAATAAAAACAAATGAATTACCGCGCTTAAAACCGTTAAAACGTTTACTTAACATTACGTTACTTAATTTTATTATTATTAATGTTGAAAATTCAAACCTTAAGAGGGTGAAAAGGGGATGAAAATTTGTATGAAAATCTGTGATTTCTATACAAACTCTTATCCTCATCCGTAAGACACATGAAATTCTATGTATTCGCTTCTGGTTAGAAATAAATGTACAAGTTTACCGGCGTGTTTGGAAATTCAACCCTTAAGATGATGAAATTGGGGGTAGAAAGTTTAAGTATGATAATTTTTAATCTACGCAAGTGAAGCCGGGAGCAACTACTAGTACTAAATACTTGTTTTGTTCCAAAGTAAAATTTGTGGAATGAAATTTACAGAGACAAGAAACCTTGAATAAATTATCAATCAATGTGAGGTCATATTCCTTTATTGGTGTTTCAGGATCCCGTTCACCAGAAGAAATTATAGCGCTGCGAGAATGTCCTGCTACAACGGGAAGAGTGTCACCCCTTCTAAGCTTGAGGTCTAAGCCTCTGCCCCCTGCTGCTGGTGCTCCTCCGTCCCTACGACTTCAGCGTGATCATACGCAACTACGATACCGAACTAGACCACATTCTAGGAATTCAAGAAGTATGTTGTTTTTACGAGCATTTATTTAAGACATATTAATTAACACAGTAGAAATAAATGCATAGGTATTCTAATTTCTAATGACAAAACAGTATGTTAATATTGTAAATTACATATATGTATAACATGTGAGTAAGAACTAGATTAAATAATTCTTTAATACACATAAATACATTTCTGAACGGTTTTATATTTTAATGTAAAATTAATTTAGAAAAAAGGATTTATTGGACATGTCTTTACCTAGACGAAAAAATACAATTTTCAATAAACATTTGTCCGTCGCTTCGTACATCTTATAGGATTAATAAATACTGTTATTATGACTCTGGTCCCGACAAAAACTAATTCACACCGGCATATCTGTAAAAACACATTTTTGTTACCTGTCGGGATTTGAACTAATTTATTGCCGCCTTCTTTTAAACGTTCTCCTATGCGGATGATACTGCAATTGTATTTTCTGGTACAACATGGGAAGAAGCACGCACTAATGCAGAAAGCGACCTATACTTAATTTCTCAATGGCTAAAACTTAACCTGCTTACCCTTAACACCACTAAAACGAATTACATTTGTTTTACATTATATAATCGAACACAACCGGATAATAATTTTACTATACAAATTCATGAGTGCATTTCAAACTGTCATGTAGATCAGCCACAAGACGATATTATACCCTGTAACTGTCCCTCCATTAATAAAGTATCAAATACAAAATATCTTGGTGTTATGATTGATCAGCGTATGACTTGGTCAGCTCACATTGACTTAGTTTCCAACAGAATTCGTAAACTCATTTGGATTTTTAAAATACTACGTCATGTTGCCACTAAAGATCTCATAACTAGAGTATATGTCGTCCTAGCACAATCAATTATAACCTATTGTATTTCTGTTTGGGGAAATGCATGTAAAACAGATTTTATTTGTGTAGAAAGAGCTCAGCGCTTGCTTCTAAAAGTTATGCATTTTAAACCCTATAGATATCCAACCACTGACTTATACCTCTACTCAAAAGTTCTAAGTGTTAGAAAACTTTATGTTCTAAATGTAATTTTAAGATTACAGAAATTTAAGCCTTTACACTCAAACATTGATACTACGAGAAGACGATACGTAATATTTGAACTAATAATTATAAAAACTTCCTTTGCTAGGCGGCAATACGTTTATCAATCTAGCTTCTTGTACAATAAAATTAATCAGGTGTTAAATCTGTATCGTATGAACACACATGCTTGTAAAAGGTCTTTGCTAAATTGGCTAATGTCGCTTGACTATGACGCAGTAGAATCTCTCTTACAAATTCCTTATTGAATATATTATTAATTATGCGTACACATACTCACACACACACACACACACACACACACACACACACACACGCACGAACGCACACACACACACACACACACACACACACACACACACACACACACACACACACACACACACACACACACACACAAACACATACACACAAACTCACGTATTATTTATTATTTTCTTTTAATTAAATACTATTATAATATTATGTTCTGTGCTTAATGAAAATATTTAAGCGCAGTAACTATTATTCTAACAATACAATATAATAATGTAATAAAATATTTTGATATGTTTATTATGTTTTGTACTTAATGAAAATTAAGTACACTAACTTTATTTTCAATTCAATTACAAAATTTATATAATAAGATAATTTTTAATATAAATTTTATGTAATGTATAGGGTGAAAATATTTAAGATACTTATAAATACAATAATATTTAAGGTATGGAAGAGCGGGATCTTCTGCTACAAGTAAATTTTGCTTAAAAGAAGATTCCAGCAACTGTTAACTAATTGTGCATGTGTTTTTCGAAGAAATAAATATTTTCATTTTCATTTTCAATATTTTCATTTTCATTTTCATTTTCAATATTTTCATTTTCATTTTCATTCTTTTGTTTACTTTGTGTTTAAAATTTTTGTGATTAGAAAACAGCCCATTGTTGTATTGTAACCTTTTATGGCAGGTTTGTCGGATTAAGATATGGGGACATTGCAGTTGCGCAGTATAAAACAACGACCTGATGGAGGGGGGGAGGCAGTCGAGCGATAACCACGAGCGAAGCAAGACGTGTGTACTACAATCGGGAATCTTTTAGTGACGGACTTTGCGCGTTTAATGGAATTATGACCTTCTGCATTACGTTTGGACTTGTTGTGTTTGGTTATATTTGTACCTGTGTTATACGTGTTTGTATAGTTCTAATAAACTCTATAGTAATTCTAACGGCATTTTAATTCGAGTCTCGTTACAATATTAAGCATATTTTACCTATAATCTATTAATTGTGTTCCAGATGGAGCAACTGGAAAGCCCAGGGTTATGCATGCTTTACGACGAGGCGCCACGGTCATCAAAGCTTCTATGCCAAAGATTAGAAACGTCAACGTAATAGATACTTACTCGCGCGTCGTGTTTCCCGTATGCTTTCTTATTTTCAATGCAGTGTACTGGACTTTCTATATCTTTGATTAAATATCTAAAGTGTAATCCCGAATAAATGTAACATGCACATTCATAAAATATGTAATTAAATAGTGTTACAATTTACAATATTTTTAAGAACCATTTAACTGCCGATCAAATGAAGTAAAATTTAATATTTTCATGAACTTTATAGATATTAACTTGCAGTTTAGGTCTCTTTCAAAGCAAATAATGCAATAAATCAATCCAAGCCATAATTAAGTTATTTCTTAACAAAATATTCGAATATATTAATTTGTTTAATCTTGTAAAGAAACACTACTAAGGTGTTACTTATCAAAACCATTTTAATGGCTGTTCAAACAGCCAAACTAAGTCTAAGCAATATATCGAATTGTTATATTTCAAATATGTATTAAGTAGATGGATGTATAAAAAAATAACAATAAAATTAAAAAGATGTTAAGTCGAATTTAAAGAATTCCTGTCATCAAAGATTTCATTCCGAGTCGGAAATGTTTCCGACCTAACAAAGATACATGACATTTTTCAGATTTTTATTTTTAAACATAGTCTCCTTGTAACTCTACAAACTTCTCTCACTATGCTCCCATCTCTGTAACCCGTCCAAATAGTACTCGGCGTTTTTCTCTGTAAAATAATTGTTCACGAAGGTGATTGCCTTTTCATTTGGCGAAAATCTCTGTCTTCCGAGTGCAATTTTGGAAGAAGTAGCTTGGGGCTAGATCTGGCGAGTAAGGCGGATGGTCAACAAACGAACAACGATATTCACTGGTATTTATTTACGAGTGTTACTATTTTCATGTTGATATCGGAAACTTTTCAGACCATACTAGTATATATCGCTTCAGAGTTCAGGCACCAAATTCCTTCTAGCATCGTTCAAATTAAAATGGTATTTTTTAAATTTATTATATTTATTGTCTTACAGGTTAAAATTATGTTCGCTAGTATTAATTTTATGTGGTACTAGCGGTTCTAGCAGACGTTTTCCTGCCTGATAAATAAAAATCTAGAACCCGATTCCAGCGTCACCTACAGTCTCACAGTGAATTCGAACCATCCCGGAACCCACTCAAACAATTTTTTTTTTACACCTGCGATACATGATTGCGATTTTAATAGGTATCACTGTTTTTTTAAGTAATAAATATAACCTATATTAATCTAGACAATGTAGCATTCTAATGATGGAAGAATTTTTGAAATCGGTCCAGTAGTTTTTGAGTTTATTCGTTACAAACATACAAAAATACAAATCTTTTCTCTATATAATATTAGTATAGACTGACCATCCACCTCCTTTTTCACTAATTCTAGTACTGAATTGACAAACTTTATAAAGGTTATATTAAAATTTTACGAATAATAAATAATATAGGAGTTAATAGAAATGGATTGTAAGATTTAGGAATTGGGTTTTAGATAACGCCTTTAATTAAATGCGCAGATGGCATAATAGTAGATTGTTACAAGAGAAGTGAAAGTGACCTATTTAGGCAAGAGTTGGATTGGCGCACGAGCGTAACGATGGCGCTAATAGTTCCAGTGCCTAAATAGGCCTTTCACTCGAGGTTAACACTCTGCTTTCCATTTCGAATATGAGGAAAGTACATAAAAACTGATTAAATAAACAAATAACTACGTATCTAATGCATTTAATTCATAATAATGCATTAAAGGCGTGCTAAATCCCTGTCTAAGTCTGATGAACTTATTTAATACTTATGAAACATCAAGTACTTAATTAATTTTTCTTTGATATTCTACCCGCCATTATTGTTTTATCACTGATGATAATAAATACTTAGCTCAAATTGATGTAAATTAAATAATAATTTAGTGAAAAGAAATTTATAAGTATAAAATTATGTAACAAAATTGATGATATTTTTTTGTTACAATTTATGCCGCGATTTAACAGCGGTTGTAAAAAAAGTTAGGACATGAGTCGCATGTATTATCTGCAGTTCGTTTATTTTTTATATTTTTTTAATTTTTTGACAGCAGGTAAAATAGTTTCCCAGGGACGAAAAGTACTGTTTTCATCCCTGTGATCAGGCAACTCCAAGCGTATTTTAAAAATAAGAGAAATGATAAAGTCTATGTTTTTTTAAACATAGTAACTAGAAGACGTAAAGCAGGATGCCCGTCTGTCATACCATTAAATTTTATAAAAATATACAACATACACCATGGTAATTAGTCTGTATACCCTAACTAAAATATTAAAAACTTTCTATAGCATGACCTAGGCTGAACATTTTCCAAATATTGAATACTTCTTTCATTGTGTACTAGGTATTGTTGTTATATTCTAAATTCTAAAACATTGAAAACGTGGACTTGAGTTTGGAAACTAAAATAAAGTTAAAATGCTACAAGGTTCTGTAACGCCTCCAATAACTGAAAGTATGTCTAAATTTATCCGTATTATATAGAGAATCTGTGCAAATATTCTTCTAAAATACAACACTTTAGAAAAAACTTATCATCTTATCACTTATCATAAAGAAAAAATAAATAGATAAAAGGCCGAAAATGCTTGCTTAATTATTTAATGGAACACTTACAAGCCAATAGATGACGCTGTGCAATAATAGAAGTCACAAACGTTTCCCGAAACATACAAAGAATATATACAAATTTTCAACATCTAATAGATGGGGCTACGTCCTCGCAAGGGACGTCAGGAGACGTAGCCACACAGGATAGATCAGGCGTGTTGCTGCCAACTTGCTGGGAAGTTTATTTCGCCGTTTCTTCTCTCCCAGCCATAACACGTTGTGAAACGGCAGTAGATAACGTAGGCCGACGCGAACCATCGATCCCGGTCCGCCGGGATAAGTCCCCTCGGGCTTTATATTACCCGTCGCTCGTTCTCAATTAGTTCATTGTGTCGCCCTATGGTGGGCATCATCAGATACATCCCTCTCACATGGCAACAGTCCAACCGAGGTAAAACTCCCTAGGGCGCTCCCTCGAATAAGTTGCCCCCGGGCTCAAGCGCCTTCGCTTGGCGAAGGCGCTCGCCTCGAAAACCCCAGTAAAATTGTGAGGTCTTCAGACCAACAACATAAAGTCAAGTCAAACAAAAAAAGATGGGTCCTAGGCCTGTGAGGAACGACAATAGCCTCGCTAGAAGATCTTCCTTTGAGACGGAGAAGCATTCCATTTCCCTCGTCCACCCTATACGGGGTCTCCAATAATGCCGAGAGGAGAGATATGGGAGAAAAGCGAAACGTATCCCTGGCAAAGACAGTGGACGTTTCGGGATGCAACTAGAAATTAACACTAGGCTGTTGACGATGCTCAAGAAAATGTAAACGGACCTGAATGTGTGAGAAAGAACTGTAGCACATTTATATGATAATTCATATTACCGTTCGCATTTTTCCAAATAGGAATCCTTTATTTTAATAGAAATTCGTGTAAATTAATAATACTGCCAAATATAATTATGTATATCTAATATAATTTTATATGAAACGCAACAAATAAACCGTAAAAATATTCTCGTCTGCTGCGATTAGGTACTAATTCGTCTGATATTTTATCTCTGCAACGGTACTGAGATAAATGCATATTTTATATGCCTAAAGTTATTTGCTACCAAAATTAGTATAAATAAGTAGGGTTTCGTTACCTGAGCTGACTAATTAAATATAATGTCATTAAATATTATTTATTTTAGAGTAACTAAAGTAAAAAAATGCAAGATCACAAATGAATTGAATTTAATTCAGACTGTTATTCAGATACTTTACAAAAACTGAGAGAAATATTAATTTGTCACCATCTAAAACAGCCATTCTCAACCCTATTGTAGGGGCCACATAGACGTAGTAGATGAGATGCCGCGAACCCCAACTTTATATAGATGTTTTTTTTATTATCAGACTACACTGCAGACGCCTGTCTGACGGTCCACTTAAGGTCCCTGATGCCTCAAAATGTCGAAAGTGGGGTGAAAACGTAACAACTTTTCGTTGATAATTACTGATCAATAATTTACAAAAAAACATACTTCTCCACTGTATGAGACGTAATGTGTTTTTTTTTGTATTTTTTCTATAGTTATTTTAAGTTAAGAAAAATATTCACCAAATTACCTCCAAATTATTCGTCATTTATCCAGGAGTAAAATCCTTCAATTATCATAAAAACAGAAAATAAAAAATATATTATTCCTTTTAAAAAGGAGATAGGCTAATTATTTTTTAAATACCTACTACTTTATTCACAACAAAATAATAAAGCATCTGAAAAAGAAGCGCGTCCATGGAACCCGGCTATCGCCCGAAAAATCAGTTCGTTGCCGCTGCTATAAGCCTTAACGGCAAGTAGTTCCATCGTCTATGGAAATCTGCAACACTACAAGTTTTTACCAATGTAAATTCCTTAAAATTTTTATACGACAATTTAGTATGGTAGGTGGGCCAGGCATAAAAACTCAGAGGGCCGCGGGTTGAGTATAGCGGGTCTAAACCTTGAATAGATTTTAAGTAAAACTAAATTTTAACCATGAATCTTAATGTGTTGCCCTGTGTTTTTTTTTCCACTGTTTTCCCTAGATGTCACTAGTGCCGGATATTCGTTATTTTACGTAGGTAGGTTCTGTAGATGTTTTTATTTAGTTCATAAAAGGAAAAAATATAAGTAGAATAACCCGAGGCTCTATCAAGGCATGCAGGGCAAAGAAGCTTTTACAGATAGGTATACTTATATTTTTACTGGACGATAATCATTTCTGTTTTAGAGTTTTTAATTGTTTTGGCACCATTTTAGTATTAGTAAATTGAAATAAATATTGCAGTTAAAAGCATTAAAATGTAGGTTTGACAAACAGTCGCGACATCCTTAGGCAATACTGTTTTAATGAATTTTTAAATTAACTAGTTATGTGACTTAGTGATGTAAATAATACAATAATACTTTATATAGAATTGTCGTCGTTAAAATGTAGTAATATTATTGATGTTTATATTATATTAGGAAAATTGATTGAATCTTTAAGATTATGTAATATAAAATTTATGAATATGAATTTGTTTTATTCATATTTTTATAAGTGTTTACTTTAACAATATACAATATAATTATTTCTATTTTATTAATTTAGGTTTATGGCTTGGCAGCTAGGCCTTTAAGCCAGATCTTAATTTACAATATACTTCATTTTCTTAAGCCTACGTGTAGCACAGCTGAACTGTAGGTAATCAGCTAGTGTCATTCAACAGAGTTCTTGTGACAACTCAAAAGGCCACATTTGACTATATAGTTCACATTTCTCACAAAACACATAATTACTACTCAAAAACTATCAATATCCTACAACTATTGTTCATTTTAGAGTAATTTTACACATTTTTAAAAAATAAAACTGCACAGCACAACATCTCCTTTCAGTTCCCGCCAAAAACTCAACACAATCAAAAGTATAACACATAATAAAACTACATTTTAACGGTTTTAAGCGCGGTAATTTATTTGATTTAGGTTTATCCGACGTTTCGGCCGCTTTTCAGTGGCCGTGGTCACGGAAGACAAAGATGTCATCTTTGTCTTCCGACCAACTTGACCAAAAAGGCCAAAATGGTCAAAATAACCAAAAAGGCCGGAATGACCGACATGGCCAAAATGACCAAAAAGGCCACAGAGACCGACATGGCCAAAATGTCGGAATAGGCAAAAACAACCAAAAAGGCCAAAATAATCAAAATGGTCCAAATGACCAAAAAGGCCACAGTGACCGACGTGGCCAAAATGACGGAATAGGCAAAAACTACCAAAAAGACCATAATGACCAAAAAGGTCAAAATGACCGACATGGCAAAAATGACCGACATGGCCAAAATGACCAAAAAGGCCACAGTGACCGACATGGCCAAAATGACGGAATAGGCAAAAACGACCAAAAAGGCCAAAATGAACAAAAAGGCCAAAATGACCGACATGGCCAAAATGACCAAAAAGGCCACAGTGACCGACATGGCCAAAATGACGGAATAGGCAAAAACGACCAAAAAGGCCAAAATGACCAAAAAGGCCAAAAATGACCGACATGGCCAAAATGACCAAAAAGGCCACAGACACCGACATGGCCAAAATGTCGGAATAGGCAAAAACAACCAAAGAGGCCAAAATAATCAAAATGGTCAAAATGACCAAAAAGGCCACAGTGACCGACGTGGCCAAAATGACGGAATAGGCAAAAACTACCAAAAAGGCCAAAATAATCAAAATGGTCAAAATGGCCAAAATGACCGACATGGCCAAAATGACCAAAAAGGCCACAGTGACCGACATGGCCAAAATGACGGAATAGCCAAAAACGACCAAAAAGACCAAAATGACCAAAAAGGCCAAAATGACCAAAAAGGCCAAAATGTACGACATGGCAAAAATGACCGACATGGCCAAAATAACCAAAAAGGCCACAGTGACTGACATGGCCAAAATGACGGAATAGGCAAAACGACCAAAAAGGCCAAAAAGGCCAAAATGACCGACATGGCCAAAATGACCAAAAAGGCCACAGTGACCGACATGGCCAAAATGGCCACAGTGACCCACATGGTCAAAATGACAAAAAAGGCCAAAATAACCAAAAAGGTAACAATGACTGAAATGACCAAAAAGGCCAAAATAGTCAAAATGACCAAAACGGCCAAAATGACCAACATGGCCAAAATGACCGAAAAGGCAAAAATATCCTATGTCCATTCTCGGCATTGAAAACATATATATACTGAGTTTCAGCCAAATCGGTCCAGTAGTTTTTACGTGAAAACGGAACAGACAGACAGACAGAGTTACTTTCGCATTTATAATATTAATAGGGATATTATACTAGATCACTATTAGAGGGAAGCGGTCTAGAATGCTGGCTGCATTATCAGACTGAATGGCAACGTTTAGCTGAACTATGAACTAGTTCTCTGATTGCGGGTAGAACATCAGTGGATAGCAAATTTCTTTAGAAAATGTTGAATTTTATAATTAATTGAAAATTATAAAAAGGAAACATTAATTGAACCTATGCGATGGCTAATGTTTTCGTTTACCGTCAGTACATGGTAACAGGCAACGGCCTGTTAGATCAGAAAATCTGTTTTAAGTCATGAATATCACCCGTCAGTATTTTAAAAATAAGCTTTTTTAAAAAAGGTTTTTAAATACAAGCTTTTGAGATCCTGGATATCATGTAGCAGCAGAGTGCTAGCCAAGACAAGTAAAGCGAGCCCAAACACGACGGGTCTATCTGGTTTAGTACAGGAGTTCCTATGGCCACCTTCCGACTCCAGCATCAGATCAGCTCCATGGTACCATATTATTGCATTGTCATGCAATATACATATGTGTGCAAAATTTCAGCTCAATCGGAAACCGGGAAGTGGTCAAATTTAACTTCCAAGATTCCACCCGAACTTACATACTACATACTTACATCCATTGCAAGTTAAATAAAAGCTTGTAACTAGCAGGTATATATATATATATATATATATATATATATATATATATATATATTTGTGACGTATTCAAACCATAAGACAACTCTTACAAATACGTTACCAATTTGGCCATAAGTACTGTTACTTGAAAACTTGTTTTGTATATAATTAAGGTCACAATAAAATCTACTTTTTTTAAATTCACCAAGATGGGAGGCCCAGGTACGGATTATAATTATAGCCTTGACCGATGAATTAATTTCCAGTATCACCTCAGCTAAATTATAGTTCATCGATGCCAAACAACGGAGTTCCTGTTCCAGTAGAGATTTTTAAAACAAACAGCAAATTTTAACCTAAAAACAATTTCAACAATTCTCAACTATCAATTTATTGTGTTTCTGATGAATATATCAATTGTTGAGTGAAATGTGGTATTTCAAGCACCCACAAAATCTCTCTAAACTGGGTTGCAGTCATAGATCTACAATTTGTCTGAGCCCGAATAAAATCTTTGTTAAATATTAAATGGCTCCTGCCTTGTGCCTACTTGTTTGAAGATTATTTTAAGGGCCGCCTGTATAAGGTTGCTTAGATTGATTTAAGAAACACAAAAAACTTAACACCCTTCAATACAATTAGCGCCATGCACAACGCTAAACACATTTAGCTTTTCCGCTAAATGTGTTTAAAGAACTGTCAATAGGTTATGTGTGAAACGTATTTAGGCAGTTTAATATTATTTACTAATTTTATATAAAGGCGATCGTTATGCAAGCGGCCCTAAAACTTGAAAGTTTATGGATATTTGACACCCAAGTAATAATTATTTAAGTAAAACATCCCCTCATAGAAACAATATACAATAGAGGCCTCTATGTGTAAACACGCCATCTTCATATCTAAAACAAAACGTTGATAATCTGTACTGAAACGCGAGGAAGGTCTTGAAAGTTTGTTATTATCACCATCTAACTTTAGTTTCCAAAGCTCGAGCACAAAGACATAGGTTTGTGAAACAGGTGTTTAAGTTACTGAAGACTTGGTCTCAGAGGTAGGCGTTTCACCAAAACCCTACAGGGATGTCGCTATGTAAAGTTAAGGTATGGAAATATTCGCCAGTTTTCAAATTGATATATTGACCGTTTCATGCAGATGTAGCGATGGATGAGTTTAATGCATTATTTGTTATGCTATATTCTTGTTAGTTGTTAATGACGTTAAACATTGACAGATAACGTATGTGTATATGTTATAGTCAAAGTTCGATATGCAGTCTCTTCCCGGAATGACTGGTTTATCCTAGGTTTGACCAAGGCCTTTCGACAAAATCCGAAATAAATTCCAATTTCGGCCTTTGACTAAAGTATTTTTTGTCAAACCTAGAAGATATGTTAGGTCGGGGAAAAATATTCTTCGCATTTTATATAAAAATTCAAAAGGTTTTTTTATAAAGTTTATTTACATTTGACTAAAGTATATAAGTGCCATTTTGTTGGATAACTTTTTGTCATCTTGTAGGTAGGGACGTGATCCCATTGCTATAAATATTTTGGGGCTTCTGATTAATAAACTGCGACAAGTGGTTTTGGCAGTCCTCTCGTGATGTTAACCTGACACTGCCTAAGGAATTCTGCAGAGACCGAAACAGGTGAAAATCTGAAGGTGCAAGGTCAGGACTATAGCGGATGCATTAACACCTCCCAGCCAAACTCTCGTAATTTTTGCTGAGTGGCTAAAGATGTGTGAGGTCTAGCGTCATCATGGTAAAAACCACACCCCTTCTGTTGATTAATTCCGGCCGCTTTCTCTCAACTTTTTGCTTTAATCTCATCAGTTGCTCGCAGTACAGTTCAGAATGGATGGTGCTGCCTGGCGGTAACAGCTCATAATGAATAATGCTCTTCCAATCCCACCATACCCACAGTATCACCTTGTTGCGAGTTAACCCGGGTTTCGCCACAGTCTGTGAAGCCTGACCGGCCTTTGACCACGATCTTTTTCGCACGTTCTTGTCGTACGTGATCCACTTTTTAACCGACTTCGAAAAAAGGAGGAGGTTCTCAATTCGTCGGAATCTTTTTTTTTTTTTGTTCCTTTTTTTTTATGTATGTTCGCCGATTACTCCGTCATTTATGATCCGATTTACGTGATTCTTTTTTTGTTCGACGCGGAATAGCTTCCAATTGGTCCCCTAAAAATTTTACATAGTTTGGCCCAGTAGTTTTCATTTTATGGACATTTTTCATGGAAATAATTTTCACTCCGTTCCATATGTTCGCCGATTACTCCGTCATTTATGATCCGATTTACGTGATTCTTTTTTTGTTCGACGCAGAATAGCTGCCATGTGGTTCCCTAAAAATTTGACATAGTTTGACCCAGTAGTTTTCATTTTATGAACATTTTTCATGAAAATAATTTTCACTCCGTTCCATATGTACACCAATTACTCTGAGATTTATGATTCGATTTACGTGATTCTTTTTTGTTCGACGCGGAATAGCTGCCATGTGGTCCCCTAAAAATTTGACATACTTTGGCCTAGTAGTTTTCATTTTACGAACATTTTTTTGTTCCGGGTTCTTGGGACCTATATTTTTTAAGAAGCGCGGCACCATTTGTAGGTCCACCCATACATAGCTAGACACTAAAAAGTAACAAATAAAATTTAAAAACTTCGTTTAAAAAAACCGACTTCAAAAACTAAAAAACTAAAATGTATAAAATAACTTATTTCTAAAGCTATTATTATTAATATATATTATCTAAAACATCTTGAAGTCGGTGCAAAGCAAAACATAAAAATTACTATATTTTGAAAATTACTAAGCACCGACTTTAAGATGTTTTAGATAATATATATTAATAATAATAGCTTTAGAAATAAGTTATTTTATACATTTTAGTTTTTTAGTTTTTGAAGTCGGTTTTTTTAAACGAAGTTTTTAAATTTTATCATCACCAGTTATCAGCTTCTTCAAAAATGGTTCGGTTTCATTACGTCATAATAAAGAATCACAAATGAGTACACGGTTCATTAGGTTTCTTTCAGTGAGCTCATGAGGTACACAAATATCGAGCTTTTTTGTGTACCCAGCTTTTTTCAAATGCGCCAAAACCGTTTTGTGGTCAATTCCTAGTTTTCCAGCTACATCGTAACTACTAATATGCCGATCTTGCTTCACTTTTTCAAAAATGGCATCAATTTTGTCCGTAACAGGGCGACCAGAGCGACGTGCATCTTTGATATCAAAATTTCCGGATTGAAAACGCTTAAATCAAATTTGCGCTACTCTCACAGATACTGCATTAGGTCCATTAACATCACAAATTTTTTTCGCGGCTTGTGTTGCATTTTTACCTTTCTTGTAGTAAAATTTTAAAATGTATCGAATTTCTTCATTAGATTCACTCATTTTAACAATAAGAAAAACAAATGAAAATCACACATTTTCCTAATTTGAATGTGGAATTGTCTTCTTTAAAATTAAAGCTTTTTAATTATACCAAAACCAGCCAGATACAAATGGTATAGCCAAAGAGATCTTATTACAAGTTCATACATACTATAGCGAAAAGACTATTTCCCCAACCTATTAATAATATAAGATATAGGTTCAGTACTTTTGTCTGCCAATGTGGTGAATAAAAGATTAATTACTTAACATTTTTTTTATTTGCTTGTATTCATATACAGAACTTTTTTTATATAAAATGGCAACATTCAACAGTTGAGGTTCATGAAACACGATTACGAATAAGAAATGAGTTGTAAGCTTAAAATGCATATTATCTAACAAATGATTAAAACTTGCATTAGCGTTTTTTTATGAATAAGACGGTAACTCTATTTTCCTGTAAATACGATTTTTATAATAACCACAGAGGGCATTCTATAATAGATATTAACATAATTATGTCATATGTCTAATTTATTATTTATTTTGTTTTGAAATGTGAATTTGACGTAAGTTGCATATAATTTTCTAAAGTATTCTCAGGTTGTGAGACTATTACTATATTTACTGTTTTACTTACTATATTTGAAAACTTCTAAAAATAGAATTGTTCAAATATAGGATTCTGATACGCGTATTTCTTGGAATTAATATTATATAAAAGCAGGAATCATCATTGATTCAGCATCTATTATATTAATGTACTCTGTATTCAGCATGGATTCGACTCGAGTAATGCTCCCAGTAAACAAATCTAATATCTATATAACCCTGCCATCTGAAGCAGGAACTGAAAGGCCGTGCAGCTCCGAGGCTCTTCGACACAGTCACGCAGACCATGATCAAGACTGCAGATCTACACGAACTGGCCCATCTACTGGCTTGACTAGGTCTCTACGCTGGTTCCATATTCTACCAGCGCCCTGAGCGTTCTGCCAGCGCCCTGCCAGCGCCTTGAACGGGGCCATGAGGTACAAGCTGCTGCAAATCCTGCGAGTGCCGTTGTGCTCCACCTCTTCGTCGGTTCGCAACCCAGGTGCTGCCACTTTGCTGCTGCTGAAACGACTGCAGCCGCGACCCGCTGCCGTCACCAGCGGGTGCACTAATCTGTTCGCAGCATCGCGGAAACTCGGGACACTTTAAAGATAAGTGATATACGAGTTTAGGATCGCGATAGCTTTCCTAGGGCTGTGATAGGTTTATTTAATATATAGATTGTTATAAAGTACCCGAATAAATATTGTAGGTAACCCGGCCGTTTTATTTCACTATAATCGGCTACAAATCATATACGCAATAACTCATTTATTTGTGACAATGCAAAACAAAACAACCAACAGCCAGGTGGTAGGGTATTTAGTCGGGCAAATATGGCTACCACCCCTGGTCTAAAGTATGTCGCCATAACAACCTCAAGTTGTGTTCCGGCATTAGTGACCAGGTTCCAGCCTCTCTTAAGAGAGCAATAGCGGATTTGGAGCACCTTTGGTGTTGCAAATGTCCATAGGCGATGGTAACCGCTTTCCATCAAGTGAGCCGTCTGCCTGTCTGCTGAACTACTGCAATAAAAAAATGAATTTAATAGTAACGTCTGCCTTACGATTAACTTCATTTTCTTTGTATGTTACTGCTGATTACCTTAATTAATAGAAGTTTATATATTTACGTCATTATCCCTACTAATATTAAATGTGAATGTAAGTTTGTTTGTTACGCTTTCACGGGAAAACTACTCAACCGATCATCATGAGACTTTGTACACATATTCTTGGAGGTATTAGAAGTTACGTAGGATACTTTTTATGAAAAAAAAATTCCACGCGGACGAAGTCGCGGGCAGAAGTTAGTATTCCATAATTATATAAGTATTTTTGATGACTCCAGAAGAACTTAGGGCCGATTTTTCTATCATCAAATAAAAGTTATCAGTGGAATATATTATAACCTGAACACAGTTTAAAATGAAGCAATTCAGCTATTTTATTTATGCAACTGTCATATTTAATTTCTCCATGTTACATTCAATCCTGTGAATAACTTTTATTTGGTGATTGAAAAATCAGGGATTAGTAATGTATATTTATAAGCTTTTCGTCTATTTTCATCGAGTGTTATTCACAGGCGATACAATACAAATGATTTGAAATAGCGGCGCAGGGCATCAACATCGGGGTCCATTCATCGACGAGGCGCAATGCGCGGGGCCTCTTTCACTCCCCCCTTCCGCCCGGACTCGAGGTTCCAGCTCACCTAGTCTCCACTCAGATATCCGACTGAACGCATACTACTAAGTGAATTGACGACTCAATAATATCAAAAAGACTTTTCAGTAAACTCCTAGACTCTTTAGAGTTTACACAAACAATTGTGTTACTAATAATGTACTTTGCTGGACATTTGAAATTGAAGTGTTGTAGTGTTTATGGTTTTCGGTTTTGTGCTTGAGATGTTGATTGTTTAAAAGATTTGATTTTAAGGTATGAATTTATTTTTAATTCATTAGAGTCTTCCAAATATTTAATTAATTGAAATACTTTACAATATATACGTGTTTAATCTACGAAGTTATATAGAAATTGTGCAGATAATATATTGTGGGCGTCAGTACAAGCCCTTGTGCAAGCATTTTGGTGATATTATTTTTCATAATATTAATTATTAACAAATATATGTAAGTAAGTACTATATGTAACAATTTTAACCAATTAAAAAATAAGTTACACGGTTCTGCACTGGCGCCGACGATATGTTCAATATGTAGGTATCTCTATATTTCATGGTCAAGTTACAAAATGACTGTCCAGTAAAAGCATTTTCATGTAAGTTTTGGAGCTGGTCGAGCTGTGAGCAGCCAGCGGGGGTGCCAAGAGAGCGTAAGGCGGGGGTGAGAGGGGAGGGGGTGGAACCGTGGGCGCAATCCACCGCGCAATCCGCCCCCTCTCGCAGTAATATTGATCGCTCAATTTTCCTACGTATTTGCTAAATATTATCATAATAAAACATCGTTTCTTTCACTTACTTGAAAGTGATCATAGTAGTATCATAATTGTTCCGATTAAACAAATTCAAGGTAAGCACATATACTATCATTCATTTGTGGTTTACTGTCATTCACATGGAATAAAGCTCACTTATTGACTTTCATTGGGCTTTAGTCTTGTCAGTTTGTCTATTCAAATTCATTGAAAATATTTCGCATATTTATTTGTAAATAATTCTATATAAAATATAGTCATAAAATAGATATATGGAAGGTTTTGTTCGAAAATTATTTTAAAAAATAACCATCAACGATAAATATACCTCGTTGGTTGATCTTAGCTGTTTATAGACGTCTCAATGGATCTATATTTGTCCCCAATTACCTATTAGTGAGTAAATTAGCTCTTTATTTCATTCATTTTTCTTACAGTCAAGTCTATTTATAAGATACTTTTTACAACAATAGATCAATATCAGTTTTTTTAAGACTTCTTTATTAGTCACACTAAAGGGGCCTATTACACAAGCTTATCTCTTCTTAATGGTTGAAATAAACTGCAGAAGCCGCACATGGTGTATTGCTCGCACCTGTGGGCTGCAGCACCTTCCTACCAGCTTAATCCCCTGGACTATATTTAACGGCGAGCCGTTCGCGTTGTCGATGATCCGATATTCACAGACGGTCTACTAGATACGCTTGACTTTCAGATAGACTTCGCATTTCTCTGTGTATTATACCGACTGTATACGGACCGACTGATCCGAGGAACTGTTCAGAATGGTGCCTTCGTCTTTTTCCTATAACCGCACCACTCGCCATCGGCTGTGCATTCATACCCACTGAAGCTGCTTCGGTAATGTACGCAACGGTTCTCTTGCGTCCGTAGGGATTTGGAATGAGCTTTCAACTGAAGTTTTCCCACAGCGCTATAGTATGGAGTTTTTCAAAAATGGTGCCCTAAAATTTATCCGAGGCCGGCAGCGCGTTGGTGACATCTTTGGTATTACAAATCTCCATAGGCGACAGTAACCACTTCCCATCAGGTGGGCCGTCAGTCTGTCTGCTGTAATCCAGCTATAAAAAAAACATAGATCTGTAGCTACTGTAGCTATTAGGCCCTAATCTAGCTTCGCGCCCCAGGTGTATTAAAATATTTATATTGACATTAATAGTCAAAAGTTTTATAAAAATAATGATTGTACGATTAATGTGTAGTCAATCATATCTATTCCATTCACCCACTAAATATTGTTGTAGAACAAAAAATTCCTTTCGTGTGGGCGAAGGTTTTGTCAATATTCAGAGGTTTCCACGTGTACACCATTCAGTGAAGTTGAACAATATTATTTCTCACAGTGAATTGTGATTACGATTGTAGCTCTATAAAAAATTTGGAACATTATATTAACGGCTCTTATTTAAATTTAGAATAAAAAATACTTAAGTATAAATAAATATAATAATAGAAACTTATAAACGTACCACTCCTGGGCTCGGGCCTCGCATTTATGGCAGTGTACCCACCACGCTTGTCCACGGCGCATAGGGGGGTTGAACATACCGGTATCTCGATCTGCAGGTTACATCGCGATGGTTTCTGAACATGCCGTGTCTGTACATTGAAGACTGTACACGATGGAGAACACGATACGTTTTTCAGATTTCTTTTCTGTCCGCCTGTTTATCGGTATTCGCGTAAAAACTACTGGGCCTATTTCGATGCGGTTTTCACTGATCGTCAGAAATTTCTTAGACTTAAAATCTGCACTACTTTTTACCCCGGAAGTCTCGCGGGATTTTTTTTGGGAATTATTTAAAATGACCAGAATTAAAAAAAACGAATTGCAATGTTATTTTTTTACTGATCGATAGAAAATTTTATGTAATAAAATGTGTGATAGTTTTTATTCCGGGAACCCTGCGGGAATTTTAAGTCAAGCGTGGATGAAGTCACGGGCATATTCTAGTCCATTATAATTATTTGTGTGTTCTACATATGAAGAAAAAGTGATTTACTACACCTCTTTATGAATTTAAGATTTATCTTAGAATACTTAGTCGTGAATCGATACTTCAGTTATTATTTAACCACAATTAAAAAGGGTATTTCAACGCAGTAGGCGTAAAAAAGATAACACGATAAAACAAAATTACCGTGTCTGTGATTCAATTTAAATTATATAAACCTGAATGCCATTTTTGGCAATGTTTAACACTGAGGTAAATCTATTATAAATGTCTATTTAAAAGTAGTGTTAAAACTATTTTTATCAATTATCTGTTTTAAACATGGATGTGGAGGTGGATATATTTATAATTAGATTTTCTTAAGATGTAGGTGTCGATCTAAAATCATCCATTTGATAGAGGAGGTGTATGATCAACTAATTCCAACTGCGTAGAATGCGCGGCACGCTGCGTAGTGAATGAAAAAGAGATCAACAAGTAGCTCGTAATTCCGAGTTGCCGCGCGCATGCGTTCCCGAAGTGCTCCTAACCCAGTTCGCAGATTTCAATATGGCCGGACCTGTGTATTTAGTCGAAGTTATCTTTCCCTCTTTATTTTTTTAAACTTTTGCCATGTGTATTAATAACTTATAGCCAAAAACTTCAATATACATTTTTTTTGCGCAGGCACCCTATTTGTAATTACATTAGCTAACTGTACCCTACGACTTTGATCCGCTTTAATTTTTATATTGTTTGAATGAACTATTTGTATGGGCGGGGACTGCTCGCAGTTGTGGTGGTGTTTTCAGTATTAAAACTACATTGTCTCAATGTGTATGATATATTTATTCTCTCCACGTTTAACAAAATGAAACCTTATGTAGTACATTATGCTACTTGTGCAAATACTTAATTATTGTGCGCTGGTCTCCCTTACAATAAACAATACCTACGAATGCTTAAATACTACATATCCCCCCTTAAAAGAAAAAATATATTATGACATAAAACTTTTTTTTTGTAAAAACTACTCTTACATACAACATACCCTTCCTTAAAGAAAAATACTTTTAACTCTTTTTTTTCTGCAAAATACCATCACTTATTCCTCGCCAAAAATAATATCTCTTGATATTATTAAACATTCTATTTACACCTGCGTGTCCGCTAGTAGGTAATAAGTGAAAATCATTTAATATTACTTTTCTCTCATCATCTCATTTGTTATATTTTTCGTGACTAATAACCGTGGGTTACACATTGGAAGTTCTTTCATTGCTCGTACGAGACTTTTTACTATACATTGCGTATGTTTACTATTAATTACTAATAGTTCTGCGATATTTAACCTATTACATAAGGTCTGTAAATCCTTCACTAACACCTATGCGGTCGATAATGATCGGGTATCTAGATAAATCGCTAATTGTTTGCATACTACAGCATTGCTTACATACTACAGCAACATAACCATCGTTTACCAGTGTACTGAACTTTGCTTTCCGAAGCAAAAAGTAATAACAAATACGCATGGAAAATTAAATAATAAAATATAAACTAAAAAATAAAATATAAATGTGTATTATTTTTTCTAACATTTCCCAAAAGGAAAAAACAACGGCGTAGCCGGCTACGCTGTTATAAGTATGAATGTTCATTTTATTTGGAAATAGGATAAAATATTGTAATAGTAAGCAACTCGTCTCTTAGAATATGCGACGGCTACTAGTAGGGTATGCGATGCGACTTTTGTTACACTTCGTCACGACCGGGTAAGGGGCTGGTTATCAAACCGCTTCAGCTAAAGACGTCAAACAGCGCAAATATGACATTTTAAATATTGTTACGAGTGCGGGACTCGAATTAAAATGCCGTTGGAATTACTATAGAATTTATTAGAACTATACAAACACGTATAACATAGACATAAATATAACTGGACATAACCAGTACAAACTGCACGATTCAATAACACGCGCAAAGTCCGTCACTATATAGCTTATCGAATGTACACGTCTTGCTCGTATCGTAATCGTCGCATGACTGCCTCACCGGGCATTGTTAGCATTGGGCGGCAAACTGTAAACGGCAAACGGCAATAACAATGGGATCTTTTTCTTAATTACAAATTTTAAACACAAAGTAAACAAAAGAAGTCAAAATGCGGTAAAGATAATAAACTACAGGTGTGCATTCACTTTGTTGGCGTGTAACAATATGTTACATAGTTGTGCCGTTTGGGGTTCATACAATGGACCCGTGGTCCAAGAATTTCTTTAAAGACATTTGTAAGAATTTTTAACAGTATCCGTGATCAGAAGGCTCGCTCATATTTCATCTACTGAATCAGGTTTGCCATACGGCACGGAATGCAGCCAGCCTTCTGGGCACGCTTCCCATAGGTAGAATTTTTCGTTTCTGCTTCGATTATATTTTCTTTATTGTATATTCTTCACTTACTATAAACATAACTCGAATATTATGTAGTTTTACAATTTACTTCTACGTATTTATATGATTTTTTATATATATAAATAATACATTAATTATGAACTTCCATTCTCGTATCATAAGTTTCTGGTTTTAGACTTAGTAGCAGTTGTCGATTGGGCGGAGATCATGGTGCGGCCAGCGATAGAGACGAGTCTTCGGGGGTCTGCTGCGCAAGTCACTTAGGTCACGAATTCCGCCGTCACAGGCGGCCAACGCCACTATGTCGCTCCTGTTCTTATTGGATGTCGCCACACTCGCCCTTATTTGGCCATGCGGTTAGTTCTATTTAATAGCCCATAAACGTCCCACTGCGCGTCGGGCGGGAACGGACAGTATACTCGCCACGCTGGTGCAAGCCGGTTGGCAGGTTGAGCACGTCGGTATTCTCGATGTGCTAGTTGCATTACGATCTTTTCCTTCACCGTCAGCGTGTGGAAATTGTGACAATGTGCACATTGGGTTTGAAAATTGCCAAGTGGTGTATGCTTTTCGGCCAGGATTCGAACCCGCGCCCTTTGAGTTCGGAACTTGAGGCCGCTAAACACCAAGTTACCACGGCTCTCGTAGGACTACTCGTTATACCCAACGTGTGACAATTGTGTCACAACCCTATACATTTTAAATGATGAGATGGAACAACAACCGTATGAACTAAGGGGTGGTATAGATCAAATGTTTTTTTAAGGTTCGGCAGCCAAGTAACGATAGGAGGGGGGACATTTGTGACCTCCAGAGAACCCTTACTTTTGGTAGCTCTCTAAGATCTTACCAATTTATTTGACATTGCCTCAAATAGGCAATTCATATATACTACATTTCTTCCACTACGTGTGTACACGGGAAATTTGAAAATAATCACTTATACTTTTGAAGTTCAGTTTCAGAGTTCAAATAAGCAAAGTATATTAGAAGTATTAGCAGGGCGTGGAAGGTTTAGCGAAGAGTACCGTCCCGCGCTCGTCTAAATCTAAACCAGAAAGGCTCAGAGAATTCTTCCTATCATATTGCTCAGTTGCGATCCTATATAGCGTCAGTACAGGTTCATCGAAAATAATATTTGACGCGTTATCGGACCTGTCATGTTAATACGCTTTTATTTCAACTCCAGACTAGAGTGTAGACACAGCAAGATTGGATCGGGCCGAGACCGGAACGCGATTGAACCGTGGACGACATCATAGTGTGAATTGAGCCTTCATTAGACGAGAGCGGGTGGCGGTCGGAGAAGATATTGGTAAACGTTTTGCGCACGACCTATACACGTGATAGGACATGGCGCAAACAAAACAATAAACCAATTTATGCATTGTTATCGAACATTGGCCGCAAGTGAATTATTATTTCTTGAAATACTAACAGGAAAATACTGAGACGCTAGTTAGAGAAAAGCAAATCATTAAACCTTTTAGATTTTAGGTATTTCTGTAGTCGTTTTGACAAAAAAGGAACCCTTACGAAATCTTACGTTCGTCCGTTTGTCCTTGCTTAGTAGGTCTACAGTATTTTTTCTCTGAATCTGGGTCCACATGGATGAAAATTTACAAAAGTGAAGCCGTGGTAAAAATAAAATTATTATTGTATTTTTCTCCGTTACTGCACATCTACTAAACCTGCATCTAATCAATTAGTCTCGAAACAACGATGGTTGTATATATAAGTATGATTGATTGGATATTTGTTTTTAAACAGTATATGCTGATGAATCACCTACTGTAGTGGGACTCCGACCCGCCAATGGTACAGCGGAGCCCCCTGACCCGCGGTCATCCCTCGGCCGTGTTCCCCCGTTTCCGCCTGGGGGAGGCTTGGCTCCGGTACAGGTGCAGGGAGCTGGTAAATTGCCCCACGGCCTCTACCCACGAGTAGGCCACTGGCCGCCACGTAAGTGATATTTTGTACAGGATGCTACTCGCGCGAATACTTAAATATTTAATTGCAATAGGTAAAAAATATGTCGTTTATACATTGAAACATGTAAAATAATTTCAACTTAATATTTATTTTCAACCTTAAATTTAAAAAATTGGTTAGATCATTTGTGTCTTTAGCACACTCTTATTAAAAGCTCTTGGTAACTATTTTAACTGAAATCACAATAACAAGGCTGGGCGCAGACGGACCATCGAATATAACCACCGGTGGCCATTTTTTTGGCCAAGGGAAATCCGTTTGAGGACTAAGCCGCGACAGGCACAGAAGCCTGGGGTTATAATTCGCGACCCGTGTGTGAATTTTATCGCAAGTAAAACTTTACCGGGCATCTAGAGATATTTTTGTAACGGCAGGGGAGTTCTAGGACTCGCGGTCCATGGGTCTCAACAGTTTAAGACTAGAAAAAAACTCTGTAATACCCAGGGGTAGTATACTCCACCTAGTGTTAGTGACTGTGTACTAATGCGTTTACTTGTAGCTTTAAAAATAACGATTTAAAGATTAATACATAAATGTATAGACTTGGCTATATCTGAGTGACGCAGTACTCTAACATTATCCTGGGTGTAGGAGAGACTCAAGATTAAAATAACTACAACTCTCATATACAGGTCGTCAACTTGGTAAACATACAGACGTAATAGACATTGGAGACGATGACGTCGATAGCGACCACGAAGATGACGGTCAATGCACCAAACCGTGTCATAGTCACCATTTTTCGTGCCAGGTAAGTTTTAATTTCTATGTTATGTTTTAGGAATTTGGTTTCTTAACCAAAATAATGTCTATTCGTTATGGAAATCCTTAACATTCAAATGAAAATTAATATTCTGTTATGAAATTAGCTGTGATCGCCTTTTCATTTGCTCTAGATTAAGTCTCCGTATCTTGTGAATCCTATCAAAAAATTTAAAACTTACTTAGTCCGGAAATTGGTTTGAACAAATTCGTCGAGTGATTTTTGAGATAGATACTTTTTTGGTTACGTAACCAAAATACAGAAACTAAACATGGGACATTCATTTTGTCTATTTAATTTTTATTAGATATCCTGCACGTGCATACCCATGGAGAAACGCTGTGACGGATTCGCAGACTGCACTGGATCAGAAGACGAAGCAGGATGTGCTCGATCTTGTGACGAACATGAAAACAAAACCATCTGCCATACAACTAGTGTATGCATTTTATTGGACTGGATTTGTGATGGAGACAATGATTGTGGAGATTTCTCTGATGAAACTCATTGTGGTAAAGGAATTAGTCTTGTTACCTCTTAATATTTCTTTTATGAATGAATATTTGACATCTATCCATAAACATCCATTCCTAGGCTCGGGATTTTTTCTCATTTGAGAAGAAGTGGGCAAGGCAGCAAATTTTACATCAGTAATTTTTATGTGCTCATTTCCTCAAAACGGACTCTAACATTTATATTGAATCCCTGATTAATTCATTTTTTATACTTGAAAATTTTATAAGAAATTTTGAATTTCCTTATACATATGTGCAAAAATTCATGTTAACAATTATTATTTGAAATTTATCAAGGTCTGGTATTGCTATTTCTTTATATGAACTTAAATTAATCTGCATATGATGCTTACTACTTACAATAACATATTATAGATCAGCACCTGTCTTTCAGTACTTTCTATTATTGAGGTATTTTAATGGGGTTTGTTATGGAATTACACTTTGAATGCTTTTTCAGGTGGAACTGAAACGTGCACAGCAGAGCAGTTCCAGTGTGCGAATGGCCTCTGTATTCACAAGGATTGGGTCTGCGATGGCGATAATGACTGCCGAGACAACTCTGATGAGATGAACTGCACTAAAAGCAAGTGAGTACTATCGCCTTGTTACATTGGGGAAGGGGACAATCATTTCATCGCCTGGTATTTCGTATGTGTCCATGTGCTTAATTTTTTTTTTGTAAATTGGGTAAGCCCTTCTCAGTCTGCCTGCAATGCAGGATATTGTAAAGGTGGCAAATGTCCATTATTCAAATTGGATCAAACCAATTATCGTTTTTTATATGTACATTGTACTTGTATACATGATTGAAATTTAATATAGGGTTGTAATCTCTACAATTAACGGTGTAGTACATTCAAGAAACAATTAAAAATTAAGAAGAGTGCCTATATTACACCAGGTTGACAGAATTGAAATAGCTGTATTGGTTCAATATTGTATAACTTATTGTTAGTCAGATAATGAGAAATTATGACAGTGTTCTTTAATTACTTTTTATTTAAGTCTTAGTTAAGGTGGAGTGATACTGTCAAAGTTGTAAAAGATAATTATGTTCGCCTCAAACTTTTGAACTAGGTAGGTATAAAATAAAGCAATCCGAAAAAATTGAGGTTGTAGAATTTCAAAAACGTTTTCCGCAAAAATTAATGATTGAACCTTGAACAATATTTTTGCTGAGTACATTTTGAAATATTATTATGATCTATTATCGATTAAGTGTTTTTTTATGGATTCGTAGCTAAATCACGAAATGAGGAGATATGTCATCTCTACAGAACCCTTAGTTGAACGTGTATTGCCTATTTACCTACACCATTATAAAGCATCATGTATGTACCAGGCCACTCAGGAAATATTGGGAAAAAAAGGTATTTTGTATGAGTGACTGGCCAGTTATAATCCATTTTGAAAATATTATTTTTTATAACTAAAAATAGGTACATGGTAATTTCAAAACTCCATCCTTCCTCCACATTGTTTGCGAGCTAATTTAAATTATCGTGTCTCATTGAAAAATCGATCTGTGCCGGGAACATTGTCGCGCTATGATTTTTTACGATTTCAAGCTTTTTGCTTTTGTTGCCTGAAACCGTACGATAGACTTCAAATGGCATTCATGGATGAAAACTCTTCTAAGGCAACCATGTATCGTTTATCTAACGAATTCAAGCGCGGTCGACTAACTTTGGGGGATGAAGAAAGAAGTGGTCGCCCTTTGACGGCTGTTACGGAAGAAAATGTGCTAACAGTGAAAATTTTTATCCAAGACAATAGGCGAGTTACGTATCAAGATATTTAGCACGTACTGCAGATTGGATCGGGAAGCCTTCACAAGATCCTACACGTGCATCTTTGCGTGAGGAGGATAGTTTCACGCTGGGTGCCGCGCAACCTCATCGATCCTTAAAAGCAGGTCTGGGTGGAATGGTGCCATGATATAGTAAACAAATTTTAAGCAGGCTGGTCTCGGCGTGATTACGACATCATTACAGGTGATGAGTCCTGGATTCATCAATACGATCCTGAAACGAATTTCAACGCCTACCAAAGTGAAGCCATCTAGAAGCGGGGGAGAAGATGAATCGAAAGATTTTGATCGCGAGTTTTTTTCAATTTGACTAGCTACTGTGTGACAATTCCTTTACGGAATCAAAGAAGCGTCAACGCCGAATGGTATACTACCAAATGCTTGGCAGAAGTTTTCTCTGTTGTGAGTAACAAGCGACCAAACACAGCCCGCGGAGGGCTACTGCTCCACCATGGCAACGCGTCCGCCCCGCGCTCAAAACGAGGGACTTCCTGGAGAGCACGCCAGTCAAACTCCTAGGTCGTCAGTCCTTACAGACCTGACTTAGCACCGTGTAACTTCTTTTTATTCCCAAAAATAAAAAATCTGCTCAAAGGGATACAATTTTCGTCGCCGGAAGATGCGCTGTCAGTGTTCGAGCAAGCTGTAAACAAGGTGTCTGCGGCAGACTGGAAAAAGTTTTCAAAAACTAGTTCAGACGCATAAAACTGTGTATAGAGGCTGGTTTTTAAAGTACTTCCCCTACTTAGAAAAGTTTTAATAAATAAAATATTATCTATAGAACATTTTTTTAAATTTCGCTAAACTTTCCGAGTGTACCACGTATTTATCTTTATATTGTACGTACCTACGCTATCCGCGTCTATCTCTCTGTATATCCGCTAACTCCTCCTACCACACAATGAATTTTAAATCGGTTTTCAGACAGATCATTTTTCACTGAAAATTTTATCGAAGCAGGAGTGAAGAAAGAATACAATTTCCTGTGGCCGGGTCTGTCGTAAGAGGTGACAAAACAACCCACAGCTAGATGGTAGGGTATTTGCCCGTCAGGATGGCTACCACCTATAGCCTAGACTATGCCGTCATAACAACCTTGAGTTGTGTTCCGTGATTAGTGGCCAGGTTTCTCTCTTAAGAGAGCAGCAGCGCCTTTGGTGTTGCAAATGTCCATTGGCAATGGAAACCGCTTTCCATCAGGCGGGCTGTCTGCTGAACTCATGAAAACAAATATACATATAACCTAATTACGTTGTTATATAAGTATTAAAAAAACCGACTTCAAAAACTAAAAAACTAAAATGTATAAAATAACTTATTTCTAAAGCTATTATTATTCATATATATTATCTAAAACATCTTAAAGTCGGTGCTTAGTAATTTTCAAAAAATATAGTCATTTTTATTATGTTTTACTTTGCACCGACTTCAAGATGTTTTAGATAATTAATAAAAGTTTTTTTTTAAATTTTAGTTTTTTAGTTTTTGAAGTCGGTTTTTTTAAACGAAGTTTTTATTTCTTATTTGTTACTTTTTAGTGTCTAGCTATGTATGGGTGGACTTACGAATAGTGCCGTGCTTCTTAAAAAATATAGGTTCCAAGAAACGAGAACAAAAAAATGTTCGTAAAATGAAAACTACTGGGCCAAACTATGTCAAATTTTTAGGGGACCAATTGGAAGTTATTCCGCGTCGAACAAAAAAAGAATCACGTAAATCGGATCATAAGTCACGGAGTAATCGGCGAACATACAGAAAAAAAGCAAAAAAAAAAGATGCCGACGAATTGAGAACCTCCTCCTTTTTCGAAGTCGGTTAAAAATAGCGCCACTACCAGGGTTTTCTAGAGAAAAATCTAGTTTATTATAAGATATTAAATCGGTAAAGTGAGAGTAAAGCAATATACCACTGTTGTTATCGAACTTCTTGTCCATTCAAATGTTGTCTGGAAGTAATCGATAACAGCGTAAGACTGCCTATTGTATTTTTTTATTTTTGTTAACTGTATATTTTAACACACAATAAAGCATATTCATTTACACATTCAAAGACAGACAAACAGACGTTTTCTTTAGTTCCATAGTATTTCAAGTAAATGGTATCACGTCATCTAGTACTTTGAACCGGGACAATCGCACTGTTTTGACCTATAAAAATTCTATTTATGCACACATGCAAACTAAAAGCATAATTATAAGAATTAAGTGAAACCAACGTAAGAGGTATTGTTTGTAAACTATTGAGTAAAGATAGCTTTAGAGTTAATTATTCTTAACTACCTTTATGAGTGCGACTGTGAAGTATTTTAATAATATAATATTGTTACGTGCGAGCGGGGTACGGTACGCACTTATGGATTGGAAGAAAACACCAGTTTTTGACTAAGAGCTTTTATTGCTCTTTTTTATTACTCTATGCAGGGTTGCCCCTATACGCACGACCAACGATGCACAGTCCCGACGATAAGTTGTCACACCCTCAATACCGTCGTCGATATTGCGTAGACCACCTCCGATATTATCGCGTGAATCTCGCTTCTGGTTCCTCTCTTGAACTACGCTACACACCTCCTTCACGTAACTGTCCACCAAACTTGTCAGTAAACTCACCACTTTACTCGCCACTGTCTTCTACTAAACCCCTCTTCCAACTCTTCCGTATCGCACTTGTCGCTTCACCGTCTTGAAGTCAACTCAACTCTAAAATTGCCCGGTAGGCGCGCCTTACGCTGTTTACTCGTATATACCCGGAAGAATTTTCTAGAACCCATCTATCTATCTCTCTCTCTTCTTTCCCGAACCTTCTGTTCGGGAACTTTCGTTTATACATCTATCCCTTTCTAACATCAAGCTATCTCTTTCTTTCGTTCATCGTCTATCCCTTTCTAACATCTATCTATCTCTGTCTTTCGTTCATCGTCTATCCGTTTCTTAATATATCCGTCCTTGTCTTTTCCTTCTAGAATGTTCTGGATTTTTCTAAAAGTTCTAAAACTAACTACTTTGTTCCACCATCATTCGCCACAATATTAATTAGGAATTGGCCATACACAATGAGACAAGGTTATGCCAATTTATATTTTTCTAGTTCAAATTTTATTATTTTCAGGTAATTAGGTTGTATAAGTTATTTACAGCAAAATGTAAAAAGAAATACTAAAATTGTTTAGTAGATATCTTACTATGACTGAATTTAAAGTACATGTGATTTAAAACAATATTTTATATGACCTATGGACATCATACTGCCCTCTTGTTAAATGTCACTGCAATAATGAGGTCTCATTTAGACTAGATTTTCTAAAAAAAGAAACTGAGTGGCAAAATATCAAAATACGTAACAAATAACGATATATATCACTACAAATGTCCAAGGTGTTAAAAACTAATGGATAAAACAATTAAAAGCATTTAAAAGCTGTTCGTTGACGTTAAAAAAAATGGGTTTAAACTGTACACGCTGTAGTCCGTAATGGTCGACAGATCAATACGGCTGTAAACGGGGG
This sequence comes from Dendrolimus pini, assembly GCA_949752895.1. Lineage (NCBI taxonomy): Eukaryota > Metazoa > Arthropoda > Insecta > Lepidoptera > Lasiocampidae > Dendrolimus > Dendrolimus pini. The sequence goes on from OX457130.1 coordinate 16,140,681, forward strand.
TAGTGCGAAGGGTGGGTGCCGGAGATTGGCACGAAATAGGGTTGCCAACTTTGAAGACATATATTCTAAAATGTAAAATACTGTATTTGCAAACAACATTTTGGCATTTATATTTTGAAGACAAATTTGTTAAATCTTGAAAATTAATTTAAATAAGTGTGGTGTTTTCTTGCGTAATAAGAATAAAACTAAAATAAATAAATAACTTTTTCTTTTCGTTAGTATACACTAATTTCGTCAATGGCTAAAACAGTTTATGTTTATCGACATTATGATATTACATAAACTAGTGTAACTAATTACTACTAATTTGAGTATGTAGTATAAGGAAACCGCTGCTAGCCTGTGGCTTTAAATAGGCCAATGTTATACTCACTACGCTTGTTTTATACATTACTAATCTTGAAGTGCAGGTTTCGCAACAATGTTTATTTACATCGACAACACATAGTAATTGTAACAAAATGCAGATAGATTGATATGTCAATTTTAATTCTTTGGAGGAATACATACCGCTTATCGGCCTTGGATAAGCCTGGCGGATATACTGTGCATACCCTCCTCTCGCACCTAAACTATGGCGAGACCAGAACCCAGCAGTGCAGCATTCTTTATAGAATACATACATGACAATAGATTGATGGACAGCGAAATTTCAGTATCTTAATTAAAAAGTTTTTTTCAATTTTCTGAGTCTGGGTTGTTTAAAGGTTAGGTAAGTGCTTATTGCATCTGCACAGGCTCGTTGCTTTCTTTTTCTATTGCTAGTTTAATATAGCCTCCAGCACTTAATAACTTAAGTATTTGTACTTAATTTAATAACAACAGTAAAGATATTATAGCGCAAGCGGTGTTCATCTTTAAGTAGTTTTTATATTGCAATGTTAAATTTGAGTTATAAGCTCTTTATTGTGTTTGAATTTAAAATAAACCGTAGGTAATCCTTAAATAAGTAATCCATATTTCGGCACACAAACGATACACTTGGACACACTAGTCTAGATTACACTGGGACAAAAGTATGAAGTTATGTTTAGATTACACTGCACACTGGTATGCACAAAAATGACTTAACATTTCGTGTACCTAATAAAGATAATCTAATGATGATCTATAAGTGTTAATGGCTATGTAATTTTTTAAAAGTATTTAGAGTATATTTTTGACAACCCCAATAAAAGCGCAGGCGGAGGGTAGAGCAATTGCCATGGCGACCCGCCTACGCGCCCTCTGTAAAGGAGACTCGCCCGATATATCCGATTTCCGTGGGCGGACTTATTATAGAACGAAATCTTCGACGTGTTTCACATAAATACATCAATTCGTATGTCTACGTGTCTTATCTATAGAGCCATCATAAAACAAGATACGGATTAGCTGTCTTAATGCCCACGGATTTGTGTTAGGGAACATTTGTCTCTTATAATTTTTTATTGCGTAGCTCAGACGGTTTAGCTTATGGAAAGTGGTTTCCGCCGTCTATAGACATTTGCAACTTTTAAGATGGGATAATGGAACGAAATAGAGGGATCAAACAGGAGGGATAAGAAAGAAAGGATGATAACTGGAATATGGCGATGGAATAGAGATAGGGAAAATGGGATAAGGGGAGAGGGGAGTGGTTCATCGGATCTCTAACTGATCACACGGTTAGTACAAAGCTAAGCGTTTCCTGTCGATATTCTGTAAGAGTGTAATCAAGAGAATGATTTCAGCATCATTGATGGCTAAGTTCCCGCATTAGTGGCCAGGTTCCAGTCTCCGTTTAGAGAGCGGCGGCACATTGCTAGCATCTTTGATGTTACAAATGTCCATAGGCGATGGTAAGAGCTATACATCAGGTGGGCCATCTACCTACTGAATTCATACATTAGGCGACCTTATGGCTTAATGCGATCTCTTTCAGCTAACATAAATACTTACATTTAAATTTTGTTTCATTCAAACAGGTGCAAAGAGGATCAGTTTATGTGTGCTATTGGACAATGCATTTCTATGCATTGGCATTGCGATAAGGAACCTGACTGCCCAGACGTAACAGATGAACATAATTGTCGTAAGCATCTAGCATTATTCTTCCACAAATTTTGTGTACTTGTTACTCTACTTTAAAACAATGCATTACCCTATATAATCATTAATTACGACGATCACTATAGTTGGTTATATTGAACATCTTTGGTAGTAAACTTCCT